>JAHRHJ020003281.1:0-208329 GCA_019776745.2 Taxus chinensis
AATGGTCTAAGATCTGCGCTTATCAACCGGCACCGTACACCAGGGGACATGATGTGAGTGATGCAAAGCTTTTAAAACCATCCTTCGTCAGTCACCCTGCTCCCAGATACAAAGGTTCAGAAAACAACTTCCCGAGAGAGGACCCTTTAGCTTCAATTCCCTTACTATACCATCTATTCCTCTATCCCTCTCTCCCCCTATCCCCCCGTCACCAAGATCTATCATTATTACAACCCAACCTCTTGAAGACCAGATTTATCCCACCATCTTCTTCTCTCATCTCCGGTCTACGAGATTATAGATTAGTGTTGCTACTCGAGCGCAGAAAAAACCTGAGAAAGTGCAAACCGCACACCTGTGTCCTCTCCTTCTCCGTCCAATAGCTGATTGCAAACCACACCCAAATTGGGTTATTCGTGGACCTGCTTAACCCCGTCTCTATGGAGCCTGCCCATCGAGCCATTAATTAAACAGCTCAATCACCAATCACCCGTAAAATTGACACTGATATGATGCTCATTTCAGACTTCCGGAATCTCATCGACAAGCCTCTCGTTGAAATTCTTCAAGGGATCGAGGTCTTACCTAATGAAACCCTGCCCGTTGCCTTCCATTCTAACCACCCATCATGTTTCCCTCACCAACCACAACAACCACGGCCCCAACACTTCTGTCTTTGTTACACAAGTGATGCAGGTCGTTCTCTCGAAGATGAAATACTTGTCGTTTGGTGGTTTCTCGTAACAGAAGACTCCTGACCATGCACTGTTCATCTCAGCTTCTCAGGGACATTCGATGTACGTGGGTAGGATTGACGGGGGTGGGCTGCTAGCCATAAAATCATCTCTTCAAAGCCCGCCAACAAATGAATATCACTTCTAGTATATGGTGCCCAAACATCAGGTTGCGGCATTCAAGGACGCTTACCTCTACCTTCTTAGGCACCATGATCCTCAACATTCAGGTAGGATCCCATACGTTACCCGAACTCTCGATGTCCTTGAGGGCGAGTTCAATATAATATATTGTTGGGGTCGTCCTTGGAGCCCGGGGCCATGGGATGCTGTTCCCTCAACATTACATAGATGCATAAAAAATTTGAGTACGAGGGGAGTCCTACACCGTTTTAGTAAAAATCATCCGCCCCCCTTTTTAAAACCTGCAATATGCTATTCCCCGCCAATATGATGTGCTTGTACCAATCAAGACACTCCCGTCAGTCAACCCCAACCATCATCTTCAACTGGGCCTCAACATACACCTCAACCAAACCTACACCTTCAATGATGAAACTACCGTGTAAAATCAACAACTTCCCTGTCCCGAGCTAACATCCGACGCGGGACGCCTAGTAGATGTTTTTCAGCAACCTAAGCTGGGGGAGTACGCCTATATAACGTTAGTTCTTTCATACCCACAGGAGTACGGATATGGGTACATGCCAATCCTAACTTACCATCATGTGGGGGATAGTAAATCATCCCATAAGGACCAACCTCATGCCGCAATCACCTAACGTATGGGGTGTCGACGATCTTCCGTTGCCTCCTGAGCTCCTCTGCGTTGGTTCCTTTCCAAGGATTTAATACTGACAATTGTCGCTTCGCCCTCACCTTATTTGACTCGATGTGACTTGGAAAGGCTTTGGTTGTGGTCTTTATGAACAAGGCCGACATATGGCCATCCCATCACCACACGCAAACATAATGATGTAGTGGTCTCGGATTTCTGGGAACACTTACCATTGGACGGAACCTCATGTCAGTTTGTTCTTCTAGAAGACGATGACATCACCCCTACCGAACTCAACACCCATTTGCCGGCGTCTCCCACTGAGTCGTAGATCCTGAATCTATCCTCCTAACTTTTTTTTTTCATAAATGCATATCTTCTAGGTCTATCATTATCAACGTGATTAATGAGAACCCCTCTTATTTCCCCCTTCTATATCCAGACGATTGAAGGAGGACCCTCCCCTTCAAATTAACGCTGGTTGGAGTGCAAGGATGATGCTCCTCTCACTTACTTGGCGCGGATTGATTCTTATATTCAACGAGCCTTACAATTGAAACCCCCAAACCATTGCTGAATGAATCGGACTATAGAAATAAATCCACACGGAGGAGGATCCTCACATTGTGAAGCTCGGACAATCCCTAACACATCCGAACAAGACGCCTTTACTACCTTTTCCGTACCCACAAACCAAGCTTTACTGGGTCTACGTGGACACATGCCAGGAATTGAATCCTACCATTGCTCGGCCATAACATCACTTTAACCCTGATTACAAAACAGTCAACAAAAATAGAAAAATGGCATCCGCATTACCTCTGGTCAAAGAAGAGCTTCATGACTTCTTTCTGTTCCTTCATCTTGCCTATTGATCTTCTCAATGATTGTCTAAAAACATCGTACCTGTCACTAAAGTGCTGGGGGGACTTCGGATTATGCCAGGATTTCAAGGATCGAACCTCGCTGCACTAAGGATGACTTCCCCCTACCTTAGTATTGACCAAACTTGATCCTCACTCAGGCCATGAGATGCTCTCATATAATGGCGGGATTTTAAGGACTTCTAAAACCAAGATTTGGTTCCCCTGCCGATCAAACACCAAAATGCCTTCTAAATCCTTGGGGAACCTTCTAGTTACCGTGCTGGTAGACAGTTGGCCTTAAGAATGCTGGTGCGACCTATCAGCGGGCTATGACCTAACCTAAATTGTTATGACATTGGAAATAATTCCTGAAGATTACGTGACGATCTTCTTGGCCAAGTCCTAAACATCACAGTGAACCATCGATGTTTTTAATCCATATTTTTGATCACTGTTACAATATTCGTGTCTGTCTTAACCAAAAAAAAGGTGCCTTTTTGGTGTCCTTTGGGGAAAAATCTTGGCTTTATAAGCTCTTTTGCTCGGCATTGAGGTAGGTCGACCATTCTAAAGTCAAAGCTATTCAGAAATGCCCCCCCTGCCCCAACCTACTAATCTCAAACAATTGCGTGTTTACAAGGTAAGCTTAAATCTATCTCGATGTTTATATCCCAACTCTCGGATAGATGTCAACCTTTCATCACCTCCTTAAAGAAGGACATTGGGATTTCAATGGCGCAAGAGTGCCACCAAGCCTTTGAAGCTCTCAAAACCTTATCTCTTGCAGGCACCAGTGATTATCCACCGCAGGACGACAACCCTTTCTACTACCTTTCCGCCAATGACCACGCTATAAGGGGTCATTGCGACACAGCGTGACTCTAAAAATCGAGACAAGCCATTTAGTATATAAGTCCCATTCTTGGTGGACTATGAGACTAGGATACACATGAGAAAAGTTGTGCCTAGCCCTATCATTTCGAGTGGCTACCCAAACTCCGGACCTACCTTCAGAATCACAAAAATTTCATTCATCACCAACACGGACCCATATCCATTAATGTATGCCAAAAACCTCATCTAAACTAACGCTCGCACGATGGTCATGCTCATCGCCAACTCGACCTTGAGTCATCCACCAGAGAAATCGATCCAAAGGACAAACATCGAGACAACTTGCAAAGCCAATTTACTGGGGAACAATTACCAATTTTACGTCCACGAGAAACTCATGCCACTCTTTCACTCCAGGAAGGGTGTATTCAATCGAATCTCTTCTGCGATGGATCCAAAGGCCAACGCCAGTGGAGGAGCCGGTGTGTTTTTTTTTCTTAGTCCCTCGACGTCGAGCTATGCCTCTTTCATTCTGACTCGATTTTCACTTGCACTAATAATATGAGCGGAATCGAGGCCCTTGTTCTGGGTCTCCAGGTTTGTGCACTTAGGTATCAAATCATCAATATGTGTGGTGACTCTTAGGGTAGTCAATCAAGTTATGGGCATCTACCAATGTAAAAATGACGGAAGGAACTTAAAAGTACAAATACTACGTGGACTCACTTCTAGCATTATTACTCACTATTCTATCCACCAAACCATTCCCGCCTCCCCCACTAAAAAAGTTACGGGGATACTATGGCTTGCGTTCCTCACAAATCCAGTCATCAAATGACTCTGGAATGTATTCGTTCATGGTCCAAAATCTTTGTGCCCCATCCACTCAACAACGGTAGTTGTATGATAAATACCTTTGTCTAATAATTCGCAGGATACCTGTACCACCAATTTAATGATATTACATCTCTGTTCTCCCACCTAACCTTACTAGTAACGGCAAAACATGCTTTCCTTAAAAGTGTTTCAGCGGTTATGTTGTCCAAAAATGGGGGGAAATCCTCTATAAACGTGGCTTTGATGGTCATCCTTCGCTGTCTACCGGCGCGAGGTCACCTATACCATCCAACAGTCCATGATGGATTTGTGGTGGACATTTTGTGGCCTTACCGGCTAAAATGAATCATTCGCCTAGGTTATTATTGGCGCATTACTCTCAATCACGGACTGCTTACGAATATGTTAGCGGTTGTGTTAATGTGTCAACAACATGCTAACCTTAAAATACTCCTAGCCATCCGCTGCAGGTCGCACGAGATCTTGGCTTTCTCCACAATGGGGTTAGAACCTTATGGTCGAGATTCACACCGTTTCCCTTACACACGCACCGATGGATAAATCACAAGGCCACCAACTAATTACACAAAAATGGGTGGAGGCCATTCCCACTCGGTTTTCGATCAAAAAGAAAGAAAAAATTGTCCCAAATTCATTAAACCCATAAATTATCTGTCGTTTTGGTATTCCTCATCGCTAAGAACAGATAATGTAATCTTTTAAAAACAAGTTGTTACAAGGACCTTGTGACAACTTTGGTACAAACTTAGTTCTCATCACCTTATTATACGCAGGCGAATGGTCAGCTGAATCTTCTAATAAAAAACCCTAACCAAAATCCTCATGTGAAATGAAAGTTGTCAATGATCGGAGACAGAAATTGGCAACGAATCAACATTCCTTTTTCCCTTTGGGCTATCGTGACTAGCATTCGTACCTCCCTAATGCCACACCTTTTCTTTGGTATATGGTACCGAGGTGTCCTACTCTCAAGTACAAATTACCCTCCCTTAGAATATCTCTTCAGGATCTTCTCACCCAAGATGATTACGACAAGAGCGGTTAGCCCAGGGGCCCAATTGGAGCTTCTTGACGGGCGTCGTATACGCTCTTGATTCACCTCCAAATCGATCAAAAACGTATCAAGCGGCTATTTATAAGTTACTTCATGAAGCGCACCTTAAGTTGTGATCTTGTCCTCAAATAGAATGCAACATGTAACCAAACTAGAAAGAGAAACGTGGAAAATTTGCTCCTAATTGGATGGGGCCTTAATAATCACTCAACTTATGGTATCAGGCACTAATCGTTTAGCTTTGCTTATGGTATCCTGAGCTGAAACCCCTTAATATGCCCTTGCCATCTTTCGACATTCTACTGTTGAATTTTAGTGTATAATCACTTCTTATCTACCTACTACTGCCGCCTTGAGCTCATTACCACTACTACATTTTGTTTCCTACATATCCAAATAAAATCAAGCTCACTTCCCCTCCCTCAACCGATGCGTTCGCTCCCCCTTTTTATCTAGTCATGATTCAATATTAAATACCCCTCTTATGGGAATTTTCTTTGAGTCAAACTTCCTACCAAACTAGATGCTTCACCGCCCAAAGAAACATCTACATTCTAAATTTATATATAGACTGTTCCCTCGAAGGACAGCATATGCCAAATATTGCTGCTATTATATATAGAACTGCTCCCCCGAAGGAAAGCTGACTAAATCATATCGGCTACTGAATGACTGCTTCCCTCGAAGGAAACTATGACACAGTCACTTTATCAGAATCTTCTCGCATTTGATTATCTTTCGTGAAGACCTCAAGAATAGTACAATTATCAATATCCCTTGTATACTTCCCGCTCGATCAGTCTATATCAGCAATAAAAGCCCTCATTCCAAAGACTTTTTGGGTCCTTGACTTGTCTATTTAGGGTAGGTTCTCTTTCATTAGAACACTCACTTTATGACGTTCTCTGTCCCTCAGCTATATCATCCCCTCACCTACCATTTGTTTCAACTCAAGGGACGTAACGTACTACCCCGATATTTGTGCTCATAAACTCTTTTCACCCTATGCTTCTCGTCTAGGCACGGTAACTAGGGCTTCAAGCTCATTCTACTTGTGTGGTTGTTTAGCTCTTTTCACCATACGGAACACTCTTTCTGCTTGCCTCGCATCTAGGATTGTGTGTTGAGTTTAATCAGGACATGGTTTCCCTTCTACTTGGTAGTGGCTAACTTTCGCTTCCCTTAGACCTTTTACAACATCACCACTTCATTCACCAACACCAATCACCCTTCCTTACCAATATTAATATCATATTTTTAAACCAACCAACAATTGCATAAACCATACCAAATGCCTGAATATCACCTCTCCCTGGTCCTAAGGGAGACTACATACACTACAATCGTTTGATGCCCCTCCTTGCTTTTATTCCATGGGCATGTATGCAGCACTTCGAGACAATGGGGTCTCCCAAGGTTAGCTCGACATCCCTACCATAACTATCATGTGTGGTAAATATAATACTGTTGTGTATTTCTTTTATCACATTCCTCTTTATCCTTTTTTTCAAAATACCGAAAATCAAAAATAAAACATCCTTCTTATTATTATAACTCAAATCAACATACATATCTCATTTTTTTAGATGTTAAACCAATACATCTTCTCGATCACATCGACACCGCAGGTCGTACTCTTATTTATTCTTATACCTTGCTAACCTTTTTATTTAACCCCATCGCCTCATCCCGAACCCGGTGTGCTCATATTGTCGACGCCTTTCGTCCATGCTCTTGTCCTCAACGGTACCACTGCTATTGGTACCAAGCCCACTGATCTGCCATCTCTCCCTGTAACATTGAAGAACCGCCTCGCGCATGAGGACTGCTAGGCCTCTGTCTCTCCGCCCGTGAACTACCTATTCCGCAACAACTAACAATCCTCTGTCGCCTCACCTGCGTTTGGAGCTGCTGACCAAATGCGGCAATGATCCCTCTCTGCTGTGAATCACACCGCTATGTCAGGACGATCACGTACACCTCGCAGTTCTTTACCCCGCCCATAATCTATAGGCCTTCTGTCTTCCTTGCAGCCATTACCCTGCAATCGGTGGCTATTTTTCCTCTCCGTCACACCTTTCTGGAGGTTTGGTCTGGAGTGAGAATCTACGTTGGCACGATCCCATAATTGTCTATAATAAGCCGGGGTATATCCTGCACAAATCCAAATTGTTCGCCTGCACGCGATCTATAGGAAGAAATCCTCTCATACTCAACCCGGCATGATTGCCCTGTGATCACCTCCAATCGCTCCTACCCCTCACTTCTCAGCTTGTTCTCTGTTACCATATAGTTCCGTATGGCCTCAAAAGATATCCGCAATCGTCACCATCTCCCATACCTACTAACATACTCAATGTCACCCGTCACAGCCTCTAGGATCTTGCCTCTGTTTGGTTTTGGACCCATCGTCTGATCCCAAAACCTCTGTACATCCGGCTCTCTGATGGATGGGTTGGCCCATTTGGTCGCACCACAAACAATGTCATCATTAGGCCGCCCAACAGTGTAATAAGTATGAACAATCCAGTGTCGGTCCTTATGAGTTCACTACAAAGCCCATAAACCCCGGTATGTTCCGCCAAATATGCAGGGGTCCCTGCAAAAGTCACGTTTCCTTCTATCATCTCCCAATAACACACATCAATGCCTTTGGAAATATTCCCACCATCCACCATCGGTAACGCGTAATACCCTACCGCTTATCAGTATATCACTGCTAACCTTTGTACTCTCAGGATGTGCGGCATACATATCCCATACGTAAATGATTAAACCTCGCTTATGTCAAATCTCAGCGTATGGACCAAATAATGCTGTTTTCTGTTCATCACTCCCCATGCACAATGGCTAAATGCCTGACCTATACTGGTTCTCCTGTTAAGAGGGAGTCTCAAAATACGGAACAACATCTTCCAATGTTACTGTCATTTCCCCTGTTGGCAGATAGAAAGGATGTTTTCTCAGGATCCATTCTCCAAATCAACGCCTGTAACCACATAGCATGGTTACGTGCGATTCGTGAATTAATAGCGCGATTTCCACTTAACCCCAAACGATTTATAAATGTCATTAAGCTGCATTACATACGCTGATTCGTGACAACAGCGTTGGTGAACATATCATTCATCCTCAACCACTACCTCTGTTTTGCACTACATCCAAATAACAAACAAAAGCATTCAATTCCTCACAATCCCCCGGGTTTTTTCTCAAATTCTGGAAAAAATCCCTATGCAAAGGAATTCATTTATAGCTAACCGGACCGGCAGTTGAGTAAACCGATACCGGTTATCCATAACCGATATCGGTCACTGTTACTTTCAACTTACCACCTATGCTAAAACAACAACCACCTACGACAATAAATTGCTGTTTATGCTCCTCTGATTACACAGACATTACCCGAAACCTTGATTACCTACCACGTAACACTCACCTCATTTATAAACCCTTGTTATCATCTTTTCTTTCTCATATCTACCCACACATTACCTTCCCCATCTTATTCACAAAACATGCAGAAATCAAAATCAACAACCAAAACGTTTTTACCTCTGGGTTGCAGCAGCTTGATGGTGGCCTTGTTTCCCTCTCTGTTCCCTGCTTGTTGGATGCTTATCTCGTCTATTGCCATGATCACCACCACTTATTCAAATCACCGTCTTACCCTTCTTCAAATATTTAGAAACACATTCACTTTCCGTCTCTGTTCTCTTATCCCTCAAATTCTCATGCAATTACCCCTGTCTCAAGTCGTCAAAAAAAAAGCTTCGCGTTCGCATAAGTTAAACTTTCTTGCATGGCTCTCAAAAATTAGAGCTTAAGTTGCCACTAGGCTTTTTATTTTTAGAGAAAAGCTCATACCCTAAATTTAACCGGTATTGGGTCTGTAACCGAATATCAGTCTATAACATACCGCCAGTCGGTTTTCTAACCGATATTTGGTTATGACACCCTGCCTGTTGAAAACATGGTTCTTTTCTTCATTTTTTTCCTATTTTTAATCCGCCCGACTTCTTTCCTGCTTCTCATCACCATTATCCATATTTGTCCATCCACCCACCCCATCTCACACATTTCATTAACATCATCTATTTACAAAAACAAACAATCATCAACTAAAGGATACCAAAACAAAACAAAAAAACTATCTATCTATACATCATTTGGATCCAACTTCTCAGATAATATATATAACATGTCCCAAACCAGCACCAAACATTGAACCTTTTTTTTTTTTTTCCCCATCAGATACACATCATCATAGTATCAACATGTCAATTTTTAAACTTCATCATACCATTCGATTTATCATAAACCATCAGACAAAAAATACTTAAAAACATTTTTGAACACAAAACATGTGGATCAAAAATCTCCTATATATTATATACAAGGTTTTCACATATACATGTGCCGAATTGGGGCCTCTGATGTGATCTCACAATTAACAAAGATGGCATGCAGGCCACAAAAACTATCAATAATCTCGACTCGGCTCGCAGGGGCCGTCCACTCATATCAAAATATACTCGGCTCGCAGGTAGGGACCAACTGTACAACCATACTCGGCTCGCCGGCCCGGTATACAAATAAATGAATGAATGAAAATAAGATGAGTGAATGTAGGCACGAGGGCCTCTAAAAACTAACGGTTCGCAGACCAGTGCCCATATTCCAATATACAAATACAAAAACATGCGGGCTCCCTCAGCTCTCCCCACCCACCCTCAGCACCTCTCCCCGCTAGTCCTTGTGTGCCTCTCACCCTGCCTGTCACAGACACGCGGCTATGGCTGCACCTCCCTGGAGATCTCTGGTCGTGTGAGAAAGGTTCTCTTGGCTCTATGAGCATGCATAAGGCTGATACTCAACTCCGGGTACCATCAAAGGAATATACTGATAGTATCAGGCCTCCGCTCTAACCTCCATATAGCGCTAATCGAAGACAAATATAGGAGCTGGGGAGGTCCAATGACCAACTAATACTAAGAAAATGAGGCATGTGATTGGTGATAGGAGGGGCCAGAAGGAGCCACGGAAAGGGGGAACGAACCCCCTGCCCAAGGCTCAAACAGGGCCCCGCGCGGGGGAACACCTACCCTCCTCCTGCAACCCTACCCACCTAACTATCTCCCCATCGATCTCCGTTCTCCCTCTCTTACTCTTCAACAGTCCTCCCCCCCCCCAGATAACTCAACCTGCCCTCCACTCTTGCTCCCTGGTCCTTCTCTTCGATCCCCCCCCCTTCCTCCGGGAAACGGCGGCAGGTCAGCCCCCACTGCCCGAGCGTTTTCCCCTGTCCTTGGCGCCAGGACAGAATACGGGAAGTTTGGCTTCTACTATTAAGACTGAGCGGGAAAACCCACTAGCCCCGCCGCCGACACACCGGAAAAGGCGTGGCACCCGAGGCGCGCAGAAGGGGCCCCGAAGCGGTGGGGAGGAAGGGCCGAAATTGGGAACGGACACGAAGGCTGCCGAGACGTAATCGGAGAAATAGGAACACGCGGCCGCGACAGAAAAACACAGGAGAGGTGGAAGGACCAACCGCACGCCCTCTTTTAAAATGACCCAAAGATATAAGCATGAAACAGGGGCGGGTCAAGTAAGTTGCTCGGGGGTAATAAAGAAGATTGTGGTTGTAAGAGCGCGAAATATACCCCCTAAAGCTAATCTCTCTCTGCCGTTCAAGCTGTCTGTAACATTGTATTTGCGTGTGGCTTGAGGCGGTTGCTACCCTCACCGCCTCTCTGACAAGCCCACACACCATGTATTGCTCCTGTGGAAAAACTAACACCTCCACAGACCAAGGAAGCAGAAGGGCAGGAAGAGGCAAGTTTAACAACGATACCCTAGATTGTTATGAGTGACCCAAATCCTACCATAAAAAAAACGACGCGCACATGCGACGGGAACTAGTTGCAAAAAGAGCGCTCGGTCTCGGGGTGGTGTCGTCCCGCCCGGGTCGGTCCTGGTGTGTCAGGTCAAATGTGGGGCGCCTCTTACCCATCCTCCCTCTTGCATTATCAGTGAATGGAGGTGGTCTTTGGTCCTGTCGCAGGCCCCAATCTGCCTGCGACCCTCCTAGGGGGTATCCTCTCGTAACTCTCCCGCCTCGTCCTGCTATCCAGAGTATACGTGGATCAGACCCGCAAACCGTAAGTGGGATTCCTCTTGCGAGGGTGATGGACCTTCTGTAGGTCTCCATTATTAAAGGCTACGCTGGTCAGGCCCTCTATAAAAAAGTCTATAAATGACGACCACATCCGACGTGCAAGAACTGGCTCGTGGCTGGCCCAAGACCCCCAATCCACTTTGAAAGCCCATATCGGTTATGGACCTGTGGCCTTTGGAGCTGGGGCATCCCTACTGGTCTGATGCATTATATATGATGTGATCTATGCCCAACAGTGTGAAGGTAAAAACAAAATAAAAAAAATTCGAACCAAATCCCAAATCGCCATCAGGGCTGATAACCCAGGCTCTCTGTATAAGCCTGCACCCGATACACTGGTGCCCACGCATTAGGCCAAAAAAATATGCTCCTCCACCATCTAAAAAAAAAAACACAAAAATGCTAGAGTCGGAAATGCAGGGGCAATGACATCTATGAGTATGGGGAGGGGCAGAAAAAGAGGGAGGCGAAAGCCAGGTGAGTCCCAATCTCATAGACAAGCTAAGGCCGTTGTCTCGTGTGGCCTTGTTTTGGGCAAGGTACATGTCCACCATTACCCGGATACGCACGCTTTTGTGGTGTTCTTTGTGTTGTGATAGGTTAAGTCGCGCGGCTTGCATCTTTCAAAACCTGCAGGATGTATCCGCATAGCTGTCTTCAAAATATACTAGGAAAGACGGCCTCTCCCTCGATCGGGGGCAGTCGAAGGGGATGTGATACAAATCCTTCCAATGTTGATACACATCATCCAAGTTGTGATGGTCATCTCTCCGGTCGGGGGGTGGAAAGGAGATGGACCACATTGGTCGCCGGATCCATCTCTCGATGAGGGCGACATAAGGCTGTGACGTCATCAATAGCTCTGTATCGCCGGGGGACTCCACCGGAGTCCCAACCTCTGCGCATGATCGCCCAATGAGCCGCAGATACGTGTGGCCTCATCTGCCACCCAACATGGGGGCATCCTATCCGAATCGTCAATACTGACGTCGCTTGGGAGGGATACAAAATCCCATAAAAAATAAAAAGCAAGGACCCGAGCGCTCCAGATTCCAAGAAGCACCCGTCTAGTCGGTGCGACTGCCATAGTACAATTTATCATAAAAGAGAATAGTATCCTTCTACTTGAAACAAGAGAATTTAAAACCATCCCGTATCCACACCCGACAAAACCCCCCCAAACTCTGTATACAAACCCCCTCTAGCAACCTACCTTCAACCACCAAACAAAACCAACCCAACCACAAACACCATACAAAATCCCATATCTACCCACAACCAAACCCACCCACACACCCCTACCCGACCCCCACAAAGCCCAAAATCTACCCAAAACAAACCCAAAAACCAACAAAGTGAAAACGAAACAGGAAAAAGAACAAAAACACAAAAAAACAAAAAAACGCAATAACATCACTAAACCCAAACCCGACCCGACCCAAAGCTCCCAAAAGCGACACAAAAACACAATCCAAAACCCAAAACCCAGACAACGACACAGGTGACCCAGACAAAAACCCACCCAAGCCAAGAAACCAAAACCACCCAACCCCAAACCGAAAAACCCACACCACCCCAAAACCGAAAACCACCAACCCAACAACAAAAAAAACACCAAAAAAACCGAAAGAAAAACAAAAAAAAAAAAAAACCAAACCCAAACACCCAAAACCAAAAACCACCACAACCCAAAACAAAACCACCACAAAAAAAAAACACACCCACCTCCTAAAACAAAACCTCACACACACCCCAAAAACACCAACCAACACCAAAACAAGCCCACCCAACCCAAACCCACCCAACCCAAAACACAAAACAAAACCACAAAAACCCAACCTGACACGGGCCGATATACGGACCGACGCAGTCCATCCCCAACGCAAACCCCACATGTCCACCAATTGCGACCGATGCAGCGCTAGCAACCGACATCGATCGCGGTATTTTTATGTTCCCGGAGCCGAAAACCCCCCGCGGCCCCCCCCCACCCATCATTTTTTTTGTATGTTTCTACTTATATGGATCCCACCAAGTAAAACACCCATAAAACACCTAACCCACCCAGCCCTTGCCCTATTTTACCCATCTCTCCTCTCTCGTCTTTGTCAACATTACGTCATTTTACCCATATTTCCTAAAACATGTTGTAAATTCCTACCCAAACCCCCATTTAGCTTTAATACCATTCAAAGCACAAATAAAGAGTTCTGAACCTACTCCGAACGACGAAACGTCGTCATGGTGGATGGGTGGTGGTGGTCAGCTGGTCAGCACCTCCTGGCTCCTCCTGCTGTGTAATAGCTCCCAATTCTGATCTGCTGGGTCCCGGACCAATCAACTGCGCATCCTCCTCCCCGGGCCACAAACCAACTCATCCTCCAGCAAAAATAGCTCCAACTCACTCAATCAAAACTCAATCTCAACTTCTCATGTCAGAACAAATCAATTTGTTTTCAAATAACAAAGTGACATGACAAGCCGTATTTCTTTTCTAGGGTTTTTTCGCCCCTTAAACCGATATCGGTTTCATTTTGCCCTAAAGGAACGGTAGCGGTCACATTAACCGATATCGGTCATGTAGAATCGACATCGGTTTTTCTTCCAACTTTCTCCCAATTTCTTGTTTTGTGCCCTTATTTACCATTTTCCCCTTTTAACCACATTATCGCCTATATCCACTTGCTTAAACACATTTGTTTACCTATTGCGGCCCAAACACTAAGGCCTCAACCTACCTAACTGGCCCGACCTAAGGCCTCAAAACCTACTATTCAGCCCGAACCAAGGCCTCAACCTAACCTATTCGGCCCGACACCCCCTCCCCAAGGCCCCTCAACCTTACCCTTGGGTGGGGGGGGCCGACCCCCAAAGGCATTCACCCTACCCATTCGGCCCGACCCCAAGGCTCAAGCCCCTACCTAACCGGCCCGACACATCCCCTACCCTAAGGCCCCTCAAACCTACCTATTAAGCCCTGACCCCCAAGGCCTTCAACTTTAAACCTATTCGGCCCACAAGGCCTCAAAGCACTTAACCATTTGGCCCTGGACCCAAGGCCTCACCCTTACCTAACGGCCCCGACCTAGGCCGCAACCTACCTTATTCGGCCGGACCCCAGGCCTCAACCTACCTATTTGGCCCGACCCAAGGCAAACCCTACCATTTGGCCCGAACCCAACCAGGCCTCACACCTTACCCAATTTGGCCGACCCAAGGCCTTAAACCTACTTATTTGGCCCGGACCAAGGCCTCGCTTCTACCCATTTTGGCCCGACCCCCAAGGGCCTCACCTACAGTTTGGGACCGACCCCAGGCTTCGCTCTACCCATTTGGCCCGACCCCAAAGCCTACCCATTTTGGCCTGCCCCAAGGCCTCACCCTAACCAGTTGGCCTGACCCAACGCGCCCTCGTAACCAACAACTGGGCCCGACCCAAGGCGTATCCCTTCCATACCATACCCATAATCAACATTTTATTTTATCCATTCCATCCATGATACCTTTTGTTTAATCGAGTCAACTTGTTCGTGTTTAGGCATGATTAGGTCCTTGCCTTTTGATCTGGCGAAAAGCCAATTTCCTTAGACTAGGACTGAGCATTTATCTCAACCAAAAACCAAAACCTTGGGTACTGCCGAACATGCCTAAACGTTCTTGTACCTTACCTGTTATAATACCCTGGAGCTCTTCCTATGCCTTGTGGATACAAGGGATTATATCACCCTTTGTTTGGATAAACTATTGGGACCTTTGCCATAACATTGCTAGTTTGCTAGGTCAAAAAATCATGTAACCCTAGTGTACGATTGCATCTCAACATGCGTCTGCTTTTCAGACCTACCCACACCTTACAATTCCCCTCTACAAACATTTTACCCTTTATCACCCTATCCTGATTTCAAGTTCGCTCAATCTTATGCTAGATTGAGGGGGATTACTATATCCTTAACAGAGGAAAGAAACACTTAATCATATTATTGTCCGCGAGCTTTACAAACACAAGCTACCCGCAAAAATAAGGCGGCTAATGTAGACACCAATTTTTGTCTTACGACCCCTTGTGACACCGCATCTCATCCGCATTAGAACCGTAATACCTAAACTGACACAATTATTTATGTAATTAACGTGTTTGTAATGATTAAAGCCACAATACCTACGTGCCACCTCATTTTTGCCCTTCATCATGACCTAGCCCACCCCTAAAACTAACCTGAATTAAGACCCATAAACTTGGTCCACCACCTACCCCCCATAACTAATGACCCCTTTTCTCGCACCCAAAACTGACTTCTAGTAATTGACAAAGCCCGTTAAATGATTTCTCTCAGGGAGGAGAAAAGGAAAGAACATAGGAAAAGAAGGAAGGTGGGACGGGGGGCTATTTTACTAAAAAATAGGCCTAACTTTTCCTTACCATGTTGGTTACTCCTCAACCGCCGCGGTTTGGTTACGTACCCCGCATCGGCTTCCCTGTAATGGCCTCCCCAAAACCCAAAACAGGGATCAGAAATTTCATTTTTGGATCAAGGTTCGAAGGATTTTGAATTAATTATAATAAGAGGATAATTGGGACGCTTACCGCCATCACAAGCGATCAACAGGAGGTCCCCTCAGATATTCCCTGGACTGAGCGAGACAAGGGAAGAAGAACCAGAAGCGTTGTTTACAGCAAAGTGGAGAGCAAACGGGCAGAGGGGGCAAAACAACAGGGGGAAGTGCAGAAAGGGCATAAGGGGCGGAGGGGAGAACAGGGGAGGAGGCCGGGGGGGAAAGCACAGGCTCGAAGGAAAAGACAGGCGCCCGGAAGACAACGACCAGCGGCAGAGGAAAGGCGAAGAAGCAGGCAGGCACCGGAGCCGCCGGAGGAGCCACCAGAGACAGCCCACGGAAAAAGAACACAACTACAAACAACACCAACCACCCACAAAAACAAACCAAACCTTCAGATCTTAGACTCACCAATATCGGTAATCAGTAACCGCCATCGGTATCGTAACCAACCAATCGGTTTAATGACCAAAACCAATAAACAAGCCTTTCCCCTACCCAGTCAACAAATAATTTAATGATATCTTACAGTCTTTTGTGTTTATTCATATTTAGCGGGGAACGGACCCACCTTGTCGAAAGGGAAGTTTATATTTCCTGGGCCCAAAGGGGCAGTTTCCTCATTTATTGTCTAATTAAAATCTTGTGGTCTTGTGTTCTTATTTGAGGTAGTCATTCCAAGACAAAAAAGGAGTTCTTATGCAGTCAGACTGAAGTCGCCTGATCTTTTCTTACGGTTACGCGCACACCCCATTCTACGGGCATTCTTACAGGATTCCTCCTAGCCCCCCCAACCCTTATCGTTTCTATTAAAAGGAAATGAAAAAATTCCATTGTGGAAAACACCTTAATTTCCAACATATCTCAAACATCACTCTCAATTTTTCACAATGGTCTTTCACTAGTCCATATACTATCTAGTCATCAGGTAGCCTTGTAGAAAAAATTATGGATGAAAAATTTTTGAAATGATGGACTAGTCTTCATGAAAAACACAGCAGGAATGTTTCTTCAGTCCAGAAGGGCATGATTGTATAGGAAAAAATTCCCCCATTTAGTAGTTGAAAGTTGTATGTTCTTGGTATTCTTCGAATATACCTGATGGCTATCCTAAGAATCATCCACCAAAGGAAATAGATCTCGTGCACAGCCACTCCTTCCAATAATTCTTCAGTGAGGGGTGGGAACAGGTCAATGACACATACTGCATTCAAGGTTCCCTTAGTCAAAGGAGATCATATACTTCATCCTTTGTTAATCACTAATGACCATGGGGCTTACTATTCTGATTCTTCCATAGATTCCAATGAGTCTTGGAACAATCTTTTGTCTATTCTCCTCCTTGACATTTGGCATTTGAATATTCAAATTCATTTAATAAGGGCCATCAAGAATCGGGCATGCACCCTCCATTACCTTGATGTTAGATTTCTTCCAAAGGAGTGTTAAGGCCTTTAAGCTCATGGTATTTGAAGTGGAAATAGTCTTTTTGAAAACTATGCAAGAGACAATGGCTTCCAAGAACTCCTTCTCTGACCAATTAGTCTCCAATAGTGGGCCCTCTTTAGGTTCTGTTTATTAACTAATATTAATTCTTTAGTTTTTTTTAAGGGGAATCAGGTAGGTCGTGTGCTTTTTTCATCAGCACTCTCAATAAATTTGTGTATACCTTTAGTATGGTTAACATCCAAAAACTCTCCATCTCTTCAACCATATATCACATTTATAAACCAGATTTCCTTGGTCTTCTCCAGGAATGCATGGATCAATCGGCATCTCCTCTAACTCTTATCATTAAGCCATGAATTCTAATCCAAGTTCACCCCACTAACTCCAATTATTCTATATTCTTCATGTAACTATCTCCCATTTTTAAGCACTTGACAACCTAGAATGCCTACACCGATGGTTTAGTACTCTGGCATCTTGAAAGATTGACGGAGGTCAGCTGTCAACTGCTGTCAATTTACTGTCTGATGACCCATTTTTAAGTGAAATATTACTATCACACACACAACCTTAATAAGGTGTGGGAATTACAAACTTATGCAACCCATAAAGAGTGGCAAGCGTATTCTCCGTGCCGTCAACATATGTTCTCACATGCTGGACGTGTAGTGAAAACGAGTGGGTTCATTCCCATGGTAGTATCATATTGCAATGGGTGCAGTACTTTGGGAAAACCTAATTTAGAGAACAGGATTCTTCATTCAGGTAACTCTAACTAAGGCTAATCGCAATGTTTCAAACCAAACATTGTGGTCCCAAGAAGTTTAAGAAGTAAGCTGAGAACCCTATTGCTTTTGATCTCATTTTTCCACTGAGACTCCATTTATTCAATTTCCTTAATAAATTAATCAAAGGTTGGCCCCTACCAGAGTAAATCAGAAGAAACTTCTTCCTCCCAAGAACTTGGATATGAATGAGAACGCCTTGGTCACCATTATAACGAATCCCCTTAACGTCTCCCAATTACTCATAAGTCTTGTGCACCCTAATTATCACATGCCACTCTAGTTGTATACACTGATGGGAATGGGCATCTTCAAATGAATTAACTCCTTCTGTAGGGTTGAATCCAAACCTTAGGGCCCCTACTAGAGTGCACCTATTTAATGTCAAGAACTGCTCCAAGGGCTAGTATGGTGTGCTGAATTCCTATCCCCCCCCGGTTTTAAGGGGATGATACCCGTTCTTTTCCTTGTTTTTCAAACAAAATTATGTACCCCTTGTTGAACTTGTAGGTCAACATTGTTCTTGTAACACCAGGGGTGCCCACGTAATGCTAGGAAAAGTTTAGAAATTGTATACCTTGGATAGAACCAAACTTTCACCAAAAGTCTCCATGACTTTTCCCCTTGGATATGATAACACACATCATTCAACGAAAAAAATGGGCATTTCCTGTTTGCTCTTGTTAGACATATACAACACTTTAAAAATTTTAAAATGGGATGTAATGGGGGCCTTCCATTGAATTTCCATGCATCTAGGTGAGTTAGTAAATTGGACAGTTATGCCCCATGTCAATCAGAATATTGCTGTTTAGAATCCAATAAATCCACAACCACATTCAATGGTAAATCTCCTTATCATAGTCAGGCATGGGGAGGGAAGGTTATTAAGAAAAAACTGCATTTTGCACTCTACTCTAGCACATGGTACCTTTTCTTGTAACCATTACCCTAGCAAAAGAAAAATGATATTATCTTACCTTAACATCTTACATACTTCTTGACCTCATCAGATACTTTCTGTGGAGCCCCTAAACATTTCTTCTTTCTCTAACTTACTTGACTATTCCTTTAGGCCACGGATTTCTGCCCTTGAAGGATTTTCGAATCACATCCATGGTTTCTTGATTAAAAGGATTTCTTATTGAGTAGGGTATGAATACTTTCCATGCACCCACCTATTCTCTAATAATAAATACTAGCAGTCTCTAGCTTGGTTATATTCCCTTGCATGCACAACCTAATCAACATCAATCAACTTAGGGTATTAGGATTATAGTTTCGACTCACGCACACTCTTGGTAACTCCCATTGTGAACTCATTCCTTTCTCAACAAATTACCATCTGATGCATTTTCTTTTCGATTTGCTACTAGATTATAGTTCAAAAATCTTAGGACACTCCTCATACTTATGGTTCTCCCCACACTAAGAGAATTATAACAGGTTCGGGCATCGTGCTTTATAGTGCTCAATAGGACACCAATATTTTAAACAAGTTCCAACATAGGAAAACTTCACTTCTCCCTCCATGGCTTACCCATGAAATGGAAACCCTCCTAAAGAAAAACACCTACTTTCTCAATGCCCGCCATCCCCGCACCCCTTCATAGTGATGAGCATAATCCTTGGAATGTTGTTTACGATGCTGGTCTGGCACCACCATAAATCAATTGCATCATGTATTTGGTTAATCAGTCTAATCAGTCCTTGGTTTCCATGAGTAGTAGAAAAATGTATTTTAAATAAATCAAGACACATTAATATATGGATCAGCACACTATAGTAGTGTGCATATACTTACATCATGATTTGTGGACATTTTCACAGTCCACCGTCATGGTGCATCCACCAATATCATGGGACAACTATCTTTTTATGCCCCTCTACCTCATAAACTGTACACCCATATACCACTGTGAAGTCTCATACTCTGAGTTTTGTAGCTAGCTTCTCCAGCTCCTTTTGCCATTATAAGAAATCTAAGCTCAAAGCCCTCAAGAAGGGGCTGATATTGGTAATCCTGTTTTTCCAATAGCCTCTGCATGTCAGGAAGCCTCCAAGGTCGTGCATATATCTACTAAAACTAATACGAAATTCTTGTATGAAACTATCTCTCCTAAACGGCGTTATCAATCCTAAAAAACCACGGAACATGCTGGAAGGGGTGTATTAAATAACTTTGATGAGAGTTTTAGATGCATCCATATCCCCCACCCACTCTCTTTGATTCCTTATTCGATATCCTTATTATTTTTTTAGCCTTATGTTCATCTTAGGGATATTAAATTCATCCAAGAAGCATTTTTTAGTACGGTGCATCCCCCTACCACTATCTTAATGGGGTTCATACTTGTGAACCACTATGCACGTCCTTGTAATGTTGTTAAAATTAACTTCCTTCCACTCTGGGGTAGTGACCCCTTCAACCAACGCCATAGAAGTTCACACTTGTGACATGCTTTTGCATCATCCGCAACACTTTTTTGATAGTCTTGTAGTTGTGAAGACTCCTCAAAATTACTTGTTTGAGGTTGGTTGAGGTCCTTTTTCACTCTTATCAGAACCGTGATTTTCCAACGGGTGTTACCCTTCTACCCACTAGATCCACTAATCCACTAGTCTTGTCCCGTCCTGCCCACTAGATCCTCTAGATCCCCAGTCCTCTAGCTCCGATGAAACCACCAGATCCACATCCTGTACTGTAAAAGGCCTAAGTGGGCGCCTAGCACTTCCCCATGTCCCACTAATACACTCCTCAATTTGTGAGATTCACTACTACCATATGTGTGGCCTACGCACTTTCAAATGTATACCCAAACTTTGTGGCTTATACATTCCAAATTTCATCATTCCCCTCCTAAAATTTCCCCCAACACAGAAATTATTAGGAGCCATACATGGACTAAATGAGAATTTATATCTCCTAATGTAGATTGGTCCCTCTACCCATGCTAACTGGGTTGCAATACCTTATCTTTGGATTTTGGAAAACGAAGCCCCAGGGGGGTCATTGGTGGATTAAGAATGCAACGCGATGGATTACTTTCCTCATAAAAAGATGACTCTCCTCGGAAGATTAGGGGTTTTCTCTCCCCACTTTCTAAGTGGGTTAGCCATAGACCTTCTCATGATCCATGTCCTCTGCTAACCTCAACTCCTTCCCTGCAATGTCTCCCTCTATAGATCTCACTGCCTAAAACCCACATTGTCTAGCCCACTCCTTTCATGGGCTCACTATACTTGAGTCTTCTCTCCTCTCTTCTACTTTTCAGGTGCATGTAATGCCATCGTTCCTCAACCTAGCTTCCGCACCCACTCTCAAAAGGATATTTACCACAGCCATAGGAAATGCTTTCCCGACTTAGTGTAATGATCAATTTGATGGATAAGGCATAAAAATACAAAAACAATCCTCTAGGATCCCTTAAGACTCAAACTTAAACAAAAACCTTACATAAAATACCTAGCAATACATATTCTAGGGTATAAGAAAAACTGGTCCAACCATTCTTTCTTCTCCACCAATGATCAACAACCACATGTCCAAGTCAAAAAAATCAACATTATGTTAACCCTCTGATATTCATATTGCCGTCCACCACGTGAGATCTATAATAACCATCTTGATCTAGTTGTGTAGCGAAAATAACCATTCATATATATATACTCTAATACTAGAAAGTCGCAAAAGAGTCCTCAATAATACAAAAACACCCTCATGAGAAAAGTTTTTATTTTACCCATTACAAATGCATTAAAAACGCAATTCCTAGTACTAAAATATCTGATTACATAAACTGCAATCCTCCTTGCCCTTAAAATTAAAAAAATAAAAAACCGTTCTTTGGGAAATTATCCAAGGTCAAGCAACATCTATCATCCCACCTACGCATCCACATTTCACAAAAAAATTTTGAAAAGAGGTCCCGAAATCGAACCAAAGATGTAGTCTGTTTTAAAAAAACCCATCTACTATCTCTAAAACTTCCTAACCCCAGCATTTTGGATTATATATATCACCCACAAGAACTAAGGCACTCACCTAAAGCACTCATAGTGCCAATCATCCCCTCCTTTAAGTGAGCATTGTACAAGATATTCCATGATTTAGAGATAGAATGCCGATAAGAGACTATTCCATGTTAAAATTCCACAACATTAGCTAAACATATCCTTATAACCACAAAACATTGTTGTTAATAAATAAGAGAACATCGTGGAACAAAATAAAAGAACATATATATCTAAAAATATAAAGAAATAAAAACTAGTTTTTTCTCAAACCCAATCCCACCCCTGAACTAGATTTTAGAACGTTCAGGAGAAAGGGGAAAAAGAAGCAGGTAACATTAGGGCAGAAGAAGCGGGCGGGTAGTGGGGGTAGAGAAAAGATGTGAGGAGAAGCCATAATATTTATACTAAAATCATATACTCAGCCAAAACCACCCAAACTACAATTCAAAGGGTAGTAATCAGAACCAATGTATCAAGATAGGGATATAAAAAAAAAAAACCCATTTATCAGAGGTCCTAGATATGCTTTCCTCCGTGATTAAAATTATTGTACAGACCCATCCCTTAACATGATACATTTCCTACAATCCCTCTAACTAGAACCCCAACTCCTTCTCCTGGGACTCCGTAATATTCCCTCTGAATCTTTGCTCTTTTCTCATTCCCCTCATGCTCTATGGTACCCTTGGTGTCCTCTCTTCATGATTCCCTTCTGTTTGGGCTATTACTCTAACCTGACCATATTTCTTCTAGGATTAACACCCACTATCAATATGCCTTCCTTCAGGAGTAGTCTCGGAGATGTCAAGTTCATGTGGTCCCTCCAACGGTGCATTTGAATTATTATTCTCGCCGAGAATCTTCTCCAATTTCTATAAGATGCTTCCTTGGAATATTCAGCAATGAATATTCTTTCTTGTACTCTCCAAGTTCCTAGGATGGACCTTCAATCACATCGACATGCCTAGTCGGCGGGTTCACATTTTCCTCAGTTCTTTCGAGAATGTTTGAATATTATGGCGAAGTCCCTTAGAACCATTGTATTGCGGGCTAGATTTTGACTTTAACCCTTTTGCCTGAAAAGGCTAAGTGGTGAATTTCTCTCTACGCCTCTGCCAACTCACCAAGTTCCTTGCCAAAATTTCCTTCTTTACTCCGCCAGCCCAAGATTCCCTAGCAAAATTTCCTCCTAACCTCCACGGGCCCACCCAAGGAAAATTTCCCCTCCAAACTCCACCAAACCATAACTCAAAAAATACAAAGAGTTAGGAGGGCTTCTTTACCTTTCTGGAAAGGGGAAGAAAATTCCTATCTGATGAAGCCATTTCCAAAATCTTTTGAGTGCTTGAAGTGTGTAAAAATTTAAGTTGAAGCACAAGGAAGGAAAGAAATAACATGCATCAAATTCTTTAGTCCCAAGCAATTATATTGAGTCAGGGCAAAAAATTCATGTTTCTAGGGTCCCCTCAGATATTTTTCTAACTCCCCTGTCCAAGAAAGAAGAGAGCAAGTTCTGAGAAAATGTGAAAAAAGGTTGCAAAAACAGGCTCGGGCCAGGAAAAATCACGAAAAATGGCTAAGTCCTAGTCCTCGGGACATTTGGGACAGTTGGGACAAAAAGGCGCGGATCGGCCGAAATGAGCACAGACGGCCCCAAAAGCAATTGGGACATCTGGGACAAAAGGACGCGCGGGACGCGGAAATCCGAACTGGCCAAAAAAGAAAAAATTGGCTAACTGCTGAGAGGGTCGCCTTTGGGACGTTTGGGACAAAAAGACGCGAACGGCCGAACCGGCGAAATGAGTCAAGGCAGCCCGAAACAGTCTGGGACGCGCGGGCCAAAAGTACGCGAACCGGCCGAACCGCCGAAATGAGAACTTTTGTCCCGCGAAAGTTGGGACAAAAGGGCGCGAACCGGCCGAACCGGGCGAATTTGGGACGGTCCGAAAGCAAATGGGACATATGGGCAAAAGTACGCGAACCGGCCGGTTCGGCCGAAATGGGAAATTTCAGCACCGAAACCAAATGGGACAAAGGGACGCGCGGGACGCGAAAAGCCGAAATGGCCGAAGGCAGGGAAGAAAAGTCAACGTTTGGTCCGGAAACTTCAAACGGCCATAACTTTTGACTCCGAGCTCCGATTTTCATAAAATTGGACTTTCTGGAACGAGCACGACGTCCTCTACGCCACAAAAACTGGATTTCTTAATTTTAATGAGGGTAGATATATTTAAATAAAAGAAACATATTCGGCTCCAGTCAGTCAATGCTCATTCCCGTCAAATGACAGAAAACGCCTGCCAGACCCAAAATAGCTGCCCGCACTCAGAAGGCCATAACTTTTGCATTTCTCAACGAAATTGCACAAAATTGGTACCGTTGGAATCGTGGTTCCGAGCCCGATGCACAGAAATCAAGAAATTCCAGATTTGATCAGAAATTGATTGAGTTTTTTAAGAAAACGTGGCCGGGTTCAGAACAGTGTTTTATTTGGTAGCTGGGAGTGCAATTAAGAGGCATGGTCATCATTCTTTCTCTGCTGCAGCACATGGGACAGTATGGGGAGCCTTTTGCAAGTAATGGACAACCATTTCACTCAATTTAATGCCTCTTACAGGTGGTTGAAGGACAGATTTCGGGATTTCCATTTTCCCTTCTCTTTTCCTTCTCATTTTTCTATAAATTGGAGTGTTGGGCTCATTGTAAAGGAGAGAGTTTTTGGGTAGCAAAGCTCTGTCAAAATTGCTTTGTGAAGCCAGTGTGTTGCAGGCCCTTGTAGTGGACTCCTTGCATGGTGATCCAGGCCCTTATCTTGTAATAGACTGAACTGTGCATACCAGGAAGCAATAAAATACAAAGTTTGTGGATGTATCTTCCCCTGCTGTGTTTTCTTGCATTCTTCTTGCCCCTTTTATCTTTCTACAAGAATATTGTGTCTATTATTATGTTCTTGCAGGAATTCATTATCATTGTGTATGCTTGGAATATTGTTGTGAATGCATTTTGCTAGATTATGGTGAACTGTCATCACCTCTTCTAGTGTGCACTTTGCCTCTGTATTTCACACATTTGGAGATTACTCTCACACCCTCCTTTTCTGGTGTATCACCGCTTTAGTGTAGGCTTTCATTTTATGTATTCTCTCTCCCTGGTCCCTTGGAAATTTAGATTAGAACAGTTAGCTTATCCTGCATTAGAGTAGATTGTGGCAGGTAGTTTAGGAGCAAGAACCAGCTTTCTCTGGAGGTCTATCTCAAGTAGCAAGTCCCACAACTTGGAGATAGTACCCATGTTATCCAATCACACTGTGAGTTCAAATACATGCACAGGGGTGCTGTGATTCGGTGATAACAGTTCTGGCACGCCCGGTGGGACCTTAGAGGTCTTTACTTTCATTGCAACAAGATTGATGTGCACTTGTTGTAAGTTCCAGCTTTGAAGGAGCTTTAAAATCGCACATCTGGCGACTCCAAAAGAGGCATAATCCACTGGTTTCTGCAGTCCAAGCCTGACAAATTTATGAGAAGAATACAGACCAGGTCAAGAACTAGGGAGGAAGGATTGTTTGTTTATCTGCATCTATCTCCAGGCAGAGAAAGAAGGGGAAGAAGAGCTCAAAGATCTGCGTCTCCACCTAATAGAACTTTGTCTACACCTCCACCTGGTAGACCTTTTCTCGCATCAACAAGGGTTCTCAGGCCAATCAGAATGGCGCAACCACTAAATCCCTTTGTCAATTTCACTGGCAGCAGCCCACTTGCCCTCAATGCACAGAATCCAGTTCCAATTGCAGCATTGAAGAACATTCCATTTTTCACTGGAGAAAATCATACCACTCCTGGTGATCATGTCAAAGACATTGCTAACGTCTGTGCAATCCATGAGATAAATGAAATGGATGTGGCTGTCAAACTGCTGGCATCATCGTTCAAAGGGAAGGCATTGCAATGGTTCAGGAGCCTTGAAGCTGGTTCTATCACAAATTGGAATCAGTTATGCATAGTTCTCCATGAGCAGTTTGGAGAGAAGGGAGACAACTTGTCTCTTCTAGAACAATTGACAACTATCAAGAGAGCCCCCAACGAGCAGCTGACTGACTTCAACTTCAGATTTCAAAGGTCTTGGGATAGGATTCCAGTGGCAGTCAGGCCAACAGCAGAAGGTGCTTTTCTATACTATCTTAAAGCTTTGAATTCTGATATTTCTATGTTAATTCAATCTATGGGAGGCACAACCTTACCTGCTTCTTATAGCATTGCCATTAGGGCTGAAAACTGTCTTATTCAAGCTGGTAAGCTAGCTCCTAGGCCCCCAATGCCATTATATCCAAGTTTAGAGAGCCCAAGTACTAGTCAAGCACCTGTCTTAGCTCCTATTCCCACTCCTAGAAATCAAAGTTCAAATGAAGCTTCCACTTCATCTCCAAGTGCCCCAAATGAGCTTCAAGAAGTTATGAAACAATTGCAAAATTTAGGTAATGAGCTGGTCACACTCAAGAGACAGCAAGCTCAAAGTTTTAGACCTTCCTATCAGCCTCAAGCTCAACCAAATAGGCAACCATATCAACCTCAAAGACCACCCAATCCAGCTGCAAATCAGAATCAAGCAAGGCCTCCTGCCAACAGACCATTTCAGCCCTACAACCCCAATGTTGCATCTGCATCCAGAGCTTTGGTGCCAGTCCAAAATAACATGGCCCAAGAGTATGATTGGTGTTTCCCGTGCAGTCAGCCACATAACCAATCAATGTGCTTTAACGGTGCATTAAATCAGGCTCTAATGGTGCAAACCATTGGTGGGTCGCAAGAGTCCAGCCACGAAGGAGATCAGCAGCAGGAAGCACCTCAGCAAGGAACATCTCCGAACGAAACTACTCTTGTCAATTGGCAGGCTGAAGATTTCTGTGGTATGAATCAAATACCCTCTCAAAGTGTTGCAGCCAACACAAGGTCAAAGAGGAGAAATTTGGGTGAAGAACAGCCATTGGCTTCGAGTAATCCACAACCTTCTACCACTCCACAAGCCGCTGGCAAACAAACTGTAGCTCCAAACATGCAAGGAGCACCTAAACCAGCTCCTAAACCAACTCAGATGCCAGCTGCTGCTGCCCATTTGCAAGGAATGAATGTGCAGGCCAAGGGAAGCAGAGGGATACTTCATCTCCATTCAACATCATTGATCAGATGAAGAAGACAAATGTAAACATATCAATGTGGCAATCACTATCCATCCCAGGCCAAAGAGATTTGCTACAAGCTGCCATGAAGGACTGGTCAACTTCAAATCACCATGTCCAGATGCAAGAGGAGGTACTCACAAATGCTGCCCAGCCTGAAGGAAATCATGGAGGACAGCAAGGTAAAATGTTGAAGCCCCCTCCATTTTATGTTTCATTGATCATAGGAGATAAGTTGGTGCATAATTGCATGATTGACTCTGGGGCAAGTAGTTCAGTAATGCCAAAACAGATAGCTGACCAGTTAGGGCTTCAATATGAAGTCGTCTCCAAGGGTGTAGTGCAATTAGACGGGACAGCAGTGACAACGGTTGGAGTAATCAAAGGTTTGAGCCTCACACTGCACGCATGTCCCAATGTAGTAGTGTTGCAAGATGTGTCAGTCATAGACCTGCCACCACTCTTTGCATTGTGCTTGTCAAGAGACTTCACTGCTAAAATTGGAGGCTATCTTTCGGCGGATTGGTCACACATGTTGTTCAGAACAAGATATGGAACCAAAGCCACAATTAGGTCTGAACCTATTGCAAACTTTCACATTGAGCCTTACACTCCAAGCCAAATCAATACCAACTGTTCAGCGTTTGATCAAGAAGATTATCCAAGCACTGATGAAGCTGACACCAAGGTTGGAAGCATACCAGATTTGACTCTTGATGAATGGGCAAGCAAGGTGCATGATTTTGATCCTTATCAAGAAATAGAAGAATCTGAGCTAGGAGTTTATTGCATACATGAAGAGAATCAACCTCTTCCTAGCATCACCAAGCCAGATCATAAAGACAAGAATGAAGTATGGCAATTGTTCTTTGATGGGTCAAGGAGTAGACAAGGTGCAGGAGGAGGAGCTATGCTCATTTTTCCGCAAGGTATAAGGTATTACTCAGCCTTCCGTTTCCAGTTTTCCTGTTCAAACAACACAGCTGAGTATGAAGCCTTAATTCATGGACTGCACTGGGCAAAGAAGAAAGGCATCAAGAATTTACAAGTATTTGGTGATAGTGAGCTGATCGTAAACCAAGTCAAAGGAAAAAATGCTGCCAAAAATGATCTGTTGAAGAACTACAAAAATCGGGTATGGGATCTTATTGAAGATTTTGAAGCTTTTAGCATCATTTCCATCCCAAGAAAAAAGAATGAAGCCGCTGACAGACTGGCAGCAATTGGGGCTGCGTTTGATGTTGTAGAAAGTATCAAAAGTGAGAAAACTCAGCCTCATATCAAAGTGGTTGTGAGACCAGCTGTTCCGGATAACAACACAAGTTGGCAAGTCTTCGAGAATGATCAGCAAATTGTTAATTTCCTACAAGAAGAAGCTGAGTTCTCCATGAGAAATCAAGACAAGCTGGAGCAGCAGTATGGTGACCAAGTGGTGCAGCTGAGGACTAACAAATTACCAAAAGGCCTCATAACCTTAGAGTCAATCTTCAACCCGAATGATCAGTTCCGGAAGGAGAAAGCGAACATTCAAGTAAAGGGTGAAGATTCAGAGCCTATCTTAGTAGATGAAGGCAAGACATTACAAATTGGCAAAGTAAGTACTCCACAAGAGAAATCTGATTTTGTTCAGCTTTGTCAAGAATTCCCAGATGTCTTTGCTTGGACTTACAAAGATTTAAGAGGTTTCAATCCAAAGTTGGCACAACATACTATTGAGTTGGATCCGGAATCCAAGCCTGTCAGGCAAAAGCAAAGGCCAGTAAATCCTCATATCGAGCCTCTCATGAGAAAAGAGTTAAGCAAGCTCATTGAGGCCAGTATCATCTTCCCCATCAAACACTCAAGTTGGGTTGCAAACTTGGTGCCGGTAAGAAAGAGAAACGGAGAAATAAGATTGTGTGTGGACTTTCGCGATCTAAATAGAGCATCACTCAAAGATCATTATCCGCTTCCATCAATGGAACAAATATTGCAGGTTGTAGCTGGTTCAGAAAGGTTTTCATTGCTAGATGGATATTCAGGCTATAATCAGATATTGGTGAAAGAAGAAGATCAATTCAAAACGGCCTTCACTACAAAATGGGGCACATATGCTTACAAGAAGATGCCATTTGGACTGTCAAATGCCGGAGCAACATTTCAGCGAGCTATGGATATGGCGTTCAAAGGCTTGATCAACAAGATAGTGCTGGTATACCTAGATGATATCACTGTCTTCTCAAAGAATGCAGCAGACCATCTCTTTCACCTCAGACAAGTGTTTCAGAGGTGTAGAAGGTTTGGAGTGTCATTGAATCCAAAGAAGTGTGTATTCTTGGCACACGAAGGCAAACTGTTGGGCCACATTGTCTCTAGGGAAGGGCTAACAATTGATCCTGAAAGGGTTGAAGCCATCCGAACGCTTCCATTGCCACACCACAAGAAATCTCTCCAAAGCTTCTTAGGAAGGATAAACTTTGTCCGCAGATTTGTGCCTAATTTTGCCACTCTTGTGAAGCCTCTAACAATGATGTTGAAGAAGAGTCTGGCATTCAAATGGACAGCAGCAGGCAAAGAGAGTTTTGAAGACATCAAGCATGCAATATCACAAGCTCCAACTCTTATCAACCCAGATTTTTCAAAGGACTTCATGTTGTATGCGTTTGGAGGATCAGATACAATCTCAGCTATCTTGACACAGCTGAATAGAGAAGGTTCAGAACAGCCCATAGCATTCTTCAGTCAAACCTTGGAAGATTACGAAATAAAGTATTCTTTCATCGAAAAGCATGTCCTTGCTGTCATCAGGAGCTTGAAGAAGTTCAGACACTTGGTCTCAAACAATAAGATTCAACTGCTGGTGTCTCATGCTGGTGTCAAGGACTTCCTCCTAAACAAGGATTTAAATGAGAAGAGAGCAGGTTGGATCACTCGGGTGATGGAATATGATATTGAAATCAAAGTGACCAAGCTAGTTCGTGGCAAAGGCTTGTGTGAGCAGCTCGCTTCCAAACAACCAGACGAGTCAAAAAGTGAAGAGGATGCTGTCCTGCTACTACAGAATGATCAAGAACAACCAGCTGATGATGCACCCATCCCATGTTGGACTCAAGGCCTTGTGCATTACCTCCAAACAGGCTTGTACCCCCCAGAAGTGAGCAAAGCAAAAAAGAGATACTTCAGATTACAAGCCATTCCATATGTGCTTGTTGACGGAGTTTTGTTCAAAAAGGACATCAATGGTGTTCTATTAAGATGCATTGGAACAGGTCAAGTTGAGAAGATCCTACACGAGTTCCATGACGGGGAAGCAGGAGGCCACTTTGCTCCACGAGTAACAGCTCTCAAAATCATGAAAGCTGGTTACTATTGGCCTACTGTGTTCAATGATTGCTACTCATGGGTCAAGAAATGCAAGAAATGTGCATTCTTCACGGGGAAAGAAAGGTTAGCAGCGCTGCCCCTTCGTCCAATTTCAGCGGATCAGCCATTCATGCAATGGGGATTAGACTTCATCGGGGTTATCAATCCCAATTCAAGTCAAGGCCACAAGTGGATTCTAACAGCAACAGACTATTTCACCAAGTGGACTGAAGCAGTGGCACTCAAGGAGGCAAATGAATCTAATATCTTAGATTTCTATGAAGGGATAGTCACGAGGTTTGGTGCCCCTGCCACTATCATATCAGACAATGCATTGGCATTCCTTGGCACAAAGATCACTGAATGGGCTGTCAAGAATTGTGTGTATCTCAGCACTTCATCGAACTATTACCCTCAAGGTAATGGCCAAGCCGAGTCTACAAACAAGAACCTACTAAGAATCATCAGGAGGACTCTTGATGAAAATCAAAGGACTTGGCATGCAAAGCTCAAATCAGCTCTATGGGCTGATAGGATCACACCCAAGAGATCTACAGGAAGCTCTCCATACAAGCTTGTGTACGGGAAGGAAGCAGTTCTACCTATATCACTCGAGTTGCCAGCATTGGAACTCATGAAACAGTTGGAACTAGCTGAGTTTGAACCTATGGAAATCAGGTATGCAGAGCTGATGGAATTAGAAGAGACAAGAGAGCACGCAATGCAGACCATAGAAAAGGATAAAGCATTGGTCAAAAAGAGTTTTGACAAGAAAGCTAAGGCCAGGATATTGCAAACTGGAGATTTGGTACTGAAGTGGGATGCTGATCGTGCAAAACCAGGAAAGCACTCCAAGTTTGATGCCATCTAGAGTGGCCCGTACATGATCATTGAATGTAAAGGTAGGAATGCTTTCCAACTAGCTAAGTTGGATGGTGAAGAATTGCAGATTCCGGTCAATGGGATCTATCTCAAACGCTGCTACTAGAAAGATAGCTTCTCACCCTTGTAAATATTAATTTAGATTTTCCATTCCTCTAAGTGCTTATGCACATTGTACTGCTGTTAGAGTAGTTTTTATTTCCCTAAGTGCTTGTGCACATGTCCTATTGCTTCTAGTATGTCCATGTTTGCAGTTCATCGAGCTCCTGAAAAGAATTTACAGCCATGAGAAGACCAGCTCAACAAATGTTCAAATGGCTCAAGGATACAAGTTTTCCAATTTCAGATCAGCTGAGAGGTTATCAAACAGACTCCATGCCCAATGGATTGCTACAAGCAGCTGGCCGTTCTTCATCTGGCAGGCAGATGACCCCGCTGAGTCGCCAAATTGTTATCCAAAATTCACCCTCAAGGTAATTTTGATAACATGCATCAAATTCTTTAGTCCCAGGCAAATAGATTGAGTCAGGGCAAAAAATTCATGTTTCTAGGGTCCCCTCATATTTTTTTTAACTCCCCTGTCCAAGAAGAAGAGAGCAAGTTCTGAGAAAATGTGAAAAAATTTGCAAAAACAAGCTCGGGCCAGGAAAAATCACGAAAAATGGCTAAGTCCTAGTCCTCGAAGCATTTGGGACAGTTGGGACAAAAAGGCGCGGATCGGCCGAAATGAGCACAGGCGGCCCCGGAAGCAATTGGGACATCTGGGACAAAAGTACGCGCGGGACGCGAAAAGCCGAACTGGGACTGGCCAAAAGAGAGAAAAAATTGGCTAACTGCTGAGAGGGTCGCCTTTGGGACAAGCGGGACAAAAAGACGCGAACCGGCTGAACCGGGCGAAATGAGTCAAGGCAGCCCGAAACAGTCTGGGACGCGTGGGCCAAAAGTACGCGAACCGGCCGGTTCGGCCGAAATGAGAACTTTTGTCCCGGAACAGTTGGGACGAAAGGGCGCGAACCGGCCGAACCGGGCGAATTTGTCCCAGACGGTCCGAAAGCAAATGGGACATATGGGCCAAAAGTACGCGAACCGGCCGGTTCGGCCGAAATGGGAAATTTCAGCACTGAAACCAAATGGGACAAAGGGACGCGTGGGACGCGAAAAGCCGAAATGGCCGAAGGCAGGGAAGAAAAGTCAACGTTTGGTCCGGAAACTTCAAACGGCCATAACTTTTGACTCCGACCTCCGATTTTCATAAAATTGGACTTTCTGGAACGAGCACGACGTCCTCTACGCCACAAAAACTGGATTTCTTAATTTTAATGAGGGTAGATATATTTAAATAAAAGAAACATATTCGGCTCCAGTCAGTCAATGCTCATTCCCGTCAAATGACAGAAAACGCCTACCAGACCCAAAATAGCTGCCCGCACTCAGAAGGCCATAACTTTTGCATTTCTCAACGAAATCGCACAAAATTGGTACCGTTGGAATCGTGGTTCCGAGCCCGATGCACAGCAATCAAGAAATTCTATATTTGATCAGAAATTGATTGAGTTTTTTAAGAAAACGTGGCCGGGTTCAGAACAGTGTTTTATTTGGTAGCTGGGAGTGCAATTAAGAGGCATGGTCATCATTCTTTCTCTGCTGCAGCACATGGGACAGTATGGGGAGCCTTTTGCAAGTAATATACAACCATTTCACTCAATTTAATGCCTCTTACAGGTGGTTGAAGGACAGATTTCGGGATTTCCATTTTCCCTTCTCTTTTCCTTCTCATTTTTGTATAAATTGGAGTGTTGGGCTCATTGTAAAGGGGAGAGTTTTTGGGTAACAAAGCTCTGTCAAAATTGCTTTGTGAAGCCAGTGTGTTGCAGGCCCTTGTAGTGGACTCCTTGCATGGTGATCCAGGCCCTTATCTTGTAATAGACTGAACTGTGCATACCATGAAGCAATAAAATACAAAGTTTGTGGATGTATCTTCCCCTGCTGTGTTTTCTTGCATTCTTCTTGCCCCTTTTATCTTTCTACAAGAATATTGTGTCTATTATTATGTTCTTGCAGGAATTCATTATCATTGTGTATGCTTGGAATATTGTTGTGAATGCATTTTGCTAGATTATGGTGAACTGTCATCACCTCTTCTAGTGTGCACTTTGCCTCTGTATTTCACACATTTGGAGATTACTCTCACACCCTCCTTTTCTGGTGTATCACCGCTTTAGTGTAGGCTTTCATTTTATGCATTCTCTCTCCCTGGTCCCTTGGAATTTTAGATTAGAATAGTTAGCTTATCCTGCATTAGAGTAGATTGTGGCAGGTAGTTTAGGAGCAAGAACCAGCTTTCTCTGGAGGTCTATCTCAAGTAGCAAGTCCCACAACTTGGAGATAGTACCCATGTTATCCAATCACACTGGATGCTTAGAGTGATCAAACTAGAAATCTGATGTGTGATTATTTTTGAGTTGAATCATCATGATGATACTTCTTAAAGGGGGGAAGTATGTCACATTCCACCTTTTTTATTCTTAAATTATCACAAAATGTGTTTTGATATTAAAAAAAATTACAAACACAGGGGATTAGTTCTGATATGCTACCCCATATAAAAATTTTCATGTGTGTGTATATTAATTGTATACGTGACATTGCAGTGAGACTAGGTCGTCATGTTTTCACTATTGTTTAATGTTTTGATTCATTTTGCATACTGGCTACCTTGGATCTACATTACCTTGTTTTCTGTTGATAATGGCTTTTGTAACCATCTTGGATGACTATGTTGTTATGATTTTGTGTTTTAGAACACTTACTTTGCTGAAGGTGTGATGATTTCAATAATTAGATACTTTTCTTAGTGGCTTTACCAAATGTTAAAATTGATAATTTTATGTTCTTGCTGAAAATGATGATTGAATTTATTCATGGTTGCATTAGATTAATCAATAATAAAGTGTGATTTTAGTATGAAAACAAAATTGATTAGATTATACTAACCTTCCTTGGTTTTCATTACGATCAAATACTATGAAGTACAATGTTGGTTCTCAACAAGGGGTAGGTTAGTGTCGACAATCATAATAAATTGGGTTGGATATAATTGGCATTTTATTTCATAAGTCACACCATACTGGGTGGACAATTTAATGACTAATAATTTTTTTTATTATTATTGATAATCATATGGGTAAACCACCAAATGGATAACATTATTATTGTTTACTTGAATAATTTTATGGTCAGTTGGAGACCCATGCATGCATAATGATAAGTTTGACAATTAAGTGTTAATGAGGTTTATTCGATTTCGATTAATTGGTAAGGAAGTGGTCCTTGACCATGTATGAGATGCATGATACACTCTCTTATTTTCCCTTCTATTCATTTAGAAATAATAACATGTTTTAAGGCAAGGGTAACAAGATAGTGTGAGGTTATAAGACCAAGGTAACATTACAAGGGAAATATAATTTAAGAGTTCTTGGTCTTAGACCATAGTGATGATATTAATAGTTTTTGGATAATTTAAAAGGCTAAGATGACTCTTATGGCCAAGTATGATGGTAATTTTTTAAATGAATAGTGTATAATTATTAAGGTCAATCGACCATGCAATAATTTAAATCAAACCAATGATGGGTCATTTGTCAATTGACCATGAAAAAAGGGAAAAAGTTCAGAATATTTTCATCATGAATAGTAATCTAAGACCATGGAAGGGAGAATTTTAATTGTTTGAATTAGATTAGGTCCTCGACCAAGAATTTTTTGACCTTACTCAAATAAAAAATAATGAGTAAAGGGATGGTCAATTTATCTACCATGCGAATTGAAATGTTTAAAGTGGAGATTTAATGAGTCGAGACCCCCATCACCACCATCTTGAGCGGGAAAGTAGGAAGTTAATTTAAACCACTTATGTGGAACCAAGAGCATTGAATTCCATTAATAGGTAGGGATGGTTTTAGGAAACTTACACTGGTGGTGCAAATTAATTTGCAGTAATTAGTATGTTGTTTATTAAATCTGGGGTCATTTAATTACCAGACTAGGGGACATAAAATTTCAATATTCCCAGTGTTGTATGCACAATTACAGATATTTGGGAGGTATAAAGGTAAATTACTATCAATACAATGAAGAAGTAACAACTTCTTAAAATGAACTAGATTATGAATGAAAGTAAATGTTGTGGCTAATGACAAAGCATGTAAAAATAGAACACAAATAAAGGAATGAACTACTGCTAATCTAATCATACAATTAACCAAATCAAAAAAAAAAAGGAGAGGGTTATAAAACTGGAAGTGGGCCCTACCTTGGGTGCTAATCCCTCCTAAGGCCCGTGTCTACAACGAATAAATAGATGTCATTTATTTTCAGCATGAAGATTACAATCGAAAAATACAACAAATTCTCTACCTATGGATCAATCTCCCCTTCATAGTCTACAACATTAATCTTTCCTTTTTATATCTTTCACTATAGAAGAAGTGTGAAGAGAGAGAGAGAGATTTCTAATAGGAGTTCTAGTTAGATTAAGTAAAATATCTTAACCAAACAATTTGGAGACTACATGTATGCAACATTAACTACTCAATAGTTGTTTACATATCAATCACATTCCTTAACTAATCGATCAGTTGATCAACCAGTTATGAAATTCTGAATTAAATTAGATAGTTCTTTGTTAATTTGCAATGCATACTAATATGATGGTGTTGATTCCTTTCCTAGTTCTCATAACTTCTTCTTCTATTGACACGTGGAAGCTTAGGTGTGATGTCCACATTACACAAAATCCTCAGAATCATGACTTTATTTTATGTGTGTGACCTCATTTGGCCACAGATGCTTTTCTACAAATGAGTTCCTTTGGCTGCATGTCAATTAGTTTGTATGGATCCTTTGGCTGCATGGAAGTTGATTCATATAAAAAAATTATTTGTAAACAAGGTTGGCATTGTATAAAGCATCATTTAACATCATATTGCAATCAAAATAATAAATGCATACTCATAACCCACAAAATAAAGTAAACTAGTAATAATTGTATTAACTAATATCCATGTCATGAGTTCAATTTATAATGAAAATGTCTAGCAGTATCATAGGGAAATACAAGTTCAGGGCTACAAATGGATCGACAAAATATAGAAGATGAGGTGTTTTTAGAAAGGAAATAAATGACTCATCACACCCCAAAACTTAACTTATTGAATGTACTCATTCAAGATTCTTTAGGTTCCTTAGCTTGGTCCGACCTTAATGATGCTACATAAGCATCTAAAATCCACTGGTGTAGATGTTCCTTCAGGTTTGTGAAGAAGTAACTTCTATTCCTTCTGTATCTATCCATGAATCTTTATTGTATGTCATCATCTGGTTTCATTTCACCATACCAATGTGGTATAAGATAGTGGAATATTTGGGGATAACAACCAATGGGAAACCAAGTTTTATGACATCCTTTAGAAACTTCAATGTATGCATTTACCCTCCTAAAAGTTGGAATGATATTATGATAGGAGTTGCATTTATTTTCTTTATATCTTCAGGGGACATCTCTTTCCAAGTCATCCTACAGGCATATACTATCTCTCGATCATTGAATTTAGTGTGGTCCCTGGATTCTTCATGAGATTAATTTCTCATCTGGTGTACTTGTTGTCTAATTTCCCTTTGTTCCATGTATTTTCCATAATCTTCAATAATATTCCCTGTATTTACAGCTTCACCCCTGATCATTAATGGCTGAAATTTTTACAAGTGCATGTATTCTTCCTATCTGTTTTTCTCTATACAATTCATTGTTAAAATAAGAACACATGCTCCTAATTGTGAACATCACCAATATAAAGTATTGGGATCCAGTCCCTATCATATTCAAGGGCATAATTGTACATATACAATTCACATAACAGAAGTTGAATCTCATGAGGCATTTTCAGGTATATTCTAAAGAAACTTCTGGCCCCACTTATATCAAATGGAATATATGAGTTGATATAGGTAAAATTTAACTACAACATTTGTTCTTTTAATAAAATGGCATAAATGTTAGAAGGTGGCATGCATTTAAGTATGTGATTGGTCACCTTAATTGTATCTTCCTTGATTTTTCTTTAGCCTTGCAATCTCCTTATCCTTGGCCTTAAGCTCCTTGTTCTTTTCCTCCATGTCCTATTGGTGTTGGAAGATGAGTTCTTCCTTTTCCTCTCTGTCCATTTTCCTTACAACCGATTAACATAGTTTTCAAAATGTTGGATCTAGTAGTCTATCAACGTTGTTTGTGTGGCCATATTAAACTGGAAGCTAGTTTTCACCAGATCCTTGAAAATTTCTCTAATGATCCCTATGGCTACATGTTAACTTGTTGCAATAATTGTGGAGTAGGCTCTAATATGGTCTTAAGTGTCTCCTCAGTCACTATAGGGACATTCCCTTGTACCTTCTCAATTTTCTCAGGTGGATGTTCTGTTTGTACTTCATGAACAATTTTCTATAATCTCTTAAACAACATGGGGCATATCATCCCCAATTTCCATTTCATCCAGTTTGTGTCTCAAGCACTGTGTGGTCATATGTTTCCTCTATCTTATCTTCATCATGTGTGGTTACATGAGCTGTGTTACTTCAATTTCATTTGTAAATCCTTCTCTTTCATGCTTCTCATGGGTTTCCCTAGCATGAACTACCTCTTCTTAAACTTCCATCTATTTATTAGGGCCTTCTTGAACCATTTTCTCACCACGTTCTTCTCCTTTCTTATCTTTCATATCCTCTATAGGCTCCTTAAGTTCCCGTTGCTCATGAATTTCAACATCAACATATCCCTACTTGATTTTCATTGATGTGGCCTTAATATTATATTATTTAGATTCTTTATCACTATCAAGTAATATGATTTGAGGATTTTTGGGCTTTGATGTTTTAGATTTTTAGTTTTTCAGTCTATTCGAGTGCCTAAGTGGTGTAAGAGTGGATTTGGAAGATATAGGGGTAGACTTGGAAGATTTAGAATTGGGCCTAGAATATTTTCTCTTAATTCTTGAGGTGGATGATTTAGGATTTGAAAATCCAAGTAGGGTTTCAGTGATGGGAATCCTCTTAGGGGATACAGGAACATGGTTTTTTTTAGCATGTGATGTAGTTTTAGAAATAGGGGTTTATGTGACCTAAGAAGTGTAAACTATGGGTTCAAGATGAGAAGTGAAATTTGTGGGTTCAAATTTATGAGTGGAAGAAGAACCTTTACTTATTATTCTTTTTCTTCCATGCCCCAATAATTAATCAATATCCTTAACCCTTTAAAAATATCCCCAATTTAGTTCAGGATGTTCTCTCTCTAATGTATGTTTGACAATGAGAGTGATATGATAATGGTGAGACAAACACAAGCCCCCCTCTTTCTGAATCTCTACTCATCCTTTTCAATATACCATTTAGGAAATTGGGTACATTAACATGCCTATCATTTTTTAAGTGATTGAGCAACTTGAAATGGACACTATTCAGTCCAGAATATCTACCCTCTCAAATCAAATATTTGGTGATATAATTGGCAATATCAGCCCAAAGTGGTTTGAGGGAAGTATTATATGTACCTTGTTTTTCAGTTATGAAGTTATCATATGCATCAACATAATTCTTGTCGAGATGCCTCCATATTTTATTTCTTAGGGAAACGTTCACCTTCTGCAGGAAGCCCAATAATTACAGCCGAAATTCCATCATCCACTCTCACTTGCTAAACCCTTGACAATAGCCTCTCCATCCTTAAATGTGGAAAAAAATTCCTTTACCATAAATTTTTTGAAACCATGGAACTTACTTATGTAGTACATCCATCCGCTATTCTAAAAATACTAGAATATCTATGGCTAGTTGCGAATTTGAGAATGATTATTTTTCTCATGACGAATTATATCTCCACCCATTTTGAATACTATAAATTACTTTGGATTTGATAGGGAAAATCATAAAGTTTACAATGATGCAAGAATTTGAGTAATAAGGAATGTTTTGAGTACTTTGTTTTTGAATTCTGTGACTGACTCACATGCAATGTAAAAAGGGAAAGAATTAAAGTTATTTGAGTGTTGTAAATGTGTGAGGTGAAGTGGTGTGATGGAGTGGGGTGATGTGGAGTGAAAACTCATAGCTTTAAAGGTGACGACATATAATAGTTATTTAAAACATTCATGACATGACATAAACATTAATAAAAAATCATCATACCATCGATACTTTATTAAAGTGAAATAAGTGCACTTATCTCGAGTTATGCATAGGATGATGGTTACATGTGCATTGTTGTGATTGCGCCTTTGTTGCATGTTGGGTTTTCATGATGTTGCATGTGGAGTCATCATGATGTTGTGATGCTTTTATAGTGCTGCAAATCATATGCAACTTCATGTTAAAGGATTCTTAGTGAAATCAAATAATTCTTGGAGAGGGAATACTGACTTGTTCAGGTGTCAGTCACATTTATCACCAAGCACATGTGGAAATTGTTTCTTATTTTCTTCATAAAATCATAAGTTCCACCAAACATGAAAATAAAGTAGAGATTTTTTGTATATTTCTACAAGTGGAACATGTAGTTTTTCACTATCTCCCTATGTCAGAGACTATGCACTTCTTGCATCATATACACCAAATCTTGCAAAACAGAAATTCTAAAAAAACAAAATATTGGCAGAGTGTTTTTTATCACCAAAAGGGCTGATCACAACAGTTTTATTATTCCTTGGGATATTTAGCAAGAGGAAAATGCCTAGGCCACTGAAATATCTCAATCCTTTAAAATATAGGATGATGAACTAGTAGGTTCAAATTCTGATCTTAACTTTGATGTTCTCATCTCCATCCTACTTTGACCTCCTCTAAACTACTGCACCTAGGCCACTGAAATATCTCAATCCTTTAAAATATAGGATGATGAACTAGTAGGTTCAAATTATAAGGTAAGAGGTTAGAGGAATACCTGTAAGATCTAAGGTCAAAGGTAGAATGCATGCATTGTTGAATTTTTATCTGAGCTTATCATGGAGAGCTTCCCTTTGGCTAGGAGGAATGACCTATAAGAAACACATCAAGACCATAAAATAACATTAATAATATAGGTTAGTGGACTACCTTGTGAGTGCTAGATCTAGGATGTGATGTGCTTCCTAGAAGGATGTCAATCCACTTTCAAATACAATTTAATGCAACAAATACCATGAAATAAGGAAATCCTACTGTAGTTGTATGATTTAGGTATCTCGTGCTAATACAATAAGTAAATCTAATCTAACAGGAAAAGTTATGATTAGATCCAGAGGTTTGGTAGGTTGTTCTGGGTTTTGCAGGTCTAATAAAGGTATGATAAAGAGTCTAGGACTGATCAGGTGAGCTCTGGGTAGATTTTGGTGGAATGGAAGGCTTGCTAGTCATATGGTATAAAATGACATAGAGACCGATATCGGTCAGGTGACTGATGCTGGTATAGGGGTGAAACCAATGATGGTAAGGTAAACTGATGTCGGTAGGGGAAATGGGTGATAAATTAATAAAAATGGTTTTTTAGCCCCTCTGTGATTGCACAGAGAGTGAGGAAGGTGTGGTTAGGCTCGTAATATGGCTAAGAAGACTCAGGAATGTAGAGGAAGAGGTTAAGAAAGGTGGAAAGACTTGAAATGGTTGGGTAGGTGGATTGGTGGGAAGATGGAGATATCTGGGTAATAACAGAAATGGAAATACTGAAAGAAGTAAAAGATCTCTAGTAAAGTAAGCACAAATGATGAAAACCACGTTACTTACTTGTTGCTATGAAGATCTTGTGAATGAAGGTGGTTGGTGGTTGATAGGTGAGGTGATGGCTGGTTCAGTGCCATGACAGTGTAACCTGTGTGTTCCCGTGGATACTCCAACACTTTGGAAGAGAACCTGTTGCTTGTGTTGCACTCTGGTGGTGTGTAGACATCCTTTAGATAAAGGAATGGCTCTGAGATTCATGCTTGATTCCAATAGAACTCCCAAAATTAAATGACCAACCCATGTAAAGAGTTTTAAAATTATATATAAAGGAACTGATGGTGGTTTAGGTGACCGACGGTGGCTGAGGATAAACCGGCATCGGTTAGGGTGAATTAGTCAAAGTTACCAAAAATAGCCTAATCTTTACTATGTTTGGCATGATCTTGATTGCTAATCCAGGTCTCAAGTGAGGGTTGGCACTTAGATAAGTGGGAGTGTTGTTGGAGAAGGAATAGGACTTTAATTTTAGGGTTTGAAAGAGTCCCAATTGTTTAAGATAAGTAGAGACTCAATCTTAGTTAATTAATAGGCTAGGAATAAGTCCATGGTGAGGTGTCTAGGTGATGTGGCTAGGTGAGGTGTAAATTAACTTAATTAAAGTAATTAAGTTAATTAATAATGTGAGGATGAACATTAATTCAATTGTAAGTAATTAAATTAATATGAATGCGGGGTAAGGGGTCATGGTTAGGTGAATACGTTACATGTTAATTAATTAAAGGGGACTAAGGGGAGTGTGACCCAAATTTGGTGTCTACATTTGCCCCTTTTTATCATGTAGCTTGTATTGATAAGTGACACTGACAAAAATAGGAAGTCGTTGTCTCAGGTATGAGTGAAGATTAGGTTGCCCCAAGTATGGGTGGAGGTGATCCCCCTCAAACTAGGATCTGATGAGGTAATAGATGGAGTCAGTGAGTGGTTTGATAAATGTGTAAGTGATGAAAACAAGGGTAGGTGGGTTTTAGGTAAGGGTGAGTTTGGTTTGGGTAATAGGTAGTGGCATTCTAACACACGCACATGTATAGAATGTGATATGGTACCAGGTTGAAGAGCTTGCAAACTCTACTTCGTCAAAGGTTGATAGGTTTATCCAAACAAGGTTGAAGTGGTTTAGGTATCCAAGGTATAGGATACGGTCCTGAAACACAACCAGGAAAGGTGCAAGAATGGGAAATAGGTTTGTTCCAAGTCACCAAAGGTATGGTCGGGATAAACAACACAACATTAGGCAAGGTAAGGTCATTAGGTTGAACAACAAGAGTAGCGTCATTGCAAGGTATATGAGTAAGTGAATTTGAGTGTCACAATGGTCGGGGTTGGGTTGGGTAATTTAGGCATGGCTGTAGGTAAGGCCATGTTAGGGGAAAAACATGCCCCAACTGATTGTGAGGTTGGGTTGTAGGTAATAAGGTCATTAGGTTGAGTTGTAAGGCTGGGGTCAAATTTGGGTAAGGTGAAAAGGGTTTCGGGAAATCAGATGTGGTGAGAAATGGTGCAATGGGTTCAAATAGGCTAACTGATATTGGTTATGGAAAATGATGTCGGTCAAGGGAAACTGACCGCGGTACACTAGGGCACATGACCGATGTTGGTCAAGATAAATTGACGTCGGTCAGGTTAGGGTAGGGTTAAAAAGTAAAAATCTGTATATTACGGATTCATTTTAACTATTTCACTTGTTAGAAAATGACAGAGAAAAGCATTTTTATGCATTTTCCATGGAGAAAAGGATGAGGTATTGTACCTGGCTGAGTTGGAGGCATCTGAGTGGCTGGAGGAGCTAGGTAGATGGGTCCACGAGATCATTCAGAGTGATTGGATTGGCTGGGGGACTGAGAGTTTGATTGGAGGCATGGTTGCAGCAGGAGGAGGTGCTGGAGGTCCACCAGTTTAGAGACCAGAGGTGTTAATGAGGAGCAGGTAATGTGTTGAGGTAGGAATCAATCCATACTTTGTATTGTCAATTGAAATTTGTGGTAAAATGAACAAATGGGATGGGAAATTGAAAATTTGGAAATGAGGTTAAAAATGAATGAATTTGGGTACTGGGAGGGTGCAATGTAGATTAATTAGGTGAGCCAACTGAATTGGGGTGGGGTTTAGGTGGGATTGGGGTAGATTTTAGGTTGTTTTTTCAATTTTTTCAAAATTTGGGGTGTGGGGGTTTGGCCTTAGGGCCGAACTAGAGACCGATGCTGGTTAGGCATCGACCGACATCGATTTGGGATGCCGACATCGGTGGTTGAGATAGGTGACCGGTACCGGTTAGAGTGACCAGTGCCGGTTAAGGTGACCAATGTCGGTCACTGTGAAAAGTGACCTAGTTTATAAAAGGTTAAGTTATGGGGAAAGATGAACTTATAAGATAGAGAGGTAAGTATTGTTAGAGAAATGGGAGGTAGAGTAGAATTGAAGTAGGTGGGTTGAAGATATATATAGCTAGAAATAGGTGGGTATGGGTTAGGTCAAATATCGAAGGAGAGAAAGTGATGAAATAGAACATGGGGACTTGTGTAGGCTAGATAAAATGGATGATAGGTTAGTGAAATAGTTAGGAAATAGATAGGTAGGTAGAGTAATGTGGGTGTGGGGTGGGTGGGTAGGTAGGGGTGAAGCAATGAGTAAAGTAGGTAAGTACTTGACATTGTTGAGTTTCATGGATGCAGGCATGACATCAGTTGACGATGTGGGATAGGGTCCCACCATTATTGGGGTGATGTCACCCAACGTCATGGAGGATGAGTGGACTCATATGCGAGAGGTTGGATTGGTTGGGATTAGGTGGTACAGGTGGATCTGATGGGATCACAGTCTTATGGTCACTCTCATCGATAGATGGGATGCAGTGACCAACACATTCCATCTACCCACCGGCGAGATGATGATCACGCTAGAGGATGTATACTAGATTCTGCTTCTACCAATTGTTGGGAAGCCCTGTTTATTCAGTGTCAACAAATGAGGATTTTGAGGTGATGATTACAGTATTTGGGGAGATGGTGAGTGACTTGACTAAGCATAGTGCCAGTCTTGTATATGGGGCTTTGTATGTTGCACACCTGTAGGAGACTCGGTTAGCAGTACTAATGATGGTAGCAGTGGGATGTTATGCACTCCTTGACTCAGAGGGTGGCTGATTTCCTAGGGGATTGATGGGAGTTCTATGAGATATGATTGAGGATCGTGTCTATTTTACATGGGCACCTACATATCTAGCACAGTTATACAGGGAGCTGTGGGCCTATCAGAGGATGTGATGGTATGACATATGTTGTACATTTCTACTACACTATTGGGTGTATGAGCACATAGTGATTGTGTACCCATGGGGACTACCGATAACAGATTGGCATCATGGTGGTCAGAGGGACTGGATACATGAGATGGGTGGTAGTAGGTGGTCATCCATGAGTGAGGAGGTAGGCATGCACAACATGGATTATTACATATGACAGTTGGAGGGTTTATATGCCATGGACATAGTATGGTAGCCCTATGTTGGTTTTCCTACATTTAGAGGGATGGCCCAAGAGTTACAAGGGCTACAACTATTGAGGTGGATATAGGGTAGACATATCGGTGAGCATGAGATGATTCTGGTGGATAGAGTCTGATGCCAGTTTGGACTACAACAGGATGTGCCTCCACCATTCCTACAGTACCACAGAGATGATGTGGAGAGACCTTATCTCCACCTCATCCTACAGAATCAACAGGACAAGAGGAGGTACCATTTGATATGAGGTTGGATGATGCAGGGACCATTGTGGCATATAGGCAGTGGTGGTTAGTAGAGTTACAAGCAGCACCGCCATGACTAGGTCAGCTAGATTTAACCATGGTGATGGTTCAAAGGGATGCACTTATAGGGATAGGTGACTAGCTCTTTGGGTGTTCAGTTGACAATAGTAACACAGTAGCATAGGTAGGTAGCCACTTTGACAGGGCAGGTGACTACTGTTACAGGGTCAATAGAGCCACTCAAGGCATAGGCATAGGTTCTTACACATGCTATTGCAAGGATGGAGCACAGGTAGCGGCACTACAGGCACATGTCACTAGTTTACAGGGTCAGCTGATAGCCTACTCAGGCACAGGTTGTGGCCTTACATAGGCCTAGGTAGCCACTACAGGTACCAACACAGGCATAAGGATAGGGTCCTATTTTATAGGCACCAACACCAAGATAGGGTCCCTTAGTACAGGCAGGAGGACAAGGGCCACTATTGTTGGGGTAGGGTTCACAGGTTGGAGCTAGGCCGATGGCGCCACCCCAGACTGTATCTATGGCTAGGTTCAGGGATGCCCTGAATGAGGCTCATTATTATAAGGATCATCTGACCGTAGCTAGTATTGATGTTCCGTCATATGCTGAGCATAGGGCCCAATAGGACAGCCAGTGAGAGGACCAGGTCTAGACTCATAACTTAGGTAGCACAGGGGTCATCGGCCCCAGAGACAAGGTCAGGGTGAGGTTACCAGCTCTCATAGGCCAGGCCCAGATGAGGGTAAGGAGGAGGAGATGGTGGGAAGAAGAGACCAGTAGAGGGTACAGTAGAGGGTGGAGAGATGTTGGAAGGGGTTGACAGGGTGAAGAGGAGGAGACATGTGAGAGTGGAGAGGAGGGCCTCAGGTGGGGATGAGATATTTATGATATTGTATTATGATTTTGATTTTGATATATATACCGGCCTGTGTGCCGAAGATTGTGAGATTGTATATGAGATTTTTTGAGACACTTTGATGATTTATCCATGTGTACATATGTATTGATACACAGACATTCCCTTTTATATAGTTGATGATGATTATTGGACTGATGATGTATTGGTTTTCATTTCCATTGTTATTTCTTATTATGGAAAGTAGGTGAGTTAGGCATGGTTGAGTCGAGGTCATGTAGGCATGGTTGAGTTAGGTGTAGGCATGGTTGAGTCAGGTATAGGCATGATTGAGTCAGGTGTAGGCATGGTTGAGTTGAAAATTTCCAAGTTACTGGTTTTAAGGAAATGATGTGTTGGATGTATGTTATGTTTAAATTTCCAAGTAATTGATATCATGGAAATGTTAAATGATGTAGGTGTGATATGGTTGAGGTTATAAAATGGTAGGTATGATGAAACAATGTATGTTTTTGTGATATATTAATTTCCAAGTTATTGTGTAAACGGAAACTAACTAGGTTTGAATGTGAATTTAAAGGGGGAAATTGGTTAGGGGTAAAAGTGTCTGAGCTTACCTCCAAGGGCCCCATGCCCTAGAAGTGTTACCTACATAGCCCAGATGAAAAGGGGCCTCAAACTGATGTAGTTCTCCCATAAGCTAGGGAAGAATATGATGGGGTAGATGAATGGGTCGGTAGGTTTTAGGCATGATTGAGTCTAGGTCATTTGAGGCATGGTTGAGTGTAGGTTGTTTTAGGCATGGTTGAGTTTAGGTTGAATAGGCATGGTTGAAGGAGAAGAAATCCCAGAATGTAGGTGTCGAAGGTCTAGTCCTGTGTAGTAGAATCAATAAGTAAGAAAAGACATGAATGGTAAAAGAGGTGGAATGCTTCAGAAGTGGCAAGGACCATAATGAGCATACCGAGGATGGGTCGATGAACTTAAACCCCTAAAGGAAGTGCATGATTGATTGTTCTAAGGGTGAAAGAAGTTACATGATCATGAAATGTCACATTTTGCGCACATCCCTTGAGTAGGTAGAAGATAAGAAAGAAAGGAAGATGAGGTGAAATGGGTTGTTTAGCGTAACCTTGTTGTGAGACAACATGCCTCTTCTGCAAGATACCCAAAACCAAAATAGGCAAGTCCATGATGAAAAAGTTGTACTTCTCTTGATTTTTTGTATTTTCTTTTTGCTTTTGTTTGATAGATTGATCGATGGGAAGTCTATGTGGGATAAATAGAATGACTCCTTGAGGTCTTCGTGAAGCTGATCGATGTGGGAAGCTTCAGAATATTTTATTTTTATTTTGCAGAAATAGTCTTCTTTTTTGATAGACTACGTACAATATGGCTAGCTTTGTATAGTTGTCCTTTCGAGGGAGCAGTCTATTTATAGCAGCAAGATAGAAAGATAGATGTCCTTTTTGAGGGAGTCATCTATTTTCTAGAATTTTGACTCAAGGAGTTGAATTTGAAAATCCCATATATTACTTTTGAATTTTTTTTTGGACTTTTAGGTCATGAACAAGACTATAAAGGAGTATAGGCTTCTTTTATGAAGGAAAACCATAGCACGCAAAGGTTAGCTATAAAATAAAGGTTTTAAGTGAGGAATGACCATGGGATTCCATCCTGAAAAGGATGAAAAGTATCCATGAGAATCATGCCATGAGTAGAGTCGTGGTACTCATATTGAAGATAAGGCTGAAAGGTGATGGATAATCACATGATTCTTGTTTAGTCGTTGATCCTTAAAATAGGTAAGTGGAAGGTGAAGGTTGCTCAAGGGATGAGCATTTAATAGACAAAAGGTGATATAGGACTTGATTCAACAATAGAATGGTCGAAGATGCAAGGCATTGAGGGGCTCAGGTTTGGGTTTACCTTCGAGGGAAGATAAATGATAAGCACCTGATCCATAGGCATGAGTAATGATATAGGGTCCAAGCCAATTAGGAGTGAACTTGCCCCGTTTACTTTTCTCATCTTTTGTTACATGTTGATTTTCCTTCAGGAAAATATCACCAACCTTGAAGGTTCATTCTTGGACACATTTATCATAGGCACATTTGATACATTTTTGGTAGATTTGAAGGTGATCGAGAGCATTTAGATGATGTTCATCTAATAACTCAAGTTGTGCCAAACGGTCTTGGTGAAAATCATCATCATTGAGCATATCTTTGAGTGAGATATATGAAGAGATGGAATTTGGACTTCGAGAGGCAAGACAACCTCTGTACCATAGACCAAAGAGAAAGGTGTGGCAGCAGTTGAGGTGTGAATACTAGTGTGATAAGCCCATAAGGAAAAAGGAATGTGCGTGTGCCAATCCTTACTAGTATCATCAACCACTTTCATAAGAATTTTGTTTAGGGTTTTGTTAGTCAATTCAACTTGGCCATTTGTTTGAGGATAATAAGGTGAAGAAAAATTGAGTTGAATGCCGAAGGCGTCATAGAGTTTCCGTAGGGTTTTGTTTTTGAATTGTTTTCCATTATCAGTGATGAGGTGGTGAGGAACACCAAAGTGAAAAATGATGTGATGGTTGATGAATTCACATATTTTCTCAGCTTTTGTAGAAATGAGAGGTATGACTTCCACCCATTTAGTGTAATATTTGGTAGTGGTAATAATCCATTGATGACATTGGGAAGAATGAGGGTTAATCTCTCTGACAAGATCCAAACCCCATTGAGAGAAAGGCCAAAGGTCTCATGCGACCTGTAAGGCGTGACTAGGGGTGTGATGAAGATTAGCATGTTGCTGACATTTCACACAAAATTTGACATAGTCACAATAGTCTTGGTTTAGGGTTGGCCAGTAATAGCCGAGGTGAAGGATGCACTTAGCGATAACGAAGCCACTGAAATGACCTCCGCAAATCCCGTCATGAACTTCCTTGATGGTGTATGGGATTTCAGAACTTGTAAGGCATCGTAAGAGGATACCATCAAATCCACATTTATAGAGAAGACCACCCATGATGACATAGTGAGAGACACTTTTGAGGAAGGCTTGTTGTCCATTGCGAGTAAGATCTGGAGGCAGAATTGAAAGGGAAAGGTAGTCAGAAAACTACTTATACCAAAGGTCACGTGGGTCAGTTTCAATGTTTCCTACAAAGTTAACATCTCAGAATAGATAAGAAGGTGATTGCAACCTTTGTACTGTGACAAATATTTTTGAGTCAGAGGGTGAAGTGGGTATTTGAGAAGCGAGACAGGCCATGGTGTCCACAAATTTTTAGTGGAACACGGGGTGGTTTGAAGTTCATAATGGTCAAAGGTAGTCAAAAGCATGTCAACATGATGTTTATACTTTTGAAGTATCTCATTACGACACTGGTATATACCATTGACTTGGTTCACAACCAGTTGAGAGTCACCAAAGATATTAATTGATTTAACATCTAAGGCTATGGTGGTTTGAAGACCTAACATGAGTGCTTCATATTTGGTGATATTGTTAGTACAATCAAAATCTAGTTTGAAAGATAATGGCATAGGCTCACCATCAAGAGGAATGAGGATAACTCCTGCACCACCCCCATGCTGACATTTGGAACCATCGAAGAATAAGGTCATCTGGTAAATGGTATCATCTAGGGAGAGGGTAGCAATGGATTCATCAGGGAATTCAAAGTTAGAAGATTGGTTTCCAGAGAGAGGTGCATCTGCGAGTTGGTCAAAAATGGTTTTTCCTTTGACATAATTTTGATGGATGAATTTGAGATCTAGGTCTGCAAGAAGCATGAGCCAATGTGCAGCACATTGATGTTGGTAAGGCTTAGTGTACATGTAATGTAAGGGGTCAGTATTGGTGACAATGAAGGTTTTGTGGTTGAGTAGGTAATGGCAAAGTTTAGTGGTGACAAAGACTAAGGCTAGGAAAAAAAAATTGTGTGAGTATATCTAGTCTTGTAGTCTAAAAGTGTATGACTTATATAATGAACCACTTGATCCCTGTGTTTCTCATTGATGAGTGAGCATGGCACCCAAGGGAATGATCAGTGGTAGAAATGTAAAGGTAAAATGGTTGGTCATCCTTAGGTGGAATGAGCACAGGTGGTTGGAGGAGGTATTGTTTTAAGGTGTTCAAAGGATTTGTGGCATTCATCATCCCATTTGAAGGAGACATCCTTTTTTAGAAGATGATGAAATGGATGGCAGCGGTCAGAAAGATGAGAAATAAAGTGACGAATAGATTACAACTTGCCTTGAAAAATATGAATTTGATGAAGGTTAGTAGGTGGAGGCATCTTCAAGAATAGCCTTGATTTTAGTGGGATCAACTTCAATGCCATGCAAAGAAATGATAAAACCAAGGAGCTTTCCTGAGAGAACAGTGAAGACACACTTCTTAGGTTGAAGGTGAATGTAGTATTTGATGAGATGGTCAAAGAAAACCTTAAGGACTGTAAGGTGTTCGGCCCGATGTTTGGATTTGGAAAGAAGATTGTTTACTTAATCTTTCAATATGTTATGCATGATGTTGTGAAAGATATAATTCATAGCCCATTGATATGTAGCACCAACATTTTTAAGGCCAAAGGGCATGATGATAGCAGAAGGTCCCCCAAGGAGTGATGAAGGAGGTTTTGTGTTGATCTTCTAGGGTGAGTAATATTTGGTTATAACCTGAGAAACCATCCATGAGTGATAGCATCTCATGGCCGGCAGTGAGATCAACTAGTTGGTCAATACTAGGTAGAGGAAAGTCATCTTTGGGGCAAGCCAAGTTAAGGTCATGGAAATCCATGCAAATGTAGAAGTCCCCCTGTCACTTTTGTGATAGGAACAATGTTAGAGATCCATTGGGGATAATCAATGGGTAGAATGAAGGAAACTAAAAGAAGGCATTGTAGTTCTTCTTTGACAAGAAGGGAAATGTGAGGATGCATTTTTTGTAGCTTTTGTTTCATGGGTTTGGCATCAGGAATGGTTATGATATTGTGGACCACAATGTTTGGGTCAATACTGGGCATATCAGCGTAGGACCAAGAAAAAGTGTTGATATGATCCTAGAGGAAAGAAGTGAAAGCTTCCTGTTTAGCGGCATCTAAAGATTGTCCTATTTTTAGAATGTGCGGGTCATCCTGAGTGTGAATATTGATTTCAATTGTTGATTCATTCAACATGGTTTTCATCTCAGAAGGTAACGATCAGTGAATATAAGAATCTTCCACACCAAGGTAGGTGAGAATAGACTCATCATCCTGACATTGAATGATGTTAATAGAAGGTGTATCATCATCGATCATGTTAGGATATAAGAAGGGAAGAGAAGAGGGAGCCTCACCATCGTTTTGATAAGTAAGAGGTCTCAGGGAAACAATGTTCACAAAAAAAATGTTACAAGGAATGGATTATGGATCCATAGACTCTGTAGGTGAAGGTGGTGAGGTAGGTGAATGGGATGGGGAATTTTTATCATGTTCAATGAGTTCAACTAAGCCTTCTTGGAATGTGGTTTGGAAATCCAATACCATTGTATTCTTTATGCTTACGAGTGGTGCAAGGAATGAAATATGGTGGCCTTGTTCATAGAAACTGTTGGTCATCAATCTTGCACCCGTGTCTTGGATCTGGAAGAACCGAATCATTTGTGAAAACAATGGAACTATCCCCAATTTGTGAGACCTTATGCACGCTTGGGACAGATCTTCAGAGAAGGATCGGTTCCTCTATCTAATTCTACTACTACTACTACTCCTACTGCTGGAAGGGAAAACTAGGCTAATGATGCCAAGGGACTAGGGATAGAAGGATAACATGAAATTAAACTACACTAAAAGGTGATAGCACTAGAAAAAGAGGGGAAAACACTATCTGATTTGAGTGAGAATGAAAAGAAATGCGTGAAAGAAGGCTAGGCACCTTTAACACAACTAAACGCATTTTACCAGATCAGTCTCATGGAACAAAACTAAATAAGGAACTACAAGGGACGTATAGTGTCACAACAAGCATGCAATGTAAAAGAAAAGGCAAGAATAAGGAATGAAAACATGTTAGGACAAAGAATATTCACAAAACAATGCTTCTATTACTTCCATAAATGCACAGAGTTGTTACAATGGTGAAAGAGGCTGATATCCACATACAAGAGCTAGATCTAGAGGTCTGTAACTCAAAATACAAAAAAATATGAAGTCCTTAGCAAAATGCGTAAGGATCCAAAATGTCCAACATTAATAATGAGCCCAACTCTTACATTTATAGATGAATCCATGGAAGAAGAAGAGAAGGAGGGAAACCCTGAATTTAAAATACAACCACCAACAAGAAGCATTCAATGCCTGTAAATCCACTTGTAAATCTATAAAATGCACTTCCCCAAGTCTATTTGGTGTGTTGAAGAAGGAAGGAGGGTGATCAGATCAAATTAGGTGGTTAAAGCAATCAGATTTGCTCATTAATGCTTAGAAATACGTTTTCCCATTTCTCACCTTAGCAGATCCACCAAGAATTTGAATTTGAATATCTAGCATTGTAGCTATGTCAACAGCTATCTGAAAAGTTAGGGCACATGCCGATCAGAGCTCTGTAGAAAAAGATACAAATGTCAGAAGATTTTCAGAGTCATTGTGCACATGCAAGACATGTGGCACACATGGATTGATGAAAGGATGGCCAACTATGCAAATGTTTGGTCGTTTATGCCAATTGTGCTCATTGATTTGTTGCAAGGATTTAGTGTCCAGCTGGTGCATTTTGATTGGTAGTGTGTGACACACTCAAGCATGTCATGAAATGACCCTCATGAAATGTGCAAAGGAGGCGTGAAGGTATGCATGTAAGAAAATGTGCATAGAAGAAGGCAGAAGGAAGGCATTGCAATGATCCAACGTGGGAAATGAGGAAAACTAGTTAGTAAAGAACACATGGTCAAGGAACAATTATTACAAGATAATGTGCATGGTGTGCAAGAAGGCTAAGGAATTAGTTGATTGAAGAAAGTGTAAGGCACCCAAATAGGGTGAATAGCTTCTTGGAAGAAGGTGGATGCATGAGAAGATGCACTGTGCAAGGAAAGTGGAACAAGAGAGAAAAGGAAAATGGAAAGTTTTTGGAATCTCCTCATCAAAGAGGAACAAGAATCCTTCTGCTTGTAAGGGTGCGTGGGGAAATTCAACCAAGGAGAATGTGCCAAGTGAACTTGAGATGCACACAACCTTGCAATGAAGAGAACTAGAGACTAGAAAATGTATCCTAAGTTCTCCAAATAACTAGGAGAGTTATTTGGATAACAGTTTTTGGCAAACTTTTTGGGCCATCTACCTACTAGATGAAGGAGATCAGTAGCCTAGAGCATCCATTAAGCATGGATTCTACTATGTAATCATGAAATTTTGATTTTAGCTTTGAATAATTTCCCCTAAAGTCACTTGAAGGATCATTTACTGATTCTATTCTGAATCTTGAATTCTTGTTCACAAAAATTGTTCGAATATCATCCTTAGAAACAAAAGAAGAGTGTAGCGCAAGAAGAACATGAGAAGAAAGAACTATGTAAAAACAAATAATGTTCCCCTAGCACACTTAGAGGAATTGAAACTACTCTAATATATACAAAATGATGTAGAAACTTAATGAAAGGGTTTGATATAAATCCCATTTACTAGTATTTTCAGTGCACGTCAATCAAAATGAGTTAACTCAAAAGAGTTAGCCTCCTTGCATGAATTGATGTGGTCATGACAAATGACTTCACTTGATTAGGCCACTCTAAAGTGCATCAAACTTTCAATTTCACCTTGGTTTAGCTCTGTCAACATCCTATTTTAAAACCAAGTCCCCAACTTTGAAAGCTTGAGGCCTAGCCTTTCTGTCAAACCATTTCTTTGTTTCCTGTTGATGTTTTTCTAGCTTGATTATGGCATAGTTATTTGATTCTTCAAGATTAACCAGATCTACCATTCTGATTTCTCTATTTTACACCTTCAAATTCCAGTTATTGGGTAAGTGCTAATTAGTTCATCTCCAACTCAAAGGAAGGGTAGCCTCTTTTCCATAAACAATCTTATAAGGAAAAGTTCCTATTGCCTTTTTTATTGTGAGTATATCTGCCAAGAGAACACATGAGACCTTTGTATGCCACTATCTTTGGTTGATGTCCATTATGCATTTCATGATTTTGATCAGGTTCTTGTTTGTTGATTCTACCAAACCATTACGTTGGGGGTAATAGTTGGAAGAATTATTTATACAGATGCCCGGATTTAGATCCCAATCAGTGATTTTGGTCACAAGGAAGGATTTTCCATTATTAGAGATAATGGTTTGAGGAACACCAAACCTTGTGAGTATACCTTTGAAAAAATCAAGGATGAATGACTCGATTGATTCCTTGAGCGCCACAACTTCTTTCCATCTGGTGAAGTAGTCCATAGCTATCAACACCCATTTGTGTCTAGCTCTTGAAGGTGGATTGATCATGCCATATGAATTCAATACCCCATTCGTAAAAGGTTGAACTTCACTTAAATTGGTCAGAGGGGAAGCTCTGTCAATCTTTCTTTCTTGGACAAAGAAAGTGCACTTTCCTTACATTTCAGGACCCAATTATGTGCATCTATCACTTACTGGTAGTTTCAAAATATTCGGCTTCCATTATGATCTTTATTGTTGTAGTTTTTGGTAGAGAAATGTCCACCAGAATAATCCATCATGAAAAGGTGCATAGGTGCACAAGTTCCTAGTTAAGCGTCAAAGACGCACATAGGACATAACATGCGCATCAGATATTTTTCTTGAAGGAAGCCCGTGTCATGCGCGACGCACGTGGACAGAACATAAGGGTTCAGGACTGTAACCCTCATAATTGGGCTCTTTAGGGCAGAACACATGCACTAAAGTCATGTATTCTGCTCGATTATGCATGTGATAAGGTGATCATCCTGGCATCCAGAGATAATGAAGTCCCAGGAAGGAGCATGCTGTGCATATTCAAGAAGCTTCCTAGAGAGCATGCTATCATGGTATAAAGTTTTGTGAAAGCTTTCATAGCCTAGTTGTCCACATCAAAATTTCCCTACACTTATGGAAAGTGACGACATTCAGACATTTTGAGCATCAGTGTCTTCTGAGTTGTGCTGGAGGATGAGTTGGTAGCCCAGAGAGGCTATAAATACTGAGCACCTACAGAGTCTAAAAAGAAGAGAACATTTTGAGAGTTTTGGGCGGAGCTCTGTCGGAAAATACTGTCCCAACTGAACTATGTTCAAAAGTGCGGTCTATTCCCCTATTTGCCGAAAGGATGTAGTTGTTCCATTTTTGGGGATGTGTAACTTTTCATCCTTTTTGTTAGCCAAAGCTAATCGGGCAAGCTAGTCCAGTTATAATGCCGATGACTACCCGAACCTCGCTACTTCTGTGACATTTCTGTCCCAATGGCTCCCATGGACTGTAATGAGGTTACCCAGTTTATACCGTATCACCCGAATCCACTCGAATCGCGTACTTCACGCACTCATATCCCATCGTTTTTCAATAGGCATCTCTGTGCGTCATTTATCCCCCGTTTATGCCCGAATAGGCCGATGCCGCGTGTTTCGCGCATTCGCTTCTTTCATGTCCTTAATGATACAAGTCATATAGTGTTGTTAAGTACTATCTGTTTGCCCACTCTGGCTGCAAGGATCTATGAGGTTGTTCTGAGCTTGGTATGGTTTGTATTAAATGCGCATTCATGACCCTTTCTCTCTCCTAAACGGCTATCTTAGACAACAAACCCCCATAGATGCATGTTTCCCACTTAATTCACATGCTAAGAGAGACTCGACACCCTTGCAATCTAATTGCCTCGCATGTAGTCCCTTTTCTCAGTAATTCCTTCGCTGGGTAATAGGTTGCAGCGTGCATGGGGTTCCTTTCTTTTATGATAGGGGTAAAAATCCAGGGACATGAACTTAGTTCTATTGCCACTAGACCTCTGTCGTTCCAAAGTATGTAGTGGGACAATGAAGCATCGGCATCATGACTTCTGTGATTAGTGAGTGAGGGGTGACAGAGTGCAAACCCTACACCATTGGCACAAGTGATTGATGATCAGTGGTTTGGCAAGAGCATGGAGGATGAATTCTCGATCTCAGAGATTCAGTGCGTTGATACCCGAGTTTGATGTAGATGCTCACTTCGACCCTGGGTATCCAATGAACCTCTAACCAATGATACATGTATGAAACTCATCGCCAAGCTAGACCGCTGCTTCCATTAGTGACCGCACTGAGTATCCCAGAGATGGCTCTTAGCCTATAGTCATTTCCCGGGATCAAGTTAGCATTATGGATCCTGTGTCAATCAAGACCCAATGACAGAATACTAGAGGCTGTAGGATGGTAGAAGTCCTGACGTTGAAGAACCCTATGCTGTGGATCATCCTCGCTTGTGGAAAGGAGTACTTGGCTGGCTACACTTTGGAGTGATGCCATTTCTGACATATTATTATTCTACTGGCTCGGGTTATTGAGTTTGCCCTCTTCTAACGAATTCCATCCCAGAGGATCATTTCTACATGCTATCCCTCTCACTATGAAAATCTTGATGGTTACCATGAGTTTAGAGGCATTCCTAATGGCTGGCTAAACCATTATGAGCACTAGGTGAGGAAGCTAGAGTGGAGGAAGATGATAGATGTTATGACAGAGAAAGAAAGGGAGTAGAGACGACTCAAGTATGGTGAAGCGCATGAAAGAAAGATTGCTAGACAATGCGAGGTTGTAGGTATGATGGATGTATGGCGGTAGACGTTGTGAGAGGGATTTGAGGTTCACTCAGAGGACGTGGAACCTGAGCAGTCTGTGCGACCCCATCTTGGCAAGTGCGTAAGAGAGACCCCTTTCAACTTCTGAATGAGAGTTCATCGCATGGAGAAAGAAGAACTATTGGCGCACATCTGAGCCCAGCTAGTGACCAAACCCTGGCACTTGGTTTTCCAGATCAGGGGGAAAATATTGCTAGTCTAGTTGGTTACATTGGAGGTGATCGGTTCTACACCCAGGAGGTATAATTTATTGTTCGGGCCTTCTATGGATGCAAACACCAACCCAGTGTTAGGGATTTTTCAGGCAAGGTATAGACAAACAAGCTTTTGATCTTGTGTCTGGGAGTGGCACAGGGTATACTATTAGTAGTGGGGCATTGTCATAGACCATAGGCGCGTAACTTAGTGGAACTGTGGGGACCCTTGGCATGACCACTTCAGGACTTGGTGGGTTTGGTGGTTCAAGAGGAATAGGAGCTAGTGGGTCTAGTGGCTTTGGTGGTTTAAGGCCTAGTGGATCTGGTGGTTCAGGACCTGGTGGATCAAGCGGTGGAGGAAACACAGGAAAAAACCAAGGCTCTGGCTTAGGAGGATTCAAGCCCTAACCACCCCCACAAGTTTTCTTTGAAATGTCTCTACATTTTCCTGATTATAGAGATATTGAGGATGCTTCAGAACATGTTCACAAGTGTGAATTGCTATGGCGCAAAAAGGGTATCACAACCCCAGAACGGAAGGTTAGTCAGTTTGCAACCACGTTGCAAGGGCACCCACATAACTGCTATATAGGAAATATGACCCTCATCAAACAGTGGTGGAGTATACTGCTTTAACGAACACATTCTTGGTAGAATTCCACATCCCTGAGTTTGAGCAGAAGAACATAAACACTTTGAAGGATATTCAACAAGGAATGACAGAGAGTGTGTGGGATTATGATGCATGTTTTAAAACTGTCTTGTGTAAGTTGTCATATGTTATTCACCCTTCACAACATGCTCAGTGGTTTTTTGCAAGATTGATCACACTCTTTTAGAAGGGCCTTATCTCATAAATATTTTACAGACCCATGCACGAGGCATTAGAAGCTTGCTCTGCACGCCAAGGCTGTTGGTAGTGTTGATACTAGCATTAGCCTGTTCCTGAAGGCTCAGATTGCTGCTATGGCCAAGCAGCTGGAAAATTTGTCTATGAACTCAGCCCATGAGACTCGCAGTGGTTTGTGGTGCACAAATTGTGAAGTAGAGGGGCATGTTAAGGACAATTGCCCCTAGAGGACAGTACGCGCTGTGTGGCTATAGACTGTGAAATTTTTCATGGGGATCATGATACAAGTAGGTGCCCCTTGCTACAACGCATAATCTTGAAGAACGTGTCTTGTTATTGTAAGATCTACACCTCTACAACCCATGATACTAAGGACTGTAGGCTCATTGGTTAGATCCATGAGGCCTTTGATCATGGGGTGTGCCAAACTAATATTGCCATTAGTTCCAAGGGTGATGATTGCCGCTATGAGGAGCACACAGATGGAGGCGCACGTGGAAGGGGTTTTTGTGGAGGATTCCGTGGTCATGGTAACCACGGAGGAGGAAGGATTGAGTTCCTGCATGGAACCTGTTTCAATTGTGGGTCCACAGAAGCATTACAAACAAGAATGCCCAGACCTATTGCAGTGCTCATGGTGTGGAAAGAAGCATTAGTATGAGGAGTGCCCGGAGTTGTTTGAGCACATGAATCAACAGCACCAGAAAGAAAAGGGTGTTGCAATGGTCAGTATTAAGAAGGCATACACACAGTGGATGCCTCAGGTAACATAAGATGTAGGTTTGGATCCTGTCTTGGTAATAATAAGGGTAGAAGCCGCGCGTGCAAGATAGATACCAAGGCAAAAGAACCTAGTTTCAAGGGAGGAAGTTATTCATGGAAAGTACCTAGACCCCGCGCATCAAAAGGAGGTATACCATGACACCATGGATGTCATTCGAAGTTTACAAGGGGAAATCCAGTGTTTAAAGGAGCAATCCAGGAGGGAGGAACAAGGGAGGAGAGTAGAGGTGCCAAAGGATGACCTGGATGAGGTCAAGGAGGTGTGTAAAATGCTAAGGTAAGAGTAATATCATTCCCTTGCTAGGATCATGGTTGAGAGATAAGGTACCACGTGCCAGAGGAGAGCACAAGAGGAGATGTCTTGCACGCAAACCTTCCCCCTCATAACCTTGACTATGATAAGGAGATCACATTGAATGCAGTTATAGATGGATGGCTCCTTAGTAATATCCTCATTGACACAGGCATTAAGGTTAATGTTCTAACTTTGGATGCATGGCATCAGATGGGAAGACCTACATTACAATCATCTTTGAATGTGCTGTATATGGAAACACAAGACTAAGACAATGCCCATTAGTGTCTTACAGGATGGAGCTATCACTATCTAGGGAGCTAAGTTTATTGGAGACTTCGAAGTCTTGGCGCCCACTGAAGGCAGACAATTTTCTAGCACTCCTTGGGTGCCCATGGTGTTACAAGAACAATGCGGACCTTCGGTTCAACAAAGGGTACATCAATTTTGATGATATAAGGAGGAGCGGGTCATTATACCCTTGGCTGATGGGAAGTTGACACCCTATAATGAACCCTTGGGTGAAGAAGTTAAAACTGGATAGGATATATGTGGACTCAATTAGGGACCTAAAGATAATACATCCTACTGACGGAGTTATCTAGTTTGATGATGCTCAGTCAGTAAGTTATACCACCAGTCTAGCATGTGATAATTGGGTGCATGGAGACTTATAAATTGATGGGACGGACAAAGTTGAGAGGGTCGATAACCAAGAGTGATAAAGGCACGCACAGTTCGACGTCTAAGAGGAAAGGAGCTGCCTAAGTATTCAGGAGGAGCCTTCCCAAGTGAGATATTTTTATAGAAGATGGAAGCTCAATGGAAGAATGAGAAGGAACAGAGAGGGATGCTAAGTTATGTCTTACTCGACACAGTGGACACAGTGGTGGGCTACCCATCAGGAGAGCCATTTTGAATGGCGCAAGGTAATAATTGCTCTCTCTATCAAATTTTCTAGGAGCAACGTGCCCACCACCATCAAGGACTACCATGGGAAGGAGGCCGACCTCTTTCCATATCTATGGGAAAGTGTGAGGAGGTTGAAGAAGATGACAGAAAAGGTAAGATCCTTACCAAGGATCCCTCTAGGTGCATAAGTTGTATTCTACACTACAGGGTTGCACACACGCATGGTACATTCATTCGGTGACATGCCGCCAAGACAGGGAATGTGACAAGAACTTGAAGGATGAAGACCTCATTCAAACCTTTGCGTATTGAAAGTAGCAAGCCATTAGTTGATGGAAGGTCTTACAAGGGTATCAAAACCCTTACCAAGGTTGGGATAATGCCATGACGAAGGATATGTTGTTGGAGTTACTAGGTGGACCATGGTTGGGGAGGAGGTGCACTTTGAAGAAGAAGTAGAGGAAACAGAAGAGTTACAACTTGAGCACACGTGTTTGGAAAAGACTCAAGAAAGGAAAGTTGGTGTATGTGATTGATGGAGAGGAAGCAGAAAATGCTTGGATGTTAGCCATTCTGTAAAAAAGGGACGTGTACACGAGGTGGTAGACATATGCTGATACTTGCACGCGCGTGCCTACCATATGCCCTTATTGACAAAGAAGGTTAACAGTTGGTTTAGGAGAAGATCCTAAGGAAGCTATTATTGGAGATTACTGGTCAAAGAAGGAATCCTCTCTAATGATCGTTGATCTATTGTGCACTGAATTTGAGGATTTATTCCTGCGTGGGCTACCATGAGCTCAATGGTGTTCACCATTCCTTGGAGGGAAACTGAAGAAAACTGAAGATGGAGCATGGCGAAGAAGGAAAGAGCTTGCAGGATGAACTGATCAGCACACAGCTAAGGCAAGAGTTAAAGGAAGAAAATACAAAGGTGTAGGAAGTGTACAAGAAGATGGAATCTATCAAGAGTGCCATCCTTCTAAAGCACCCAGACTTAGCACCACCCACACAGAAGTATTCATCCCTTTTAGAATGTTTAAAACATCTAATGCACATCATCACTATGGAGAGACCCTAACCTTTGGCCTTGGATTCTACAGAAGAAGTGGTTGCACATGCTTAGAGGAGGAGGACAGGTTGAAGGTAGTAGCGCTCATTAACAATGAGTACAGCAAAGGTGCTCAATAGAAGTTAAAATTGATTACCCAATCTGTTGAGGCCGCATATGATACTTATGCAGACAAGGATAAGGTGGCAAGCTCCTTGGTCGCCACGCTCAAAGCAGAGTTGAAGGAGTTCCAAGAGAAGAACAAAGGAAACATGGCAGAGAGGGACAAGATTCTTACACCCGAAATAGAAAGTAAATCTGAGGCAATTGAAGAATTAAGAAGTTCAATCAAGGCCCAGTTAAAAGAACTATAGACCTCATATTACCATGAGGATGGACATGCTCGAAGACCTAGGTAAGGAGATGGAGAAGATCGTTGACACCTTGGGCACCCAAGGAATTAGCCTGAGTTTTGACGAGGTGAGAATCTTGATTTGTGACCTCTGTCAGAAGGCATAGAGTGAGGTTGATATTTGGAACAAGATGAAGGTAGACTTACGAAAGGATTTTCCCATCTTGCTAATTTGATTCCCCCCCATTCTTCATTCTTCCCCTATTCTTTCATTCCTTAATTCTTTTGACAAAATGTTAAGATTACACCTTGGAGGCAAGCCTACATCTTGGTTAAGTAGAGTGTTTCTTTTGTTAGATGGAGAATAGGTGTAGTGTGGGGTGATGTTGGACCCCTTGAATATTAACCGAGTATGAAGGCACATAGGCGTGCAAGGTCCCAATTATGGAAGGGCACGCAAGGTAAAAGTGCATGCAAGAGAAAAATTAAGGAAGCATGTAACACGCATTGAGCTGCATTGAAAGGATCAGGACTTAGTCATTTTGGACGTCCAAAGTAGAACACGTGAAAAGTATGACCCGGTTACATGTGGATAAGATGTCAGCTTGGCTATTTTAGGTTGGCCCAGGAAGGAGCATGCTTGCGATGGAATCTTCTAGAAGAACATCATGGAATGGAGTGGAGAGCTCAAGCCTGGAGAAGCATGCTCACATGGAGGACCACATTCAGACACTTGGCACCATCAGATCTAAGGGCATTAGAGGATGAGTTTTAGTCCAAGAAAGCTATAAATACAAGTGCCTGCAGACCAAGAAAGAGATATAGACATATGAGGAGACATATAGGATAGATACACAGAGAGAGAGAGAAATGGAACTCTGTAGAAAGTATATGAGGATTACTGCAGAGAGGGGTTCTAATGTATTGAATGCACTACCTAGGGGTTGTAAATCTTTCTTTTGTTTTTTAGCTTAGTTATACAAGTCCTAGTGAATGCATGACTACTGTCTACTTCTCTATGACCTCTTTTTTAATGGAATCCATGAATATAATGAGGTTACCTATTGCAATTATATATGAATATCAATGGTTCTGATGCATATTTCATTCTTATGAAGTTCTCTTTCCTGTCATGCTAAGTATGAATGGTTGTATGTTTCTTTCTATTACAATACATGTTATGGAGTCTTGTTAAGCACTCAGATCTGAAGAATGACTGCAAGGATCTGGAGGCCGTTCTGAGCCCTATGGTAATCTTGTATGTCTAAACTTCCCTTCTTGAAATCTCCTACACTAATCATTGATGATGCTTCCCACTAAACTCACATAAAAGAGAGACTCGGCACCCACGCGTGCCTCGGGTGAGTGATCAGATTCTTGCTGGGTGATAGGCCGGTGCACATGGGATTCCTTCCTCTTATAGTGGGAGTAAAAATGACTACAAATCTACACACTTCATTTTCAAATATTAGATGGATCTTCATGTTTACTAATAAAAATGTATGTATGAAATGAAGAATGTTTAAGATAGAAGGTTGTACATGAGGAATACCTCGTGGTCATGAAGAGGTTGTGCACCATTGAATACTAGGATGATTGAGAGCACTCCTTATGATTTCTGTGAAGGATACCTTCTACCTGAGAAGAAAATATTTTTCTGCTGCTAACACAATGATAGAATTAAGAGCATATGCATTAAATCAAGCTATTATCCTAGTGAGAGTTCCAGATCCAGGAAGTGCAGTGTTTCCTGAAGGATGTCAATCCACATTTTAAAAAAATAAGTGCTAATAAGAACATGAATTTTAGAGAGTCCTACTATAGTTGTATAATTTAGGTATCTCACACAAGCACATTAATGTTAAATAGTGAATACAAGATTAAATTTAAAGTTAGTGGTGGGTTGTTAAGGTTTGTAGGTGTAGCAGAGGCTATTATGGAGGTCTGGGTGAAGTTCAACATGGGGGGTTTGGAGAGGTTTTTGGTAGGAAAATAAGCTTGTTGGTCTAAGGAAAACTATCATACATAGAGAATGATGTCGGTCATTATGTTTTGGTTAGGATCGGTTGGCTAACCAATCATCGTAGGGTAAATTAGGTTCCAAAGGTGAAAAGGGGTTGTTTTGGGCATCTTTGTGATTATACAGAGTGTTGGGATTTAGGTGCTTTTGACAGAGAAAGGGTAAAAGTGGTGGTTAGAGGAATAGAGAGGTTTAGGTAGGTAAGGTGTTCAGTTGATGGGTGATGAATAGTATTCAAGTGAGAAAGGAGTTTTACAATAGAAGAAAATAGTGGAGATCTAAAACCAACATTAAGAACTAACAACCTGGGTAAGATACAAATCTGAAGATATGGGGATTAGTTGATGGTGGTGATTGGTGGATGTTCGTAGGAGACATGAGTTTGGATCTAGTTCCATGGAAACAAAGCTTGAGTGCTTCCCTATGTGAATGATCTAAGGCCATGGAGAAAAGGTTGGTTGCTGGTGAAGAACTTTAATACTTTTGAGTTGTGTTTTGATTATTTTCAAATGCTAGGATCCAATGAATAATCCCCACCCATCCCTTCAATAATAACCCTAAAAAAGAGTTGAAAGCTCTCAATTTAAAGGAAATGATGGTGGTTCCTTAACTAGCACTTACCAAGTGGATAACTGACGTTTCAGTTAGGTAGAAATAGTCATTTTCAATCTCTTCAAAATAGCCTATTTCTCTACCTTTTTGGATTGGATCAAGAATCTTATTTGGGTTTGGAGATCTTAGTTCTCATTTGAAACATGCAAGAAATTGATGGGAGAGGTAATTGGTAATAAATATAAGGTTTAGAAAGTTAGTTTGGGGAAGATGATGACTTAGTCTTAGGTGTTCCAAATTGAGTCCTTGTGAATTTGGTCCAAGGTGAGGTGGAGGGGTGAGGTAATAATTAACCTAATATAGGTAATTAGATAAATAAAAATATGTGAGAGGGGTCATGGTAAGGGCATATGTAATAAAATGTGCTTAGAGGGTTGTGATCTTCAATTTTTGGTATCTACATGTTGCCCCTTTTTGTCATGTAACTTGTATCAATAAGTGATGATGACAAAAATACGAAGTGGATTTTCAAGATATGGGTGGAGGTTATCCCCCTCGGCGGCTAGGCTAACTGATGTAGTGAAAGGAATACATCAGTGATGGGTTTGATAAGCTTGTAGGTGATGAAGAAATGGGGAAGGATTTAAGTGTAGGTAATGGGTGTGATAAGGTGGAGGAATTCAAACACATGCATGCCCTAAAAATGTGACAAGGTACAAGATTGAAATGCACAAAAACTCTACATTGTTCCAAGGATGATAGTTTACGTCCAAACAAGGGTGATGTGGTTGAGGTATCCAAGGGATAGGATGTGCTCCTAGAATACACAATGGGTCAAGGTGTAGGAATGGGAATAGGTGTGTTCCATAACACCAAAAGGTTTGGTTTGGTAGAGACAAACTTGATGAAATAAGGCAAGGTAGGTTGGTAGGCAAACTAACACGTGAACATTATCACATAATAGAGTGAGTAAATGAGTTCGAGTGTTAAAAGGTGGGGTTGGGTCAGCAAGGGTATATAGGTGAAGAAAAAGTCCCTAAGTATCTTTAGGGAGTTGTGTGAAGGTGGGGAGGATGCTAGGTGAAAAGTTCACCCACAGGATGTTTTAGGGCTAGGGCATGAAAGAAAAAGGCACTCTGCAATAAAAACTAGGTCAAATGAGGTTTATTTGGTCTAAATTTACAGGGTGAACGATGCTAGTTCAAGTGGAACTGATAGTGGTAAGTGTGACCAATGTTGGTCATAAGGCACAAATCAACCAGATCAATCACCAAAACAATAAGTTAAAACTAAAAAATGCACCCAAAGTTAGATCATTTTAACATTTTTGGAGGTTGAAAATGATTGGTGGAGAACATAGCGGTGAGGAGTTAAATGACAGATAGGCACACAAGAGTGATTTGGATGAGAGATCAGTTGAATAGAGGAGTGAGTTTAAGGGCCCACTTGCATTCAGTTGAGTGATTTTGATTGGTTGAGAGCTTGGACAAGATTTCTGACATGGCAAAGGAAGGAGAAGGCTCTGTAAGGGAAATCCAGTTCAAGCTCCATTCATCCCCCCATGGAGGTGCCGGTGAGAAGAGTTAAGGAATTCAAGCATGGATGTTGGTTTTTTTGAAGAATACAGGTATGAAAAGTGAAAATTTTGTTTTATTTGAAAATTAGGATTGAAATCGGGTTGGGGGAGGGTGGAGTTAGACTAATTAGGGGAGAGAAAACATTTAGGGAAAGTTTAAAGGGATTTGGGTGGGTAAACTAGGTGTTTTTTTTAATTTTTTGCATTAGGTGATGTGGGGGGTTTGGCTTGGGGGACAAAATAGTAACCGATGATGGTTGAATAGTCAGCTCCAGTCATGGAAGGGGACTGACATCGATTGGGGGAACTGATTTTGGTTACTCTGTTAAATACAAAAGTATCAAAAATGGTTGGTTTTAGGCCATCAAAGTGAGTGAGAATTTTTTTAGGAAATCAGAAGAGTAATTGATTAGTGGTAGGGTTTGGGTAATAGATGATGGTTTAGGATGATTTCTAGAGGGTTGTGGTTTGGTAGGTCTATAATGGATGAAAATGTGGAACGGTCAATATGTAGAGCCTCAATATGAGTTTGGGAAGTAGGTTGAGTGAAGGTGAAAGTTATAGGTAAGTCATTGAATATTAGGCGAGGTCAAGTGTTGAAAAAAATTTAACAGGGTAAATGAGTAACTTGTGTGGGTCATTGATGATGTAAGAAAGACAAAAAATGATGAATGCATAGACAAAATGACACCCTTTTTATTATAGAGAATACCTAACATGCCAGAGGAGGAGTGGGAGCACATTAGGGCAGTCAAGCTAGGCACGGTGAGGAGATATAAGGGGATTTCCTGAGATCATAGCATGATGGTAACCCTCATCCGTATAGATGCTATCCGGTTAGTAGAAGAACCTTCAATCTTCCGATGGGAGAGATGACTATCACAATAGAGGGTCTACAAGATTATTTAGCTATCGATTATTGGGGAACCACTATGATCAGGTTTTATTTTCAGATGTAGATTGGTCACATGGCTATGGTTTTTGGGTCGTCCATGGCAGAGCTGACATATCAAAATTCCAGGATATCAAATATGGTTGTTATGTAAGCGTGTATCTGTAAGGAGACTGAGGCTTTCAATGATTGATGATAGGTTGGCAATAGGTTTTCAGTATAAATGATGGTTGGCATCGATTAGTTTTCCCTTTGATGACTCAGAGGGTGGGAGAATTTTCCATGGGCCTTGATGGGATTCCTACATCATAGCCATGGTTTTTGACTGAGAAGTTCTTCATTTGGATCATCTAACCGTACTTGGTTCAATTGTATATTTATTTGTAAGGGCTTATAGGAGGTAATACAATGATATGGTTTCTATTTTGTATCTATCTACTACAATATTGTCCATATGAGCCATATTGTGTTCTTTCATCCACTTGGTCTACCATGACAGGAGTGGCAGGTGGGTGTGCTAATGGGGAAGGATATAGGTTGGTCAAGTTGTGGATTTGAGAACAAGTGAGAGTGGTTGGGTTGACATGGGTATAGCATAGTATAATAGGGTATTGGCTAGCGTGTCACCAGTAGAGATTCTATGGAGGCCCTACCTTTAATCCATATTTTAAGGCATGATGAAGTTGCACCTTCTTGGTAAAGGTGACCAAATTTGTGTCTTACGACACCCTGTGCCCCGCATCTCATTTCGCAACCTAACCTCACCACCTAAACCTTACACAATTATTTATTAATTACCTTATAATTAATAAATCCACATCTCCAAACCTGCCACCTCATTTCGCCACCTCATCATGACCTAGCCCTAACCCTAAACTAACCTAATTAAGACCTATAACTTGGTCTACATCCACACCCATGACTAATTACTCCTCACCCGCACCAAAACCAACCTAATAATGACTTGACCAAGCCCACAACTAATCCCTCGGGAGAAAAGGAGGGAAAGTTGGCTATTTTACTAAAAATAGCCCACTTTGACTTAACCGACATCGGTTCCTACTCGACCGCCGTCGGTTACGTAACCGCCATCGGTTCCCTGTAAATGACCTCCCCCAACCAAAAACAAAGGATCGGAATTCATTTGAAAGATCCGGAATTCACTTGGCAAGACAGAGACAAGTGAAGAAAAGAGAAGAGTTTGCAGAGAAGGACATCGAGCCCAAGACTGCAACTGAGTAACCAGAGCACAATGACACTCATCCAAGCATTGGGAGAGAAGATAGCTCACTTTTGATTGTCAGATCATCCCACCTGAGCCTTGCCTTCGTCATCACAGTCCTTGGACCTGTATCTTCATCAGGAACTAGTAAGTAGTGTCTTGTACGTTTTTAAATACCATTTCTTGAACTTCTGATTCATAGTAATTATAAGCTCACTCCTAGATCTACTACCCGATAGCACCCTACATCTAACTTTCATTCCTCTACCCTTACATTGCCCCAAGAACAGCTCCCACACTCTCTGAGTCTTCTCCATCACCCTATTGCCTACCCCTAATCATTTACCAACCTTATAAACACCATAACCACCTTACAGCCAACCTTCATTGAAAGCCCCTAAATCACTGCCCCTACCGATATCGGTTATCAGCAACCGGTACCGGTGTTATAACCGCAGTCGGTTATACAGTGACCGGCATCGGTCACTGTGACTCAAACCAAAACCAGCCTTTCCTCTATTTCCTTTTAACGACGTAACTAAAGTGTAATTTCGCAATAACTTCTTTGTTATCATTTGTGTTAATTCGTATTAAAAGGGGAACTGACCACCTTCGAAAGGAAGTCTAATATTTCCTGGGCCCAAGGCAGTTCCCTCATTTATTGTCTAACTATAATCTGGTGGTCTTGCATTCTTATTCACAGGTAGTCCTTCCCAGACAAAAAGGAGTTCTTCGCAATCGATCTGATCTCTCTCTACGGTACGCGCACACCCTCCCAACACTCAACAGGTATTCCTCCTAGCCCTAACCCTTATCTGTTTCTCAAGAGAATGAAAGGATAGAAGCAACTCTATTCTAAGAATGGAAACATTCTGTGCGAAACATTTTGGCACGCCCGGTGGGACCCTTTCTCGGGTTTCTTTCTTTCTTGCTTGCTTTCATATAGGGAGCATACTTGCTATTTTCTTCTTCTAAATATTCACAAGATATTTTGTCATTTTGGTAAAAGAATTTGTCTTTCTTCCTCATCTTTGCATTAGTGAAAGTCATCTTCTTTGCTTCATCGAATATCATTTTCGATTTGGGTTTAAAACACGTGCATCACATTCTTGCTTGCTGTTTTTAATTCTAGTGAACGTAGATTAAGTAACAGGTCGTACACGTGGGGGTGATATCCATGGTATTGACAAGAAATTAATCTTACTTTCACTGCACAACACATACCAAATCACATCATAATCAACACAACAGCTCAAACATCCCCCCTTTTCCGCGGTATTCCTCCGCCCGATTGAGGTAACCTTATAAGCCAAAACAAACTTGACATCTCCCTTAGGTCTTTTGTTTAGGATTGACATCATCTTGCGTCTAAGGCATAAGCCCACAATAATTAAAACTAATCCTAGGGTTAGTCTCTTGATTTGCTTGTGCATCTTGCTTGTTTTTAGTTCTGTTTCTCTGTCATACACTGTTTCAGTGATCACTTCAGAACAGTTTGGTGGGTATACTAAGCATTGTTAATCCCAAACCAACAGCCTTTTATATCTTCTCTTTGCTTTCACAGTGACCGACACCGGTCCTATTCTACTGACATCGGTTAACTGACCGACGCCGGCTACAGTCTGACCGACATCGGTTATCTGACCGATATCGGTTACTGTCTTTCACAGTTCCCGACAAACCAGCAACCTACCAATTCCAACATTTTGTTGTTGTTTCTGTTCCTGATAGATTGAATCCCTGCTGTGTACTCTTTTCCATGGTTGTTATCACTCAGAAACAAGCCGCAGCCATGGTTTCACATGCCTGTTCCGTGCCTTTTCCTGAATCACCCCCTTCACATCCTATGGGGAATCCTACGGACACCAGTGATGTTCCCAAGATCCCTGTAGGAGATAAGGACTTTGCCAAATTTTTGGATGCTAATCCTAGTGCCGTACAGTACTATTTGTCTCATACCCCTGACCGTACACCCGACGGTCAACTTCTCGTTGGTATGCCTATTAGTATAGCTGCTCACTTAGCTCCTTCCCCACCTAATAACTCTGCCTTACCTTCTTCATCCTTAGCCCCGTCTCCCAACTCAGTGGCTTCGGGGGTTCATACGGCACAGATTGGCTTTCCTTTGGTTAATCTGGGGCCCCACATATCATTCACTGCTCCTACCTCATCTCTCTCCAGACTACCCCTTTCACAACTTTCTCTCTGCCACCTATCCACACGAGCTTTCCTTCTCAAGCTCCGCCCACCTTTTCATTTCCACAAACTTATCCGGTGGCTTCAACATCTTATATAGGACATCCCTATTCGGTCACCTCAACATATTCATCATCAATACCTTATCAACATTTAACCCCACCATTGTCTAGTAGTGGCTCTTGGCCCAATCCTCCTCCGTTTACAACAACCGCACCATCATCTTACCCAACCACTGATTTAATCAAACAAATGATGGACAAGATGCAAAATCTGGAGGCTTCTGTTTCAGGAAGCCGTAGCACCCTGACATACGAGCAAGTTTGTCGGGAGCCTATTCATCCTTCTGTCCCCCTTCATTCATATCCTCCTCAATGGGAATTACCAAAATTTACTCGTTTTAATAGTAAGGAGGATCCTCAACAACACTTGCGATCATTTAGACATGCCTGCTATCTGATTGCTCATGACGATGCCTTACTACTCCGCACCTTTCCCATGTCCTTATCAGGACCCGCCTTGGAGTGGTACAGTGCTTTAACCCAGCACTCAATCTTCTCTTTTAACCAATTAGCCCAATCTTTCTTGGATCATTTCTCCATTAATATTGCCAAGAAAGTATCCATCACCGACCTCTATGCCATCCGACAATTTGAAGATGAATCTATCGCAGATTTCGTTGGACGATGGCGGGGCCTCATCAACCAACTTACTTATGCCTTACCTCAGGCCGAACTCATCGAACTCTTTACGCGGGCCTGCGCTAAGCACATTTCTCCCACCCTCCAAATTCAAACTTTCCGCACCTTTGATGAGGCCTTTACTATGGCTCGGAAACTAGAGATTCGAGCCTTAGAGGAGGAGAAATTGAGGTTGCGCAACAAAAACCCTAATTTCTGAACCCAAGACTCCACCAACAAACCCAACACCACCAATTCTCACGCATCGACTGCTTCGAAATCAAAAGGAGCTGTACACGCGGTGATGGTCAAATCCCAAGCACCGTCTAGTACCCCGCCAAAAACCACCTATAAGTATAAAGCCGAGCCCATCAATTACACTCCCTTGGGAGAAACTTATGGTGTGATCTTGGAAAAATTGCTCAAAGCAGGAGCTATCACCTTGCCTCCTGTTAAACCTCACTCCGGGTTTGATTCCACCCGTGCTATACCTTCTTGGTACAAAGAAAATGACTTCTGTAACTTCCACCGCGTGAAGGGACACAGTCACGAAAACTGCAAGATGTTGAAAAACATAGTGCAGGAAATGGTTGATGCAGGGGATATAACCCTCGATAATCCTAATGCCCCTGCTAACGAAATTTGAAAATCTTCAACAAACCATTCCCAAACCACTCATCTAACAGTAACATAAACCAAGATATCTTAGCCGAGGAGAGTGTTCATGAAATCCATGTAGTTTTCAACTCCCAACCAAAAGCTTCTATCGAGGAAATTCTGAATCAAGCCTCTTCACTAACGCAGGGATCCGCACCCCCTTCACCACCATCAAGACAAGATGATAACCTTGCCATTCCTTTACCCATAAAGGAATTAACCACCCAGAGTTCTCTTCTCACGAATGAGTCTTCTTACACCACATCCCTGCAAGATTGTGAGCGGATGTTATCTAACTTATCTATTTCCCAAACATCTCCTTCCGTCACTCTTGCTGTAAAAGAAGAAGGCTCGCCACTGTTTCTGTCATCCTTAGAAGAGAAACCTCTCGAACCGACATCACCAAACTCCTTAATCATGACGGATCCCCTCAAACATGCTCTCCTACCTATTAGTTCTTCATCGCCTAAATCTTTTCAGCGACCGGTTGACCTCTTAACACCCATTGATACAGTGCCTCATTTACCCCCTGTATCACACCCACAGTGGACCGGAATCACAACCCACCTCTCTTCCATACAAAAGTTCCTATTCACACGTGAAGATTGTCATCCCTCAGAAGATAGACGAGTCCTATGGGAGCGTTTGAGTACACCATGCTCTACTCAAATGCAGATGACCGATCCAGACACCTCTACCATATACCCGAGGTGTTTACAAAAGCTCAAAATGCCTATGTCCTCATCTTCACCCCCCTCATCTCTACCGAATACCTCATCCACCTCTATTAACCTAACCAAACCTTCCCCTACGCTTGGGACTTCACCAATACCCAGCCTAACACACCCACCTAAACGGTTAGATTTATCCAAAAATAAAGCCGTCCATCCACCTAGGAGACAAACCCAATCTCCTCAAGTCCAATCTATGCCTCTGTCACAACTAAAACCCTCGCCGTCACACCTACCTTCTATATTGGGACCTCACCCCTCCACCTTGCCTCAATACATCATACCTCCTGCGTTTTCTTTAAAATGACCTGCACCTTCTGCACCCATACAGAGATCCATGGGTGTATCAACACCGTCACCCCAAGTATCCTGTCCACCTATCAACCCTAAACAAACTCCATCATCAAAGGATTTGTTTGCTGTCACTCCTCTTTCTCCGTGGTTGTTTCCTGCCACCACGTCATCTGTGGCCTCATCATCTAACCAGCTAAACATAACTTCTGCGCCGAAGAAGCCACGTTTAGTTAAATCCAATTATCAAAACCCCTTGTCTAAACCACCACCCGTACGAACCAACCATACCCAACCATTACCAAAACCCACCCAATCAATAGCCTCATCTTCCTCTGACTTTGACCCGCTCAAAGGATCTTACGCCAAGATCCTTGATATGTTGGTGGAGAATGCGACCATTTCCCTACCCCCACTTAGACCCTATGATCCATCTAAACCTCGACCTATAGGTTATGATGAGTCTAAAATCTGTGCTTACCACCGCACACCAGGACATGATGTAGAGGGATGCAAAGCTTTGAAAGCCATCCTTCGTCAGTCACCTCTCTCGGATAGAAAGGTTAAGAAAGACAACTTACGAAGGGAGAAACCTTTAGCTTCAATCCCCTCTCCTATACCACCTGTCCCCACCTCACCAAGATCTATCATTATTGCAACCCCACCTCTCGAAGACAATGACTTATCCCTACCATCTTCCTCCTCTCGTGTTCACGAGATCAACATGATTAGTATTGCTACTCGAGGGCAGAAAAACAATGGGAAAGCTAAAGAAAGCACACCTGCGGCCTCTCTTTCTCCGTCCGCCATCCCGATCGCACCACCACCTAAAGTGGTTATTCGTGGACCTGCCTACCCCGTCTCTGATGGAGTTTCCCACCGTACTATGATCAAACAGCTTCACCAATCACCTATAAAAATGACACTATATGATCTCATTCAAACCTCTGAATCTCATCGACAAGCTCTCATTGAAATCCTTCTAGGGATAGAGGTCCTACCTAACGAAACCTTTCCCGTTGCCTCCATCTTAACACCCAACCACGTTGCTTCTCTCACCAAACAATCTACCACTTCTGTCCCTGTACAGCAAGCCGCTGCTGTCAGTTTCTCCGAAGATGAAATTGTCGACTTTGGTGCAGAAGATCCTGACCCCGCTCTTTTCATCTCGGCTTACGTCTGGGACATCCGAGTACGTCGTGTTATGATTGACGGGGTGCTAGCCTAAACATCATCTCTTCCAAAGCCTTCCAACAAATGAATATCCCTTCTAGCTGCATGTGTGCCAACCCCACCATGTTGCGTTCATTCAATGATGCTATTACTTCTACCTTAGGCACCGTGATCCTTAACATTCGTGTAGGGCCACGTACCTTACCCGAACTCTTCTATGTCCTTGAGGGAGAATTCCAATACAACATGTTGTTAGGCCGCCCTTGGATCCGGGCTATGGGATGCGTTCCCTCCACCTTACATAGATGCATAAAATTTGAGTATGAGGGGAAGTCCTACACCGTAAAAGCTGACGCTCCCCCCTTCAAAACCTGCAATATGTTATATCACCCTAATGATGTGCTTGTACCAGTCAAGGCACCCATTCATCCAACCCAACCATCTACTTCGACCACACCTCAACCATACACCTCAACCACACCCACATCTTCAACCAATGAAAACGCCGCCGCAAATACCACTTCCTTCCCCGCGGACAACATCCCAACCTTAGATCCCTTGATAGATGTTTTTCAATGCCTTACACTAGGGGAGTATCACCTATATAACGTTAGCACTTTCCATACCCCACAGGAGTATGGACAGTTACATGCGCATCCTACCTACGACCGTCGTGTGGGGGAAGTAATCTCCTACGGACCACCTAATTGCCGCACCAACCTAACGTATGGGGGTGTCGATACATCCTCTGTCACCCCTGAACCTCCCCTTGGTGTGGTTCCCTTCCAATCTGATTTTCAATATCTAACTAATCGTCGTTTCGCCCTCACCTTCCTGACGCGCTGTGCTTGGAAGGGCTTCGGTTTCCATCTTTATGAACAAGGCCGACATACGATCATTCCCGTGACTACACGCAAACACAAAGATCGTCGTGGTCTTGGATTCTCTGAACCACCTACACCAAAGAAACCACATATCCGTTGTATCCAGGAAGACGACGAAGTCACCCCTTCTGAACCATCATCACCCATTTTGCCATCGTCACCCATAGAGTCGATAGACCCGGAATCTATCCCTCCTAACTTTTTTTTTTCATAAACGCTATCTTCCTGGGTCCTCTCACTTATCAACGCGATAATGAAGACCCTTCTTCTCTTCCCCTTCTGTATCCAGACATGATTGGAGAAGACTCACTTTCAATTAATGTTCTTGAGTGCCAGGATGACGACTCCATCCTCACTTACCTTGGTGCGGACGACTCTTATATTCAACGCGCCTTACCATCTGAAACTCAAACCATGTTGAATGAGTCGACTATAGAAATCAACATCCACACAGAGGATGATCCTCACATTGTGAAGATCGGACAATCTCTTAACGCATCAAAACAAACTGCCTTCACTACCTTCCTCCGTGCCCGCAACCAAGCTTTCGCTTGGTCCTACGCTGACATGCCAGGAATTGATCCTGACATTGCTGTCCATAACATTACTCTGAAACCTGACTCTAAACCAGTTAAACAGAAACTGAGAAAAATGCATCCACGCATTGCCCTCTTGGTCAAAGAAGAGCTTCAACGACTCCTTTCTGTTTCCTTCATCTTACCTATTGACTATCCTCAATGGATTTCTAACATCGTACCTGTCACTAAAGCAACGGGGGGACTTCGGATATGTACGGATTTCTGGGACCTTAACCTCGCTTGCCCAAAGGATGACTTCCCCCTACCAAGTATTGATCAACTTGTTGATCTCACTGCGGGCCATGAGATGCTTTCTCTCATGGATGGCTTCTCGGGATACAATCAAATTTTGGTAGCCCCGGCCGATCAACATAAAACCACCTTCATAACTCCTTGGGGAACCTTCTGCTATCGTGTCATGCCGTTTGGCCTTAAGAATGCTGGTGCGACCTATCAGCGGGCTATGACTTACATTTTTCATGACATTATGCACACTATCCTTGAGGATTATGTCGATGATCTTCTTGGCAAATCTAAACATCGCAGTGAACATCTCGATGTTTTAACCATTATTTTCGATCACCTGTTACAATACTGTGTTCGTCTTCAACCAAAGAAATGTGTCTTTGGTGTCCTTTCGGGAAAACTCCTTGGTTTTATTGTCTCTTTGCGTGGCATCGAGGTCGATCCAGCTAAAGTCAAAGCTATCCTAGAAATGCCCCCACCCACTAACCTCAAACAATTGCGTAGTTTGCAGGGAAAACTCCAATCTATCTGGCGTTTCATCTCACAACTCTCGGATCGATGTCAACCTTTCCATCATCTCCTTAAAAAGGACATTGTCTTTCAATGGAGCGAAGAGTGCCACCAAGCCTTTGAGGCTCTTAAAGCCTATCTCTTGCAGCCACCCGTGCTTATCCCACCTCAGGACGATCACCCTTTCTACCTTTACCTTTTTGCCACCGACCATGCTGTAGGAGCCATGCTCGCACATCGTGACTCTGAGCATCGAGAACAAGCCGTTTATTACATAAGTCGTACTCTTGTGGATTACGAGACTAGGTATACACATGTAGAAAAGTTGTGCCTAGCCCTATCATTCGTGGCCACCAAACTCCGACATTACCTCCTGAATCACAAAACTTTTGTCATCACCAACGCGGACCCCATCCATTATATGTATGCCAAACCTCATCTAAACCAACGCATCACCCGATGGCTTATGCTCCTCGCCGACCTCGACCTCAAGTTTGTACACCAGAAATCAGTCAAAGGACAAACTATCGCAGACCAACTCGCGGAAGCCCCTTTACCTGGGGAACAATTTACCAATTTTACTTTCCCTGACGAACTCATCGCCACTCTTTCACTCAGTGAGGAGTCGTATCCAATGACCCTCTTCTTCGATGGATCCAAATGCCAGTGCGGCGGAGGGGCCGGCGTTGTTCTCATTCCTCTTGACGCTGAACCTATGCCTCTTTCATTCCGGCTCGATTTCCCCTGCACTAATAATACAGCGGAATACGAGGCCCTTGTTTTGGGTCTCCAGGTTGCGTTACACTTAGGTGTAAAGTCTATTAACATTTTCGGTGACTCTCAACTGGTAGTCAATCAAGTTACGGGCATCTACCAATGTAAAAATGAGGAACTTCAAAAGTACAAACATTACGTGGATTCACTTTTGACCTTATTTACTCATTATTCTATCCAAACCATTCCCCGCTCAACTAGTAAATTCGCGGATACTATGGCTTGCTTGGCCTCGCAAATTCCTGCCTCACCAACTGACTCTGACATATTTGTCTTGGTCCAACAACTCTTTGCCCCATCTTACTCAGTCCCGGATGTTTGTATGGTAAATAATGTATCTGCTAATTCGCAGGATACCTGGTATCACCAATTTCACGACTACCTTACAACCTCTGTTCTCCCACCTGACCTTACTAGTAACGGCAAACGTGCTTTTCTTAAAAGTGTTTCTCGTTATGTCATCATGGGGGGACTCCTCTATAAACGTGGCTTTGATGGCATCCTCCTTCGATGTCTAACCGGCGCGGAGGTCACCTATACCATCCAACAAGTCCATGACGGCATTTGTGGTGGACATTTTAGTGGCCTTGCCGTGGCCAAACGGATCCTTCGCCTAGGCTATTATTGGCCTACTCTTAATAACGACTGCTACGAATATGTTAAGCGTTGTGTTATGTGTCAACAACATGCCAACCTTCAACATACTCCTAGCCATCCGCTACAGGTCGCACGAGATCTTTGGCCTTTCTCACAATGGGGTTTAGACCTTATTGGTGAGATTCACCCGCCCTCTTCGCAACGTCACCGTTGGATAATCACAACAACCGAATATTACACTAAATGGGTGGAGGCCATTCCACTCATTTCAACCAAAAAAGAAAAAATCGTAGAGTTCATTAACCATCACATTATCTGTCGTTTTGGTGTTCCTCATCGCCTGATAACAGATAATGCTGGAAAATCTTTCAAAAATAAGTTGTTACAAGACCTTTGTGACAACTTTGGTATCAAACTTAGCTTCTCATCACCTTACTATCCACAAGCAAATGGTCAAGCCGAATCTTCTAACAAAACCCTGACCAAAATTCTCATGAAAGTCGTTAACGATTCTGGAAAAATTGGCCTGATCACATCCCCTTTGCCCTTTGGGCTTATCGTACCAGCATTCGTACCTCCACTAATGCCACACCATTTTCTTTGGTATATGGTACCGAGGCTGTCTTGCCTCTCGAAATACAAATACCCTCCCTAAGAATATCTCTCCAGGATATTCTCACCAATGATGATTTCCGCCAAGAGCGGTTAGCCCAATTGGAGCTTCTTGACGAGCGTCGTCTTACAGCTCTTGACCACCTTCAAATCTATCAAAAGTGCATCAAGCGTGCTTATGATAAGTGAACTTCATGAGCGTACCTTTAAGGTTGGTGATCTTGTCCTCAAAGAGAATCAACATGTAACCAAACTAGAAAAGAGCAAACGTGGAAAATTTGCTCCAAATTGGATTGGGCCTTACATTATCACTCACACTTATGGATCAGGCACTTACCGTTTAGCTTCGCTTAATGGTAAACCTGAGCCTGAACCCCTTAATGCCTTGCATCTTCGACCATTCTACTGTTGAATTTAGTGTTATATCACTTCTTATCTACCTTGCGCTCGTCCCTTGAGCTCATTTACCACCTCATACACTTTGTTTCATGCATCTCAAAATAGAATCAAGCTCACGTGGTTTGGTCATCACCTCCTCTTAAAGATGCCTTCCCCTTTTTAGTCTGGTCCATGACTTAAAAGTATCAAAATAACACGTTCTCAATTATACAATTATGGGATATTCTTGAGTCAAACTTCCTACAAAACTAGATGCTTCATGCCAAACGGACATCTAGACCTCTAAGTTATACATAGACTGCTCCCTCGAAGGACAGCTATGTGCAAAGCCACATCTGCTATTATAAATAGACTGCTCCCCCGAAGGACAGCTATACACAAAAGCCGCTTCTACTACTATAAATAGACTACTCCCTTGAAGGACAGCTATACAAAGTCAGCCTCTATCAGAAGCTTCTCGCATTGATCAGCTTCGTGAAGAGCTCAAGAACAACAAAATGCATATCCCATATAGACTTCCCGAATCGATCAGTCTATATCATGAAAAATAAAAGCAGTATTCAAAAGCACTTTTGAGTCATGGACTTGTCTATTTAGGTTTGGTTCTCTTTCGTCAGCATAATCACCTTATAACAAGTTCTCTGCACCCCAGCTATACCATCCACCTCATCTCACCATTCTTCAAAACAACAAAACTCAAGGGACGTGACGTATATCCGATATGTTGTGATTATACAACTCTTTTCACCTATCGACTTCTCGTATATGCAAGGTACCTAGGGATTCAAGCTCATCCTACGTTAATACGTGGTTTGTTTAGCTCTTTCCAACTATGGGACACTTTTCCCTCTTTTACCCGAATCTAGGATTATGTGTTGACCTTAATCAGGACACGGTTCCCTATACTTGGGTAAGCTAACCTTCGCTTCACCTATACCTACACCAATACCGCCAATACCTTACCAACACCAACAACATTACCCTACCAATATCAATATTTTTACCAACCAACAAATTGCCTAACCACAACCAAATTGCCTGAATTCACCTCTCCCTGGTCCTAAGGGAGAACTACATCGGTCTGAGGCCCCTCCTTGCTTTGTGCAATGGGCTATGTAGGCAGCACTTAGGAGACATGGGGTCTCCCAAGGTTAGCTCGACCATCCCCTACCATAACCTATCATGTGTTGTAAATATAAATATTTTTTGTATTTCTATTTAATAACATTCATATTTATCCTTTTTCAAAACATTCAAAACACAACCATTCTTATTATTATCATAACTCAAATCAACATACATATTCAGTTTTATTTAGATGTTAAACAAATACATCTTCTCTATCATCGACGTGCAGGTCGGCATCCTTATTTATTCTTCTACCCCTATGAAATTCACTTAGACCCTTGCGCCTCATCCCGAACCAGGTGATGATCGTGATCGTCGACGCCGCTCACCTGGCCTCTCCATCCTCAAAGGTGCCACTGCTATTGGTTCCTCCCACTGATCCACCAATCTCTCCTGTAACATATGAATACACCCTCTCGTGTGGAGGAATCCACCTCTAGTCTCTCCACTCGTGACTGCGCAACCGCTAACAATCCTGTTGCCTCATTCACCGCGTTTGAAGCTGGTGCTAAACCCAAGGCCTGTAATCACAGCTACCAACAGGATGATCGGCCCTCCACAAGGCCGCAAGCTCCTAACCATAATCTATAAGCCCGACTCCTGCATCCATTACCCACGATCGGCTTTATCTCTTCTGGTCCCAGGTGCGGCCGGGGACCAAATGGATCCTCATGTATGGTCTATAAGCCATGGGTATATCCCCGACCCAAGGCCGCAACCAACCAATCAGGCCCGACCCAAGGCCGCAACCAACCCAACCAACCAATCGGCCCGACCAATCAGGCCCGACCCAAGGCCACAACCAACCAATCAGGCCCGACCCAAGGCCGCAACCAACCAATCAGGCCCAACCAAAGGCCGACCCACCCAACCAATCAGGCCCAACCCAACCAACCAGGCCTGACCCAAGGCCGCACCCAACCCGACCCATGGCCACAACTAATCAATCGGCCCGACCCAAGGCCGCACCCAACCAATCAGGCCCGACCCAAGGCCCTCACCAATCAATCGGCCCGACCCAAGGCCGCACCAATTAAGTACCTCGACCAAGACCCGCAAATTATGATTTTATCCACCCATCATGTAGCTTTTTGTTCAATCGAGCTCACCTGTTCGTGTTTTAGCATGATTAGGATACTTGAATTGATCAGCCGACCAACTTTTCCTAGACCGAGACCGTGACGTTTATCTCAACCAAACCAACCATTTGGTACTGCCGAACATGCCTAAACGTTCCTGTACCTTACCCGTTATATCCCCTGGAGCTACTTCCTATGCCTTGGATACCAGGATTATATCACCCTTGTTTGGATAAACTATCGACCTTTGCCTATGAATTGCTTGTTTGCTCTTCAAATCATGTACCCTGGTCGCACTACTGCATTTCAACGTGCGTCTGCTTCCTTGAACTTACCCCACCATCTTACCATCATCTCAACACCATTCACCCTTTATCAACCCTATCCCTGATTTCACGTCGCCTCAATCTGTGATAGATTTGAGGGGGATTACCTATACCCTTAACTGGGAGTAACCACTTCTTATTATTGTCAGTGCAGCTTTACAAGACAAGCTACACGACAACAAGGGGCTAATGTAGACACCAAATTTGTGTCTTACGACACCCTGTGCCCCGCATCTCATTTCGCAACCTAACCTCACCACCTAAACCTTACACAATTATTTATTAATTACCTTATAATTAATAAATCCACATCTCCAAACCTGCCACCTCATTTCGCCACCTCATCATGACCTAGCCCTAACCCTAAACTAACCTAATTAAGACCTATAACTTGGTCTACATCCACACCCATGACTAATTACTCCTCACCCGCACCAAAACCAACCTAATAATGACTTGACCAAGCCCACAACTAATCCCTCGGGAGAAAAGGAGGGAAAGTTGGCTATTTTACTAAAAATAGCCCACTTTGACTTAACCGACATCGGTTCCTACTCGACCGCCGTCGGTTACGTAACCGCCATCGGTTCCCTGTAAATGACCTCCCCCAACCAAAAACAAAGGATCGGAATTCACTTGGCAGAGCAGAGACAAGTGAAGAAAAGAGAAGAGTTTGCAGAGAAGGACATCGAGCCCAAGACTGCAACTGAGTAACTAGAGCACATGACACTCATCCAAGCATTGGGAGAGAAGATAGCTCACTTTTGATTGTCAGATCATCCCACCTGAGCCTTGCCTTCGTCATCACAGTCCTTGGACCTGTATCTTCATCAGGAACTAGTAAGTAGTGTCTTGTACGTTTTTAAATACCATTTCTTGAACTTCTGATTCATAGTAATTATAAGCTCACTCCTAGATCTACTACCCGATAGCACCCTACATCTAACTTTCATTCCTCTACCCTTACATTGCCCCAAGAACAGCTCCCACACTCTCTGAGTCTTCTCCATCACCCTATTGCCTACCCCTAATCATTTACCAACCTTATAAACACCATAACCGCCTTACAGCCAACCTTCATTGAAAGCCCCTAAATCACTGCCCCTACCGATATCGGTTATCAGCAACCGGTACCGGTGTTATAACCGCAGTCGGTTATACAGTGACCGGCATCGGTCACTGTGACTCAAACCAAAACCAGCCTTTCCTCTATTGCTTTTTAACGAGGTAACTAAATTGTAATTTTGCAATAACTTCTTTGTTATCATTTGTGTTAATTCGTATTAAAAGGGGAACTGACCACCTTCGAAAGGAAGTCTAATATTTCCTGGGCCCAAGGCAGTTCCCTCATTTATTGTCTAACTATAATCTGGTGGTCTTGCATTCTTATTCACAGGTAGTCCTTCCCAGACAAAAAGGAGTTCTTCGCAATCGATCTGATCTCTCTCTACGGTACGCGCACACCCTCCCAACACTCAACAGGTATTCCTCCTAGCCCTAACCCTTATCTGTTTCTCAAGAGAATGAAAGGATAGAAGCAACTCTTTGCAATGGCTTATGAGGATGTGGTTAAATCTAGTTTGACAGGATGATGGACTAGGCTTAATGTCAGCATGACTCCTAATGTGGTAATTGCTTTGGATGTGGAGGAAGATATAGGTGCAAGTAAGGTTTTAGGAATAGGCAAAATTTTGTTTGATGGTAAAGGTTTAGGTGTGGGTGAGGGTGATGAAGAAGGGATAGCTACTACTAGCATGGGCATGTTGGGTTTGGTTGCCTAAAACACCTTTGGATAGACCGAGGAAGTCTACGCAGACAACATCTGTATTTGAGTTAAGATAAGAAGTCAAAGGTGTCTCCAAAGCATGGAATTTTCAACATAATCCAAGAAGTCCGCAAAACATGATAAGGACACTGATGTAGGGGGGATGATGTTTATTTGGTAGTAATCCCTATAAGGAATGTCTGCGAGATAGGAAATCATTGCATTCAAACTCTATGGGTATAAGAGATGAGAGAAGAATAACAGGATCCTTGAAAGCCAATGGAGAATTATCACCAATAGGAAGGGATGTTACTAATGGATCCCTTATGGGTAAGGGAGAAGGAAAGTTAGATAAGGTAGGTTCTTCTTTTGGTGAAGAAGAAGGTAAGCATGACTCTCTCATGGATATACAAGTAAGTACTGTGAGTTGTTCATCAGGTTAAGAGGTGAGTGGGGAAATTGCATCGACAGATATGGTGGACTCATCCGTGGGTGAAGGAGAAGATAAGGGAGACTCCTCTCTAGATAGAGAAGCAGATGAAATAGGTCCCTCCATGGATGAAGGAGATTGTGCAATAATATCCTAGATAGATGGAATGGGAGGAAATTGAGTACGAGTAGTTGGTATGATGTTGAAAATCACATGAACCTCACGAACGTTACTGTCATTGGTTGAGGTTTTTCTGGTTTGGTTAGACGATGGGGTGTGATTTAAGAATGATGCCTTAAAGATGTGAAGGTTCTGATTAGCTGGTGTGTTAGGGTTATCCAAGATGAGATCTCCATTATCTAACATTTCTTGGATGATGTTTTTGAAAGTTATACAATTACCGTCACTATGACCTCTAATGTGATGATAGTTACAGTAATCATTTTCTTTGTACCATGCAAGCACATGACGAGAAGGGTCAAAACCAATATGTCATTTGACAGGTGGAAGAGTGATTGCTCCATATTTTAGAATTTTTTTTAAAACTAAAGAGTAGGATTCTCCTATGGGACTATATTTTCATTTCTCCCGCTTAAACTGAAAATACCGAATAGGAGAAAGGTTGGAAGAAGGTTTTGATTGGTTGGATGGATGAGATGGGCCAACATTAAAAACTACTACATTGGCAGATCCTTTTTATTTAGAATAATTATTTTGTGGTTTAGAAGAAGAAGAGGTATCATTTGCTATAAACACATAATTCTTGTTACATTATTGTATATTCTTCTCTTTAATGGCACATATTTCAAGTTTTTGGGCCATGGTGAATGCCTCGTCAAACATGTGAAAAGTTTGAACTTGGAGATTTGGTGAGATGTGTCTAGCACAAGCTCTGGTAAACAAATCTATTAACTTGTTTTGAGGTAATTGGAATGTGATTTGGTTGATCAAGCTACGCCAACGAGCAAAATATTCTGCAATAGATTCTTCTTCATATTGGTGTGTCACATACAAGTTGGTCATGGTGACCTTCTTGACAATTTTGATAGATAAGTGGTCTAGAAAATCATAACCTACCTGATTAAATGAAAATATGGAGTGCTTGGGTAGAGAACTATACCAATCTAAATCTGGTCCTGTCAAGGAAATTAGGAGTTTCAACAAGAGCAAAGCATCATAATGAGTAATTAGATAACACACATGTTTAAAATACCGCAAGTGTTGTTGCTGGTCTTCTTTGCTATTGAATCTGTTGAATTTAGGAATTTCCCAATGTGCAGCATATGGATGAATTGGAATGGATGGGTGAATGATGAGTGTATTATTTGACTTATTTATATCATCTATGTGGTTATTTATTTTTCATTAAACATGATTAATTAGTCAATGAGGATGCTTTATGTAGTTATATCCTAGTAAGCTCAATGTATTTCTCTTGTTTTGTTTCTACAACTTGTTTACCATAGAACCTCCCACTAATTACCTCTGTGAGTGAAATGTGGTGACATGTGCAGGAAAATAGTGGGCATTTACTATGAATGCTGGGAATTATAATCAAGGAGTCTGATTTTAGAGCCATCGTGCAGTCATGAAGTACTTTTTCCATTAATAATCTATAAACATGGATCTTGTTTTTAACAGTTTCATAGGATTTAATGAACTTTAATAGGCATTTTAGTGGAAGAAATCAGTGCCTATAATTTTCTCATGATGTGTAACCGACTATGTCTATATAAACATCTCCTCGAAGAAAAATTTGGTAGTTACTTGATGTTAGTAATCTACAGTACGGTTCAGAAGAATTAGTATCTATTTTCCAGTTATGTATTGAGTATGTTATGGAACTTTTCTAAATCAATATATTGGATGTTGTTTTGAATATATTTTTGGGTTGAGATTACCTCCATCCTGAGGAAGATCAAGGGCCCACTTGACCAAGGTGACTAGAGGCTTTTATATTTTTGCATGCTCGTGGTTTCTAATAAGTTACAATTTGAATACAATTACCTATTTCTTTTTCTGCAATTTCTATTCAATTTGTGACATTTCATTTCACACAATTTCAATTTTGATTGTGGTGTTTCAATTTTTCATATTCAATTTTGAGTGTGTGTTATTTGAATTCCATTATATTGATTTGGTGTGTGCATTTTAATTCTAGAAAATTATTTCCATTAAATGCATTTCATAATAGGAATGTTGTTTCCATAGTTTAGCATTACATTTTTGTACATTATCAAAGAATCATAATAACTGAAACCCCCAAAAAGGAACCATCAAACAATTGAGTTGCATAAAGCTTCATTACATATAGTTTTAGACACACATGCCTAGTTTTATAATGACACTGACATAAGAACATGTTATTTAAATGATTGGAGAATACAATGACCCATCATTTTTGGTGCCATTTTCAAGGACACTATAAGCACAACATGCCATTTTATTCACTTTACATTATATGGGTGGTAATGGATTTAATGTATGTAACCAGTAGAAGTACTATGCCTTGTTTACATAACCAACCTTGATGTGCAGGCCACGATACATTCAAGGGATATTTATACCATGCAATATCCAAATAATATCTCCAAATAGAGTAAAAGTAGGAAACACTGAAAGTGTCACTGAATCTAATCCAATGCCTAGAATCCCTTCTGAACATTCTGCATCATCATATTTAGAATGATAACAACATTTAGAAATGGGAGACAACAGGAATAATGAGAACTAAACCTTGGGTAGAACCTTTACCTATCCCATTGTCTTAGATAAAGATGAGGATGCACCTATGAAATATATCTCACCATAAATCCTTCCTATCTTCCAAGGAATGTTTACAGAAGACCCATATTAGTTCTTGTTTGAATTCAAATTTATTTTCTAGACATAGACAATAGAACAGATAATAAGAAACTCAAACTATTTCCTTCCACTCTGAAGGACTCTCCTATGACATGGTTCATGGGATTTTCCCCTAACTCCATTCATTCTTGGGAGGACACGGAGACAATGTTTTTGGATAAATATCAAGACTATTGTAGGGGAAGGGATAGGAAAGAAGAGTTCTTCCAGATAAAGTAAAAAGAAGATAAAAGTATAGAAGATTATCTGAATAGATTTCTATTTCTCTAAGGACTTGATGAGGAAACCAAGGATTCTTTCCATCTTATGGGAGGAGGTGATGTGCACAAACTCATTATGGAAAATATCATTGAGCTATGCATAAGTTACTCTAGAACATGAGGAGGTATAAGGAACAGAAACACATCCAAACTTTCCCTAGGTACCTTAAAACTTCTACAGGAAATGGATAACATGAAAATAGACATCTTTTCACAATTGAAATCAACCATAGATGGTCTGAAAGCCAAGACTAATGCTAAAAAATAACCTTTGGACATATATTACACTAAATGCAAGAAGAGACATCCCTTGAGAGAGTGTCCTTTGGACGTAACAAACATATGTTTGATCTGTGATGTCGTTGATCATGATACTAAGCATTGAACTTTCTTACCTTAGTTTAAAGAAAGATTGGATGTCGTCTCTCAAGAAGATGTAGAGGAAAATTTTGTTCAAAGGCCAAATAATCAAGCTGTGTATACTCCTCAACCTACTCAGAACCCCAGGAGGATGTCATGGCCCTATCAGGATCCTCATCCTACTTGGGTACAACCTAAGTGGACACCACCAAACTAGATGGTTTACCCACATCTACCACCATAGATGAATCCCTATAATCAGCATGGTTGGACACCACCATCCAATGTAAATCCATGGAAAACCCAATAATGGGCACATCAACATAATTCTAATCAAGAGAGGAGGTTCCAACATCCACAATAGACTTTAATGGCCCCACCAAAAAAATATCAACATAAGAAATCAGTGCAAACTCAACTTCTAGCCCATCCTGTAGTGAACCTTAAACATCAATAGACAACTTTAGTTAATGAAGCAGGAAAAAGTGATACAATGCAGGTTAATACTATCAATAACTTGTGACTAAAGTTTGGGAGAACATTGAATCATCCTCCTATTGTTATCACAAAAATACCTAAATAAAATGAGAAAGAAAAGATACCTGAGGATAATGAAGAAATTGAACATGTTCCACAAATGTAAAACACTAGGAATGGTTAAGGAAAAGATAATAATGTGCATGCAACTCATTTTCTAGAATGATTACAGGAAACTCAAACTGTAGAAGAAACAACACCAGTTCAAGAGTTGAAAAAGATGAACATTGAGGTCCAACTTATGAGAGCAATAAGGGACATTCTTGAATTAAACCAGACCGTTAGAAACGAGTGTATAAAGACACTAGGAAGGAAGAAGAAATACCCAAAAATGGTCAAAGTGGAAGGGAATCTAGATGATCTTGTTGCTAGAAAGCTTATTTCACAAAATATAGGGATCCTGGGAGTCCATTCATTACTATTTTTGTAAATGGTCAGTCAATATATAACATTTTGGTGGATCTTGGTGTTTCCATCAATGTTATAAAAACATATATGTTCAATTTGTTGTCTTTAACAGGATTACATCCAACCAATACCATTCTTCAACTGGTAGATCAATCTATTTCCGTATCAGATGGAGTGATTGAGGATGTAATGTTCATGATTTAATCCTTGGAATATCCCATCAATTTTATGGTCTTATAGCCTAAAGCTTAGAAGTTGGGATATCCAGTCATCTTAGGAAGGCCCTGGTTGGCTACTATTGCTGCATATATTGAATTTAGGTTAGGAAAAATAACCATTTAAAATGGGTGAAATCAAAGAATATTTCATTATATCCTCCTACCCAGTCATATGTGTATGATTGTTAACATGTATGGGTGGATTATTCAGATACTAATCCTGTGAGTTATTCTTATCTGGCCACCATTCTAGTGAAAAATCACATGACACAAATTGTTGAGTAATACACAATGTCTAATGAAGAGAACACTGTGGCTACAAAAATCAGAATTGGGGCTACGTAAATTAGAACTAAGGCTACAGAACCATTATTTATGAACACATTAGATAATATTACCTTGGTAAGTGATATTTACAATGAAAATTGTAAAGAAACCTATGCTTATAATGTGGAATGTGCAGTCACTTATTTCTATTGTCCTTTAACCAAGATAATGTCTCTTGAAAATATGACTATTTTGCACATGATTTAGCCTAATGTTTGTCCCTTGAATTCTTTAACTGCTGATGCAGAGATCTCTATTTTTAAAGATACAAAAAAATTGACTGTTGACATAGGAAAAGATCTGGCCATTGGTAATAACTTAGAGGCCCACCAAGAGACTAGGGTTTTAGAAATCGTGAGGAAGCACCCCCAAGATTTTTCTTGGTATTATACTGATATGAAGGGTATTCATCCAAGCATCTTCACTCACCATATCTACACTGAGGATGTTAAACCTGTAAGACAACCACAATGAAGAATTAATCCAACACTTAGAGGCATAGTCAAAAACGAGAGAAAATTTGCTGAAGGTAGGATTCATCTATCATATATCTGATAGTCAGTGGGTATCACCACTATTTATAGTTCCCAATAAAAATAGTAAATGGATAATCTATGTAGACTATAGGGAAATTAATAAATCCACCAAGAAATACTACTTTCCCTTTCCCTTTATTGATTAGGTTCTGGAAAATATTGCAGGTAAGAAATATTTCTCCTTCTTGGATGGGTTTAGTGGGTATAACAAAATTTGTATTGCACCTGATGATCAGGATAAAACAACCTTAACTTGTCCCTAGGGTAAATTTGTATATATATTCCTAGCATTTAGGCTTTGTAATGTACTTACTACTTTTCAGAGAGTAGTTTTGGCCATTTTTGCAGATCTTACAAATGACTGTGTTGAAGTTTACATGGACGACTTCTGTGTCCATGGTTCCTCTTTTGATGAATATCTGAAAAATATTGAAAAATTATTAAATATATGTGAGCAATACCAACTCTCTTTGAGTCATGAATAATGTCTGATTATGTTTGATCAAGGAATTGTCTTAGGTCATCATATTTCTAGCAAAGGAATACAGGTCGACCCCAAAAAGATTGCAGTAATTACTCATCTACCTACGCAAAAAAATCAAACTGACATCAAGATTTTCCTTGGACATGCATGGTATTATGGGTGTTTCATCAAATAATTTAGTAAAATTGTTTCACCTATGTTTTCTTTGCTAACAAAATATTTTGTTTTTGAATGGTCTCCTCAGTATCAACAGGCTTTTGAGATTATCAAATATAAGCTAACCACCGCTCTAGTCTTGAGAGGACCCAACTGGGGGAACCCTTCCCATATTCACACTGATGCATCTAATACAACCATGGGAGTTGTTCTTGGAAAAAATATGAATAAGATCATATATATGCCATTTATTTTATTATCAAAGAATCTAACCCCTATAGAGAGAAACTACACCGCTACGGAAAATGAATTTTTAGCTATTGTTTACTCCCTAAATAAATTCATACATTACATTACTAGGTACAAAATATTTTTTAATAATGACCATTAAGACATAAGGTATTTGATGAATAAACCCATAGTGGGGGGGAAATTATCAGATAGTTACTCTTGTTATAATAATTTAACTTAACAATTATTAATAAGCCAGGAAAGACTAACATTATTGTTTATTTCCTTTCAAGATTGAATGTTTTAGGAGAAGAACAAGTAGTCCCTGATCATTTTCCAAATGAACACTTGTTTGTAATATCGACTCAACCTCCATGGTTTGTTGATCTTGCAAATTACCTAACTACAAGGAAGTTTCCAACTTACTTTACTAATAAGGAACAAAAGATATTAGTTAAAAACAACTCAACATATAAATGGTGTAATGAAATTTTATTTAAATGTTTCCTTGATATGGTTCTTTACAGGTGTGTTTGTGATGATGAAGTATATGACATACTCAGAGCTTTTCATGATGAGCATGGAGGAGGAAATTAATTAGTGAAGAGGACAATTCACAAGGTCCTCGAAGCTGGGTATTATTGGCCTTCTCTTCACAAGTCTGTCAAGAAGTATATATGGCAATGTGATGCATGTCAAAGAATGGGAAAGCCTACATCATCCATGGAAATTCCTCTCAATCCTCAGCTGGTCTTAGGACCATTTGAGAAGTGGGGTATTTATTTCATTATACATTTTGATCCACCATACTTTGGGACATAATACTTGTTGGTGTGCATTGATTATATGAAAAAGTGTGTTGAGGTTCAAGTATTAGCATCTGCCAATGAAGATGTTGTAGCTGAATTTTTGTACAACATGGTTTTGCTGAGATTTGTCACCCCTAGAGCTATTGTATTTAATCAAGGACCTTAATTTGTGTCTAAAATGATTAAGGATTTCCTAGAGGTCTACCAGATCAAGCATCAAAATTCATCACCATATCACCCCAAGTCCAATGGGTAGGTTGAGGTTACAAATAGAGAGCTAGAGAATATTTTAACCAAAGTTGTCAATGCAGACAAGAAAAACTATGCACCAAAACTCCCAAAATTGGTTTGGGAATACAATACAACCTAGAAGACCACTATTGGTTTCTCCCCATATGAAATGGTGTATGGGAAGAATACACTATTACCCATTGATTTTGATTACAGACTTGGAGGACGACAATGGAAGTTGGCATCACTTTGGATGAAGCACAATGTGAGAGAGTAATACAAATGAATGAGCTGGATGAAATGCGGATGGAGGCACAACAAAAAATTGATTTTATTCAACATCAATGAAAAATATTGGAATGATGCTCATATAAAATATAAGAAGTTCAATGAGGGAGATTAGGTCTTACTTTTTGACTCAAAGTATTAAAAATTCAAAGGCAAGCTAAGGACAATATGATTAGGACCTTACCAGATCCAACAAGTGTTTTATAATGACACTGTGAGATTATTTTTGATTGATGGAGATAGAAGAAATATTCTAGTGAATGTACATAGATTAAGAATTTATCAACGTCCTCTGGATAAAGAAACTTTTAGCAAAGATATGTTGTTATGAGAGGAAATGGATTCGGTGAAGGATCCTAGCTCTTCCCATCATAAGTAGTCATTTTTAAATTTGAATAAAGAAAGATGATCATGCTTTTGATCTTCTTTCCCTTAGATTGTAGTTTTTTCTTTCTTTCTTGCTTTCAATAAGGTGGGAATGTATATTATTAGAATGTACACTACTCACATTTTCTCTATGAGCGCAAGTTGTGCAAATATACAGATATTGGGAAGTTGAGTTGATAAGGGTAAGTGCATTTTACTTCGCTAGGGATATTAACTTTTGAAGAACCTCCCCATCGCATTTACTTATTATGATTAAATCAATACAAAATTTTCCATGCATTTATTGGGAATATCATTTAAATCTTGTGACGTGGGGTGGGGTGTCGTGAATCATAATGAATCATTATTAGCAGCGATACCACATGTTTTGAATTTCTAAAAAAAGGGGGGTAGTATGTTTTATACAAAGACCAGGTGGTATTATTATTCAATATGATGGGGTGTGTGTCGTATCATGTGTATTCAATGGAAAGGTTAATAAGCTATGGAATGGGGCTAAAGAACCTCAAATCTTAACTAACTCAACCATGCACCATGAGATAAGAGCTAAACAAGAGTTAATCCTATACATGCATCATAACTTTGACAAAAACATCAAAACCTAGCATATATACTACTCTCTACTCTTTTGAAATCTATAAAACATTGAACCTATGAAGATCCTAGCAATCAAATGTGATGTTTGATATGAAACTCAAGCTTTCAAGAATGGAGTCTCACCATTAATGGCTTATAGGCCTTATGGTTCTCTTTATTTACTTAAAACTGGGATTATGGATGCAAATGGAGGTGTTAGCTTAAAAATGGAGGAAGGAAAGCTTTAGATCAAATGTCTAATTAGCTTAAAGCTAATACAAATGAGATCCAAGCTTTCTTAGGCTTATTTTGGTTTTGTGTTGTGTAAAGTTGTTAGTTTGAATGGGTAGGCTTAGCCTTGTATTTATGATTTTTGGTTTGGAAGAGTTTGGAATTTGGGTGCATGTGGGACTAAAGCTAAAAAATCACTTTTATATTATATTAGTAAACATGCTTTACTAGTTGTGGTTTAGGCTAGTTAAAGGTTTTCGATTAACAAGTGATTAGAGACTCATTGAGAGTTGGGAGGGGTCTGGATAACCATTTATGACTAATAGATAGCCTAAGAAGCCAATAGAAGTGATATAGAGAGAATAGGGAGGTTCTGAATGGTCGAAAGGAAGAATTTATAGCTAATAAGAGAGATATTAGCCCAATTAAGTTGATTATAGGAGGAATAAGACCGAGAAGGTGTCATGAATGGGCATCTGAGAATGGAGCAAAGAATGGGGAATTAACGAAGTGTCATTAATCAGTTGAATTGGAGGAAATGCTAAGTGTAAGCATATTTTAGGTGTCTACATTTTCCCCTCTTTGGGGTGGCGTAAGTGACATCACTTCAAAGAAAGTAGACAAGTATAAACAAGTAGAAAAATTTTAAGGGATAGAAGAAAAATGAGTAGAATGAAGGATGCCCCCTCGATTGTCAATGGGGTGATAGAAGAACTCAATGGATGATTGAAAAAGATGATAGAAAGAGAACAGAAGAAAGAATAGTGTGAAGAAGAAGAAAAGGGATATAGAAGAAAAGGAGAATGAGGAAGGGGGAATGAGCTAACATCCATCCATTTCCTTTTAAACAACTTTATTTTTCATCATATTGCTAGTGATATTCATCATCGGTCCTTAATAAAAAAGAATGGAAAAAAGTGTAGTATGACATGAAAATCCATATATGAACAAATTTCCATTGCTAAAATGCAACATACAAAATGCTCCATTACAACATAAAAAATGCATAAATGCAATAATGAGAAATTAAAAGTACAATATGCCTAACTCCATGCAACATACATAATGTAATGCAATACGAGAAAGTAAACAAGCTAACCTAACAGAGAAACATAATGTAATGTTTTTTTTATCAAGCTTCAGTTCCAACCTATTCAAATTAACGACAAGGGTTAATGATGGTGCCACAAGGATACATGTGAGGGGAATAACAAAGGACACTTAGGTCCTATGAAAAACTAATGTGCACTATGAAATAGTACCAAGCAACTCATTGTGCCCCAGAGTACAAATGAAGTAAGCAACCTAGCTTTTATTGATGGAGGTAGATCAAGATGATCCGTTATTTGTACACATGAATAGGTGAGAACCAAAGAGTGATGTTTTGTAGGATGATTTATATTGTTTTTATGTTTCTTGAAACATATTTGAATGTTTTTTATTATTTTTCTAACATATTTGAATGTTTTTGATGATTTTTCTAACATATTTGAATTTGCATGTTTTTGTGATTTTGAAAGTATTTTGAAACTATGTACATGAAGAAAAAGAAACGTGGATGACCCCAGTGATAGATGGGATGTACAAGGGTAGAATAAAATGCACATGTGCAAGAAAGTGAAGATGCAAAAATGCCCCAACATTAGGTGGGAGTATTCAAAGGCAAACTCTTCACGCACTGATGATGAGTGGGGGATCAAGGCCAAAATAGATATGTTCAACCTGACGATGAACGTAAACTAATGAAGTGTTGGGAAATAAGCAAGGATGCCCCCATTGTAAGATGGCCAATAAAACACATGATAGAAAGGAAGGAAGAGATTGTTTTTATGAAAGGGGAAAAAGGTGTCAAAACATGGCAAAAAGGCAATACCATACACATGGATGTTAAACGAAGTAGAAGAATGTGAATGCTATGAATGTAGCCTACAATGATAAGTGATTAACCAAAGGCACAAAACATGAGACAAGATATAGGACTAGAGTAAGAGTCTGAACAAGGTCCAAAAAAAGACACTTGGTAACATACTAATCCTATTTTTCTCATAGAGATCCAATGTGTATATGGAATTTATTACCTCTTGAAGGGAATATTTAATAGACAACAAGTGAAGACACCCTAGCCAATGTGTAGGAATGATTGATTTTGATAAGTGATGATTTTGTGAATGATGGTGGAAGGATAACCATACATTTCTCTCGCTACCAGCTAGGCCTCCATAGCCTCGATGGAGATGTATTTGATTCTAATCGCAACATTTCTCTACTTCCAGTCAGGAATCCATAGCCCCGATAGAGATTATTGGAAATACCCCAAGAGAGAGTTATATATCAATTTCCTTTTGCTTTTAGCTTTTAGCTTTTGATTTTTTGATTGATTTTGATTTTTTTGCTTTCTGAAAACTTATTTCAGCTCTCTTGTTTGACAAGGGGTTAAGAACCACTGATGGCTTGATGAAAGGAGGTGGAAGTGATTGTGATGATGACATTGGCTAGTGTCAACAAATATGTCCAAAATTTCTTCGCAACAAGTTTATTAGATGTTGAATGTGATAGGATCTCTAAGAGGTCAGTCATTATTTAATTTACCAAGGTGATGAAAGACCAAGGTAAAATAGATACCATAGAGATAAATGTCACAAAATGCGTGCAATAGGCCTAACCAAAATATCACTGAAGGGATGAAAAATTTAGGAAGACTTTCAGAAGAATAACAAGAAGGGAAGAAAGAAACATCCATGTGTACTCAATACCTGATTGCAATGTTTGATCTTTGTACCTTTGATTTTTATGTTTTCTCAATTTTTTTGTATTTTTGCATTTTTATTTTGATTTTTATGTTTTTGATAGTTTAAGGAGGTTGGGAATAACAAAGTCACTCTGCGTGGTAAGATCCAACAATAATGTTTATGACTTCCTTAATAAGGGAGACTAGGTGTGTTTGTTTATCAAGAGTCATGTTATCCCCGATATCAATGATAGAGGTGAGCTCATACTCAAAAAATGACTGTGATTTATCCTAAAACAAGGATTTTTCATGTGGGAGCTTGAGTTCCCTATTCATAGGTTTATATACTTTATGCCATACTTGATGGTTACTTTGGTTTGCATTCTTGAATCATGCTTGATTTACAATTTTGGTATTTTTCGAGTTGTTGGGAGATTTCGAGCTCTTAGAATTTTTGATCTTATCTTGATAATGAACCTATTTGGGTTTCTTATAAGTTGATGTGTGACAAGTCTAATCTTGAGAAGGAGAAGAAAATGAACATGGACGTTTAGACCTGATGTGAGAAATGACTGTGGGATTGAGATAACCATTGATAGAAGAAAGGTGTGATGGATGAAAAGGATACGGTCCAAGAATTTAAGAGGATGGGCTACCAGGAGGCAAGTCACTGATAGTAGATGATGAAGGGCTGCTAGAATATGGACCTAAGATGGAAGAAGTTGGGATATGAAGACATGGCCTAAGAATAGAAGAGGATGAAAAAGGGTTTCTAGGGTGTGGCCCAAGTATAGATGAGGAGGGACTACCAGGAGGGGTGCCATAGATAGAAGAGGAAGGGCTACTCTGACATGGCCCAAGAATAGAAGGTAATGGACTACTAGGAGATGAACCACAAGTAGAAAATGGAGGGCTACCTGGGGGTGGCTCCAAGATAGAAGAAGATGATGTGCTACTTAGCAGTGACCCAAGGTGGGATTTTGATTGAGGAATGATGATAGATAAGGAATGGTTTGGCAATGAGGAGATAGGCCACATATCAATGCTAGACCATGACATCTTACCATGTTCAGAGGAAGGTGAATATGGAATAACAGAAGAAGAATCAAGTTACATGATTTTAGGATCTTCCTTTACGTTATGATAAAAGGAATCAACTTATTCCTCTCCATTCACAAGCATATCGAGTTCCAGAAAGAATCCTTATTTGAAATCCTCTACAGGGATATCATCGTGTAGTTTAATTATTCCTTCATTCTGAGAGAAATAAATTATTAGAGGTTGTTGTTCTTTGGCCATAGAAGGTTGAATATAAGAATCAGGTTTGATAATAGGGGAAGATTGATTGACATAATAAGATGAATCAAGAGAGGAAGTAGGATTGGAGGAAAGCGTCTCATGAATGGACGATTTAGATCTGGTCTTAGATCATTTTTCTAAAAGACAACTTAATTTGGAAGAGAAAATAGGATGGTATAACAGTTGCAATGTAGGAGTCAAATTAGATGATTGACTAGATGGAATATGAGTCATGGAATTCAATGATGGAGGAAGAGTTTGTTGAAGCAACTTATAAAGGTGTTCCTACGAAGGAAGGGAGTACTGTGACTTAAGAACCTAATCAGATGTTTGATTGATGGAACTTGGAGTCACCTGAGTATTCAAAGGAGGAAGACATTATTGAGGTGATTTGGAATGAATGTCCTTTAAAGAAAGGGAGGACTGTGATTCAAGATTTGATCTAGGGGTATCTGAATTATAGTTGGGATCTGAATCTTCAGAAGAATAGTGGGAATCTGAATAGTAGTTTTGATCTGAATCAAAAGAAGAGTGGGGGGAACCTGATCAATAATTTGGATCATAAGCATCTAAACCATACCACTGACTATGAGCTGAAGGTGGCGAACATGGTACCCGAATGGGCCCAAAAATAACCAAATTAGGTTTAGTCATAACGGGAATATTTTGATTTGAATTCCTAAAACTAGGTTTCATATTTTTGTAAGTGTGAGAAACTGTGTGATATTCAGTCATTTTTGGCATTGTTTTAAGCACAAATTTATAGATCTAGATAGTGTGATGGAAAACCTTCAAAGGGAAGGAGATTCTATGTCAATTTGGGAAGCATGTCCTGTTAACTTTTCACAAGGGCTGAATTATACTTGGGCCACACCCTAGCAGCCCTTTGTCATCCTCTTTGAAGGTTTGAAGGGCATTTCGTATTAAAATTTCCCACATGAACTTTTTCCTGTTAAATTTTCATGTTGCCAATTTTGCACTGACCTAAGGCAATTAAAACAAATTATGGTATACTTTAAATTATCACTCTCCAAACACTTCATGGCTCTGTGAGTTCGAATACAACACTTTTCTTATGAATAATTATCTAAATTCATCTATATTATGGGGTGGAAGAAGAAATCCAAACCAGACTGTCCAGACCCACTACTCTGGAATGCTACAATTTCCCTGTTATTTTATTATGCTGGCTAGCTAGAATTTATTAGGAAATTTAAAGGCTTCGATGAAAATTTAGTTAATGAGTTTCTGACAAATTTTGAAGCCACCTGCTCATGAACTGGGGGAAAAGGAGTAGAAATAAGTAGTCAATATTTTTCTTACCTAATGGTTTACCAAACTTCAGTCTCAAGGTTATGACAAATTCTCCTTTTAAAGACCTAATTCCCTTATTTCATGAGGATGATGAAGCTCTTCTGGAAGTAATCGTCACTTCATATAGTACTTAGAAGGGAGTTAAATGGGAATGTTTTCCTGGTATTTTGAAGGAATTTTATAAATGGGTCACCAGGTATTTAATCTGTGACAGAAAATTATCTATGCTTGGAGGGGATTCAATGAATATTTTAATTCATTTGAAGAAAGCTGCATAAACCTTGCACTCAAGGTAAATTTACCTAAATATGTATCTAATGCAATCATTAAAGTGGGACAAAAATATAAAAATGGAAGTGGTAAGGATGCATTGAAACACCAAGGGCTTATTTAATTGATCTATTCACATCAAGTTTTCTATAGACCCAAGAGAAGGATCAACCAAATAAGTGCAAGGGAGAGTTCTAAACAAAAGAAAATCAAGAAGGGACCATCTTCCATCATTCAACCTAAGCTCGAATCAACTCCTCAGCCTTCACATGAGACTGTAGAAGAACCTGGTATTCAGGATAGTCCATCTTCTATACCACAAAATTCTAAGGATAAAATCACTTTACCAGTTCCTTCTTTGATTTTATTGAGTGAAGAAGGTCTTACACTTTGTAGAGACCTTAAGTTTCTCCGTCAGAAGTTTTTCATGAATATACCACTCCCATTGTAGATGAGAATGAAGGGGCTGGTACCTCGACTGTCCCTGATGAACAATCTAAGGATGATATATTCACAACTATCCCTGCAACACATAGCCTAGATATTTCTGCATTGTTATAAACTGATTCAGGAGTTCCAGAAATGCCTTCAGCACCAAATATACTGACCCCAGCACCAAAATCTATTGCAATGGAGATTAGCAACTAGGAATAACATGGAGATGATGTACTAAGGTCTTATCTAGACAAAATTTCCTTCCTTAAGGAAAAGTTAAAAGGTATGCAAGAAACCAACTTATCTTTGCAAATTGTATTTGCACAGAGTACTATAGAGAAAGTGAGGTAAATTACTACTTTGAAGGTGGAAGTTAGGAGTCTCAAGAGACAAAGAGATATAGGTCTTAAATTATGGGATGATTTAAATCAGTTATCTCTTCATAATAAAGCATTAAAAAAGGAAAATGAAAAGTGAAAAGAGGATATTGAGGCTAGTGCAAATAAGAACAAGAAGTTGGAATCTATTTTATATTATGTTTGTACGTTGGTTTGTAAGCTTCTCGCCTATAGGAAACCTTCTTCTATCTATAACATGTTTGTCCTAGGGCAATTCTATGCTTGGAAATTAATGAGAATGTGTAGTCAAGAACCTCATGAAGCTCATGATGGCAAAACCTTTTTGTCAATTTATCAAAACATTACTCTTGTGATACAAAATCATCTGTGTGAATTTTACCTTCACAACATATTGGTCACCAATGTGCTTGATTTCTTTATTAATCTATTTGTGGGATATTTTCAGTTGAAGGTCTTTCAGTCCTTTCTTAGGAACCAAATTACATGGGGTGAAGAAACATATATTTTCACTAAAATAACTCACACCATAGGTTTCCAAGTTAGGCCTACCCATCATAATGATGTGGCCATGAAGAAAATTTCTGATCTCTTTATTTTCAGGATAGTGTTAGGGAAAATACTTCAAATATTCTACTGAAATTTGTGCAAGATTTTGAGGCCTAAATTTAGCACCATTTTGGTGAAGCAAGGCAGGCTTGTGATAGAAGGTGGGATACCTTAAACTTTCCATTAAAAAGGAGGGAAGTTATCTCCCCTCATAATATCATTTGGTGTATATGGAGGGGTGATGCATTGGTCAAAATAATTTGACAGTTGTCTGAGAAAAATGAAAAGGGATACAATGATGAGTGGGTAGGAACATAGGTGAGGCCACCTCTTCTCATCAATCCGATTACTACCTTGAAGAATAATACTTCCTAGTCAAATGATAGTTTCATAGTGTGGGTGAAAACTATTTCAATCAATCATGGATGCAAAGGAACCATGAAACAATATGCACATCAGTTTGAGGAATATGATATGACACAAAAACTTGGTCTTAGGGCAGGGAAAAGATGAGATGCATAGGGACATGCAACAAGAAAACTGTAGGGGAGATTATAAGTGTATTATTTGACTTATTTATATCATCTATGTACTTATTGATTTGTCATTAAACATGATTAATTAGTCAATGGGGATGCTTTATGTAGTTATATCCTAGTAAGTTCAATGTATTTCTCTTGTTTTGTTTCATGCAACTTGTTTATCGTAGAACCTCCCATTAATTACCTCTATGAGTGAGATGTGGTGACATGTGTAGGATATTAGTGGGAATTTCTTGTGAATGCTGGGAATTATAATTAAGGAGTCTGAGTTTGGAGCCATCGTGCAGTCATGAAATACTTTTTCCATTGACAGTCTATAAACATGGATCTTGTTTTTAGTAGTTCCATAGGATTTAATGAACTTTAATAGGGTTGTTAGTGGAAGAAATCAATGCCTACAATTTTTTCATGATGTGTAACTGACTATGTCTATATAGACATCTCCTCAAAGAAAAATTTGGTAGTTAGTTGATGTTAGTAATCTACAGTACGGTTCAGAACAATTAGTATCTATTTTCCAGTTATGTATTGAGTATGTTATGGAATTTTTCTGAATCAATATATTGGATGTTGTTTTGAATATCTTTTGGGTTTGAGATTACCTCCATCCTGAGGAAGAGCAAGGGCCCACTTGACCAAGGTGACTAGATGATTTTATATTTTTTCATGCTCGTGGTTTCTGATAAGTTACAGTTTGAATATAATTACTATTTCCTTTTCTACATTCTCTATTCAATTTATGTCATTTCATTTCACGCAATTTCAATTCTGAGTGTGTTGTTTCAATTTTGCAAATTCAATTCTGAGTGTGTGTTATTTTAATTCCATTATATTGATTTGAAGTGTGTATTTTAATTTTGGAAAAGTATTTCCATTAAATGAATTTCATTATAGGAATGTTGTTTCCGTAGTTTAGCATTACATTTCCATAGATTTACAGAGAAGCATAGTAAGCAAAACCCCCAAAAAGGAACCACCAAACAATTGAGTTGCATAAAGCTTCATTACATATAGCCTTGGACACACAACCCTAGTTTTATAATGACACTGGTAGAAGAACTTGTTAGTTAAATTAGAGAATATAATGACCCATCAGTAAATGGTCTCATTTCAAATCTCGTTGTATGTCAGAGAGTTACGTGAGCCAAAGACAAATGATTTTAATTTTTGCATCTTTTCCATCATCATTTTGATAATATCATTAGTAGGTTGTTATGACGGGGTACCCCGTATAGTATAAGGGAGTAGAAAAGGTGGGTATGACATGGGCAACATCCCAGTATGTGGTGGTGCCGAGTATGAATATTATGATGAAGGAACATAGGCCGGAATAGATTTAGAGGGAAAGTACCCTAAATAAGTGGTAGATGAAATAGGGGGATTATTGGTGATAGGTGTAGGTAGGTGTAGTGCATGTAAAGACTCTCTTAGTAATCTAGAGGAAGAGACTGTAGGATGGATAGGACAAGGTTATTAAAGGGAGTATGGGTTTTTGACACTAGCTGTGGTTGAAATGGAATAGGTATATGAGAAGTGGAGGACATAGATAAACCTAAACTAAGGGTGGTTTTTGAAGGCATTATGGACGTCGTAGGTAATACAAATGTCAAAGGTGTGATAGATGTTGTAGGTGTAGTAGATATTGATGATGTAGGATCAAGCTAGGAAACAACAGGTGGTAAGGTGGAATAGGCTAAGGCTATGTTGGTAGAAGTTGATGCAGAAGTGGGTGTGACAGTAGGAGGAATGGACATAGGCATGTCGTATACAAGCTTCCATGATGAATTGTGGGTAGATGAATGAGCAAGGTAATACTACAGAGTGGTGAGGTTTTGATCAAGGATTCTCACAAATTCCTCATCACCAATGGGTATGGTAAGAGACTAATGAGGGTTCATAGGTTATGAGATGAAGGGGGTGATGGGTTAGGTGGAAGAGGTTGGTCAATAACATGAAACACGAGAGAGTTGGCTTGTCTATGAGTCAATACCATGTGACTGAAAAATAGAATGGGTGATCTTAGCCCTACTGATGATGCAAAAACATAGAAAGAATGGAGAAACATGGGTCTAAAAGGTGTGATTTGATTGTTATTTTTATTGAAAAATTAGAACATAGATACTAACGTCGGTTGGGTAATCGATGCAGGCTATGAGAGGGTAACTGCCACCGATCAACTAGACCGATGTCACTTATTGTGCAGAAATGAAATATTTGTAAATCTAGAAATAAATGATGAAGACGTAGTAGAACTAGACTCTAAAGGTAATATCAAGGACTCAAAAATATAGTAAAGTGACAGAGGAAGTCGCAAAAAAGGAAATAAATATAGATTGAATGCTACTTTGGTAGAAATGACCAAAATAACTGTTAATGCAAAATTACAACACCCCTCGAATGTCCTAATTTTGAATGGGGCATTCAGTGTAATCTGCATAACATGGGACCATCTCTCAAGTTGTGGGACTTGTGAACTTAAGATTGTCCTCTAGAGAAGGCTGAATTCCTCTACCTAATCCTAATGCTAAATTACTCCTAATGCAAAAAAGATACCTAACTACAAAGTATCCTAACAATGCTAAGGAGACATGGAGAGAGAAATTGCATGAAAAGGGAAATCCTACACTAATGAGGTGATAACACCAAGAAAAGGGGTGAGATACTCTATTAAGGGAGGATGAAATAGGGAAAAGGGGGCTGAGGGGGGTCAGACAAATGTGACACAGACCCAGGTCCTAATCTGCCATAAAAACTCCATAGAACACAACATCATGAACATGAAATTAAAAGAACATGCATATAAAACAAACATGAAATAGAGAGGAAAGTAAATTAAAAAAAAATGAGCTAGGGTTGAAGAAACACCACAAAACACAATTTTATTGCTTCAAAGTATGCACAGACCATTACATTAATACTCAGAGGCATAAATACATTGTTAGGCCTAAGAGAAGGCTCGACAACTCAAATGGAGTTGAGGAAAAAAAATTCAAGAGTTTCCCTAGTTTCTAGAATATCTCTCCTAAAATGAGGGGTTCGAGTTATTTTTATAGACAATTTTCACCCACCCTCATTAAAGAGGTATGGGAACACATACGAATTTGATTCCCAAGGGTACTTCTGTTAGTAAAGTCATGGGCACCATACCGCATTAAATCTAGTTGTTGAGGTGTCTTTCGCCTACCTACCTTTATCTGGTTTGGGACTCATTAGCCGCCCAACCATATGACTTGTCCAACCTCTAGGTGTCCAACCTATAGGCGTACAACCCCTGGCTATCCAACCTATAAACATCCAACCATGAGCCATCTACCCTCCAAGTTTCCAACCCCCAGCCATCCAACCAGTAGGTGTCCAACCTCCAGCCGTCTAACCTGTAGGCATCTAGGCATGAGTCGTCTAACCTTGAGGTGACCAACCTGGGCATACTGTCTAACCTGTAGCCGTCCAACCTCTATTCATCCAACCTACAGTTGTCTAACCTGTAGTAGTTTTAACCTCATAGTATCTATAATGGTGAGTTTTATAGCTCCATTGATGAAATATTTTCTTGATCTCATATGGATCTAGCCACCTGTTCTTGAGTTTTTCCATGTGGTCTTTGTACTTAGAGTCAAATAATAGATCCCAATCACCTTCTTGACATTGTCTTGTCTTGATGAACCTATTATGCCATTTGATCCTTTTCTTTTAAACTATCTTTTTACTATGAATAACTTGTCTTCTCAATTCATTCAACTCATTACGCTAGAGAATCATTTTCCTCTGAGATTCAGAAAAATCTATGTATTTCACCACATATTTTGCGTAAAATAGATAAGGTAAGAGGTTAGTAGGAATACCTATAAAATTGAAGGTCAATGGTAGAATGCGCACGTTGTTAACTTTTGATCCAAGTTGTTCGTAGAGAGATTCCCTTTGGCTAGGAGGCATGACATGTAAGAAACATAACAAGACCACAAAATAGTATTAATAATATAGGTTAGTGGACTACCTAGCGAATGTTAGATCCGGGAAGCGTGATGCTTATTAGAAGGCTGTCAATCCACTTTGAAATACAATTTAATGTAAAAAATAACATGAAATAAGGAAGTCCTATTGTAGTTGTATGATTTAGGTATCTCATGATAATACAATAAGTAAATCTAATCTAACAGGCATAGTTATGATTAAATCCAGATGTTTGGTGGGTTGTTCTGGGTTTTGTAGGTCTGAAAAATGTTTGATAAAGGGTCTAACACTGATCAAGTAAGGTCTGGGTTGGTTTTGGTTGAATTGAAGGATTTCTATATGAAAAAGGGTATAAAATGACACAAATACTGATATCAGTCAGGTGACCAATGTGGTATAGGGGTGAGACTGATGGTGGTTAGGTAAATCTACATTGGTAGGGGAAATGGGTAATAAATTAATAAAAATGGATTTTATCCCCTTTGTGATTTCATAGAGAGTGAAGTGAATATTTGGTTAGGCTCATAATATGGCTAAGAAGACTTAGGAATGCAGAGGAAGAGGTGCAAAGAGAGGTGGAAATACTGGATGAAATGGTAGGGTCGGTAATGGATTAGTTGAGAAGATGTAGATATCCATGTAATAGCAGAAATGGAAATACTGACAGAAGTCAAATATCCATGGTAAAGTAATCACATATGATGAAAACCATGTTACTTATCTTGTTGCTATGAAGATCAATTGTATATGAAGGTGGCTAGTGGTTGATAAGCGAGGTGATTGGCTGGTTCAATGCCACGAAAGTGTAACCTGTGTGTTCCTATGGATGCTCCAACCTAGTTCTGGAAGAGAACTTTTTGCTTGTGTTACACTCTGGTGGTGTTTAGAAATCATTTGGATGAAGGAATGGATATAACATTCACACTTTATTGCAATATAAATCCCAAAATTGAATGGAAAAACCTATGTAAAAAGTTGTAAAAATGTATATAACGGAACCTAATGGCGGTTTATGTGAACTGACGTCAGCTAAGGATAAACCGGAATTAGATAGGGTAAATCAGTCCAAGTTACCAAAAATATCATGATCTTTACTATTTTTGGCGTGAATTTGATTGATAATTTGAGTCTCAAGTGAGGGTTTTCACTTAGATAAGTGGGAGTGTTGTTGGAGAAGGAATAAGACTTTTAATTTTAAGGTTACAGTAAGTCCCAGGTGGTTGGGATAAGTACGGACCTAGTCTTAGATTAATGAATAGGATAGGAAAAAGTCCGTGGTGAGGTTTCTAGGTGATGTGTAAATTAAATTAATTAAACTAATTAAACTTAATTAATAATGTGAGGATGAATATAAATTCAATTCTAACTAATTAAATTAATATGAATGCGGGGTAAGGGGTCATGGTTAGTTGAATACGTTACATTAATTAATTAAAGGGAATGAATGGGGGAAGTGTGACCAAAAATTTAGTGTCTACACTACACTTAGTTGGGAAATATCAATGGTGAAGTCCTTAGTGTATTATGCTCAAGGTTTGAAATAGGGAGAAAAAAAGTATTACCGTACATGAATATCGAATGGTGTGAAACTTGTTGTCTTCTATGTTGTGTTAAATGCTCAAATTACCTTTGGAAGTCTAGTCTGCCCAATCTATCCTATGGAGTGTAGTAGTTTTATGTCAATATGGCTTCTATTGTCCCTCTTTATCACCTCAACTTGATCATTATTGATTGCTGGGTGATAAGGTGTAAAATTCCTACGAAAAATGATTTCATATGCCATAGCTAGATCAGAAATAACTTACGAGCAATAAAATTTGTACCTTGATCTGTAATAATTTATCTTAGTACTCCATACCTTGGGAATTTGTTGACATATAAGAATTTGAATCTTTTTTCACTCTTTTGATTTGGCAATGCTTTCACATCTATCTATTTAGTGAGGTAATATGTGCACACTAAAATCTATTCCTTCTGTTGATATTTAGGATCTATAGGACCAATGAAGTCCAAACCCCATTTATCAAATAGATGCAATATTGACTGAGGCTATAATGAAATCTAATATGAATTGGTTGGATTACCCATTCTTTGGCATCTATCACACCTCTTGGTAAATAATGTTACATCCTTATGCAGCAGTTTTGGCCACTAAGTATCCTATTGCCAAGACCTTTTATGTTGTTCTTTTTAGAAAATTTTTTAATTCCACATGGTTCACTGTGTTAGGATTTAAGGACATCGTAGATTTCCTCATCATCTATACATCTTCTCATAACATTATCCTTACCTGAAATCAAATAACTTAGCTTATATTCAGCATACCGAGGTGTAGATGTTGGACTCCGTTGGCAAGTAGGTACTCATCTATTAAAGATTCATGAAATTACCTATTATTCATTATTATTCTCCATTCTTAAAAGAAAGTTCTGCTACAACTTTGTCCTTACCATGAACATATTAACATTCCCATTTTAAGACTTTAGAAACAAGGGAATTTTTTTTTACATAATGTTCTCTATTCTAAATAAAACATCATTTAGAACACACATTCCATGCCAATCAATCTCATAACAGATAACCATATGTAGCTGTAATGACTCGGTATGATACCGATCTCTCATTCCATGACTCGGTTATCAACCGATCTCTCATGTTAACTTGAAGTATAGAATACTTTATGTATACTACATATACTTGGTTCTCCTACCCTATTCTGGGTACTGAGTGATCTGTTTAAAGAACCTATCTGAATATTTGTTACCAATATTCATCTGACATCACGTTGCTTTAAACTAGGTGACGTAGGATAATGCAACCAGCAGCTTGCGATACTTTGGCCAAATATTTTCAACATACTGTTCATGTTACTATTCCTAGATGACATACTCATCATTCTAGAATACATCCTTCACCTCACTCTTCTGTTATCTAGAATGGTCTTTACTGACTACTGTCAGTCCACTTGCCCAAGGTTTAACCCTAGCCCTAGTTAGAAACATAATTTATTATAGGAAGACACTCACAATGTCTTAGGGTATATGGGCATACTCGGTTGACCTAAGTCAACCTGGATGTGCCAAGATACCCTGAGCCATTAAAAGCTACTACCTATCCTAAACATGCTACTAACTTGACCTAGAGAGAAACTAAGTTCAAGTCCTTATTTGTGTGTAGATCTAGATGATCAATGCAGAAGGGTGTTGCCACATGTCAACTACAACGTTGTATCCTCGAGAAGACCCTTGTCTTCTTGAAGGTACAGTCCTGTAGTTGGTGTGTGCCAACATCCTACAGAAACTACCTCATCAAGATGTACATACCCCAAGGAGGTTATTAATACATTATTAATTTGGATTATTTAATAGATTACAACAACCCTGCTAGTCCCTAATCCATCACTCCATAAGTTCTTTTCTAAATTTGATTCAATTAGTCATAAAAGAACTTCCTTAACTTATGATTGATTTTTACGTTTGTTTTACTTGGCTTAACAAAAAGATATCCAAAAATGGGACAACAACATCATAAGTTCCATTATAATGAAACCTAACCATTCAAGAAAGGTGTAACCACCAAATAGGTTCAACTAGAGTAGACTTTATAGGAAATGAAGTCTAATGATTAACGATCATATCACCATTCTTTAGATTACATTTACTTTGAGTGAGGAAGGGTCTTCCTCTACATGATTAAGTATTAGGGTTTGTCATACCCTTCTTATCTTTCACAATTTCTATAGTTTTAATGCATATTCATTACGCATTCCATTACTAAGTTAGAATTGTTTAGATAAAGATTGATATCCTATGCAACTCAACAAGTTGCATATCAATAAGGGAAATTGAACTAATTCCCTTTATCTAACTTATCAAGTTTATCTGAATTAAGCATATAACAGATATGAAGAATATCATCAAGATAGGATTTCAATCTCCTTCATAAAATACAAGATAATTTACACAACAATTACAAGTAAATCTCCAACTTTCAATTCATCTTTTAGGAAACTATATAATTACAAGACTATGTAATTCAGGCATGCTGTATAACAAACAACCTCCATCCAAAAAGAATACAACTTTTCTTTTTCATACAACTGAAGAATGAATCGAAACTCTTTACATAAGATCCAGAATTAAATAAGCCAATACAACATGAAAGTTCTTGTCTTCTTTTATCACTTACGATGTCCATCTACAAAATTGCTAGCATGGGTCAGTTCAATGAATTGAGCATGATAAGCACTAAGCATTAAAGTAAAGTGCATTCCACTAATTGTTTCATTAAACAACTCTGCTTTTATGAAACAATTAATAGGCATCATACAAATAATCATAAGTAATAACATCCAGAAAGAAGAACAATTAAGAGAGTCTGAATTCACTTTTAAGAAAAGAGCATAATATAATCAGTAACATCTGAATTACATCACAAGACCTAGTTGATCCTATCAATTACTTTTAAACAGTCAACAAGTCTTGTCCTTCCATTGTTTCATAAATTCATAAGAATAGAAAAACACATTTAACTTTTCCAAGCAGCAAAGAGGTTAGTTACAACATAACTCATATTAGTATGCTTCATCTTTCCATATAAACAAAGAAGAGAATCAATACATATCTATTTCTCAGACACAATTCCTCTGAAGGAAAGAATCAGGTTTAGAACACACATCACTGCCTCAGTCCAAAGATGACAAAATAAGGAGTCCATAAATAAAGAGGCAACAATAAAACAAGAATCCCAATTCAATCCAAGCAGATTAAAATAGTCTAACTAAAACTTTTACTAACTTTAGTATGTTAGTAGTATATAATTCAAAAGGTCTAAAACCAAACTTTCCAAAAATCCAAGCTATACTCGAATGAAATAAATCTCTTAACCAATCCACAAGAAAATTCCCATCTCAGAAGAGAATCAATAAAAGAGAAGTTCGGTCAATGAACTTATACAGTTAACATAAAAAGGATCTCAAACCAAAAAGGACCCAATCCATATTTCATTTCATTTATACTATGAAATGAAATCCTTTATTAAGTACAAACATAGGAATTCCTTAGCTAGTTCCCAAAAGAGAACACAAATATAATGCATAGTCAAAGAATGCACATTACCAACTTCCATTACAAACTTACAAATGAAGACCTATTTCCATTCACCCAGCTCAAATTCAAATTCATTCTCTAAATGAAATTCACAGTACCATCTCTAAACAACATACTGTCCCCAAGAGATCCTATTCACTTCTCTGTCAAAAACCTAGAGATCCATTCAAAGAACCCAACAAGGAATAGAAATACACAACAGTGCAAGATAGACAAGGGTCGATGAAACTCATGGTCCCAGGGACTGAATTTCCAAGCATTCAGAATAGGGATAATGTATTCCCTTCAAATGACACACATTAAAAAATAGGTTTAAATTCAACATTCAATTAAAACCCATGAATCAGATGAAATATCTGAAGAGAGTAAGGAACTAAACAATCTGTTCAAGACAAGTACTGTCCCCAACTTCCTCCAACTCGACTGAATAGAATCACCACAAGCCTCACGAGTTTCATTTAAAAGCTTAAGACAGGTAAGGATTTGTTCAACATCAAGACAAAAAGGAAATAAATAATACATTCCATAAACCTCTACAATCGATACGACTGTCCCAAAATAGATCGCAGTTCCAGTCCATTAATTCCTAAGAATAAAACAACCAAGCTTCCCACATGACACGGGTTCACTCAGGGTAGAGAGGGAGAGGTTTTACTTCAATTTCTCTCACCCTGTCGAGTTCAAGGGAGGCTATACAGTCCAAAGGACATAAGCAATAAAACCATTCACACCCAAGGAGTGACACGAAGGAGATTACAAGGAGGTTACCAGTTCGGCATCAAACTGAAATAAACTCTCAAGCTACCATCGAGTAGACAGTCCATAAAGGAGATTAAGCTTCCAAAACCAGATAAACCAACAAAACCCAGCTCACAAAATAGGTAGAGAATTAAATTTGACAATAATGGAATACTTGTTCAGAGATGAATACGAGCTTCAAACATAAGTTCTGATTTTCCACAAGATTCTATTACCGGTTCAGGCAAACACAAAAAAATCCAATGTGAGTCTAGAGTTCATAATTCCATAAAAAGAATAAAACCTTAGCTCAGAGTAATTGTACAGAGAAAAACTCACAACTCGACTACAAGTCCATCATAAGAACCAAATGTAAGTACAGTGTCGAATACAAAGGTTCAACCTAAAGTACAGATCTACACTAAGTTCCAACACAGTCCAACACAAACACATAGTCCCCATACAAACTCTTAACAAATTCTGAAGCTTCAATACTAATTTCAGAGCTTCGAGTACAAGCTTAGAACACTACGGAGCTCTACTTAAAAAACACAAGACTAAACAGAGATTCAGAACCAAACAAGCAACAAGCCAGTTCTTTCATCATTAGTCTCGAATGCAAGAAACAAAGCTTTGAATACAAGCTACAGAGCTTCCACTACAAATTTCAGAGCTCCCAGTAAAAGTTACAGAGCCCTCAATACAAATTTTGCATGAATACCACTGATAACTAGTACCGAGAAAGTTCCTAAAACTACCATTAACAACAAAGGATTCACATTCCAAAACCCACATAAATTTCAAGAAAACATGCAAGAAACAACCAAATACATCATATAAAAATATATGTCTAGTGACCAGAGTTGTTTTAATGAATCATTTAGAAGAAAGCAAGAAATCTTAATGGGTAGAGCCTATCATGCCTGATAGTGCCTCTGCCGATTCGAAGAAGACTTCCAGCTGAGTTTCCAACACCCCTTCTTCTCCAAGCAAGATCAAACAACAATAATATTTTTCCACAATGCCTCTTATACATTCCTCGAACTGAAAATAGATCAGAGAATTCAAAAATAGCCACTAAGTGCAGATCAAACTGCTGGTTTGAAAAACCAGATAGCTCCATGCAGAGAAAAAATCGTGAAGCATGCAAAGCAAAACAACCCCCAACAAATCTGCCAGCATGCCTTCCAAGACAGCTTGCTCACCAAAACCGAGGTGAATTAATGCCATTAATTTGCATATTCCTGCCTATCTCTCCTTGCCACCACCATCCAAAGTTGGCGAGACTAAATTTAACTTCCACATGCATTTCCAAACTTAGTGATGCCTCCACGTAGGTTCCTCCAAATTTCCATGTAATTACCAAGTCTGGCAGTACTCTGCCTTTTTAAATAAAAAATCACATCTCATTAATAGCTTAGGAACCACCGCTTAGCTCCCACTTGCCAATCGACCCATAGGTTCCCTTTCCTACCCATTAGTTTAGGATAGATACAATTTTCTTAGGTTAGATCTTAGGTTAATTTAAAAATATAACCTTAGGATATAACCTTCAAACAATAGATTGTCACCTTAGGTTAGGTCTTAGTTTAACCAAATAGTATAGGCAATAGGTTAGAAATAACTTAGCATCCCTTAGGTTATTTCCCCTCATGCTAACTTAGTATTACAACTTAGGTTAGGTTGTCATCCCACGTAGAGTGGCGTAGGAAGAGTTAGGAAAAATTTACCTGAGTCTCGAATCTTATTAGGATAGACCTTATAGATATAGGACACATTATAATCTCTCTTTCTCAAGAATCCTGAAGCAGGTTTCCCTTTCCCTTAATGCCATTAAGTGCCCTGTAAAAGGTCAATCAAGAAGATCCGAGCACAACACACAACAAAATGCAGGCACGGTCTTTCAAGATAATAAAGAATTTGCAACAAACACAAGTTCAGTCTGTTAAGTCTCTTAATCAATGAATGTCAGTTTTTCATTCAGTTAGATAAGAAGATTTAAAACATTCCTTGGATCACTGGAATTGATCCAAGGATGAGTCCAATTGAAAGGGATAAGTTTGCAATCATTCAAACCAGATTACAACTTACTCATAAGAAGTGAAATAGATTATTGCAAGCAACAACATATCAGCCCTACAATCACACTGTTTAAAATAACTTACTATAAGAAATAATATGAACCAATAATGTCCTATTATACTTGATATGATTTAGGTATCTCATTCAAGTACAATAAACAAATCTAATCTAATAGACTAGGTTAGGATCAGATCTGAAATTTAGACAAGTAAATAAAGTGGTGGGACAGGTCGGGGTCAAGCTTTAGGTGATTTGGGTTGTTTGGATGAACAATATGATGCTACTATTATAGGAAATTTTTCCAAACACAGAGACTGATGTCGGTATGGTATGACCGATGCTGGTTGAGAGGAAACTGACGATGGTTTGGGTTAACTGGCGTCGGTAGGGTCGAGCTGGTAGAAACGTAGTGAAGGTGGGTTCTGGTGATTCTCTAGGATTTCCCAGGGAATGGACAGATAATGGGGAGGTAAATGACAATGGTGTGGGTAGGCAGAGATGTTTGGAGTCGAGTATGGGAGGCTGGGAGGCTGTAGATGGTTGGGTAAATGGATTGACAAGGAGGTGAGAGGTGATGGGATGCCAAGGAGATTAGAACTCATTAAATAGAGATGAAGAAGATAATCTAAATAAATATGGGAAGGTGTAGATCCAAATGTACTTATTAGTGTTTGTAGACCTGGTGGTTGGATGAAGGTGATGGTTGATCCATGGAACTAGTGGTCACTGTTGTGGCTGTGCTTACCAGAATGTTACCGTGAATGCTTACCTTTTAGATCTATGCTTGGTTGTTGGTTTAGGGTGTCTGGGCATGTAGGAATGCTTTGGTGCATGCTTTCATGTAGATCTCTCTTCTCTAAAACTTGAATAATTATTCTAACCTCTCAAACAAGGTTACCAAAGTGAATATATGGTAACCAACGATGGTTTAGAATGACCAGCGTTGGTTTAGGGTTGACCAACATCGGTTAAGGTGGGAAATCCTAGGTTTACTAAAAATGATAGATCTTGGCAATATTTTTGGCCAGCTCTATCCATTCTCACGGATCAAAATGGAATGTTGCACTTAGATAAGTGGGAATGTGGTTAGAGGAAGAATAGGCATGTGATTTTAGGGTTAAACTAAGTCTTAGTTAATTAAGGTAGGTAGGACTAAGTCTTAGTTAGTTATGGTGAGTGGATATTGAGTCCTAGTAAAAGGGAAACATGCTAAGAATAGGTTTATGATGAGGTGTCTAGGTGATGTTGTGGGGTGAGGTAGAAATTTGTTTAATTAAGGTAATTAAATAATGAATATTGTGAGAATGGGCATTAATTTAATTATAGGTAATTAAATTAATATACATGTGGGGTAAAGGGGGAATGTGACCTAAATTTGGTGTCTACATTTTTCCCCTTTTTGTTGCATAGCTTGTATTGGTAAGCGATGCTGACAAAAATAGGAAGTGATTGCCCCATGTGTGGGTGAAGGTGATCCCCCTCAAACTAGGAACTGATGAGGTGTAATATGGAATTGGTGAGTGGTTTGATAAATGTGTAGTTGGTGGAAGTGAAGGTAGGTGGGGAAGGGTAATGGTCAACTCAGGTAATAGGTAATAGGCCAGGGTCAAAATTGGGTAATGGGTAATGACAATCAAATACATGCACACGTATAGATTGCAACACGGTACCAGGTTTAAGAGATTGCAAACTCTACATCATCCAAGGTCGATAGGTTTATCCAAACAAGGGTGAAGTGATTCAGGTATCCAAGGTATAGGATATGGTCTGGAAACACAATGTAGGTCAGGTGCAGGAATGTTTAGGTATGTTCTGGTACACCAAAGGTTTTGGTTGGGATAAACGACATGGAAATAGGCAAGGTATGGTTATTAGGCTAAAACAACATAGGTAACAACATCACAAGGTATAGTGAGTACATAAGGTCAATGGTCACACCAAGTAGGTCAGGTTCAGGAAAATAGGTCATGGCACAGGTAAGGCCAAGGTATAGGTAAAATAACAAATCCCAAGACACAACTAAGGAAATGTAGGGGTAGTTTGGGCTTGTAGGTATGGTTCAATAGGTGTCTGTAATGATAAAAGGTGTTTGAGCACTAATGGTTGTAGGTAAAAGGAAGCTTAGCAAGGAAAAATGGCTATAAGGGTTGACCGATGTAGGTTATAGGGTGATTGACGTTGATTGGCTAGGGCACAAATATGACCTACATCAGTCAGGTCGATTTGGGTTTATAAAATAAAAATTCCATATTTTACGGAATCATTGTTGTGTTGTGACTTTTGAGAAAATGACAGAGCCATTTGACCTTGTAGGAACTTTTCCTGGAGAGAAGGACAAGGCATTGAGGCTGAGGTGGAGATTATGAGTTGGTGAGAGGAGCAGTAGACGGGTCCATGAGAGTGGTGTGATGATTTGATTGGTTTGGAGGTGATGAGTGGATTTGGGCATGGCAGAGGTGAGAGAGGGTTTGGGTGGTCCACCAGTGTAGCGGCCAGACGTACCACCATGTATGATGGAACTGAGATGAGGTAAGATTTGATCCAATTCTACACATTGTTAGTTGAAATAGTTTGTAGAAATTGGTTGAGGTAAAATTTTGTAAATTTAATTTTGAATTTGGGTAGGAAATGGGAAGGTCCAATGTAGGTTAAATAGGGGTAGGAATTAAAGGTTTGGGTTTAGGGTAGGTATTTAGGGTAATTTTGATTTTTGAGAAATAGGGAAGGGTTTAGGAAGTCGACAGTGATGACGATGGTGGGTTAAATGGTTGGCATAGGCGACAAGGTCAAGTAGGGAGATTTGGGTATGGTGGAGGGTAGGTATTTAGGTCAGTTTGGTGAAATAGATTGAGAAATATGGGGAGGGAAAGATTTGAGATATAAAGGGGTTTGAGAATGGGTAGGGTAATAGTGACCGTACGAGTTCAGGGATGTGAAAGGGTGGCTGACGGGGTAGTCATAGGGTTGGCATCAAACAAATAATAAGTGACCGATTCTGGGAATAGGTTGTTGGAAGAATGTTCGGTCATGGTCAAGGTTGACCAATGTTGTTCAACTTTTGAGGCTAGGGAAAATGAGATCAAAGTAACCTAGGGTTATGGTCGAAGGGGAGCGTGAGAGAGGAGTGGAGGTAGTGAGGTATAAATGCTATAGTGTTTGTTGAGAATGGTAGCACTCAAAAGATGGGATTATGACCAATACATTTCATCTTGAGGGAGATCATAGTTGGAGGAAGTGGGATGGGGGAATAGTGGGGGTAGGTTATTCTATTTCCTTAGAGGCATCAGAGGAGCTGATAGTTATGTTGAGGGGATAGGTTTAGATGAGGGATCATAGATGAGGAGCCTGAGTTATGGAGATATGTACGTGCAGCCCATCCTTGAGGAGATGAGGTTAGTTGGTCCTAATTATGGAGGTAGTGTGTTGTTTTACACTGTAAGATGCAGAGGGTGGGAGATTCCCATGAGTGCTCATAGGGGTTCTGCATGACATAATCAAGGATAGGACCCATTTTTCTTGGGAAAAAACATACTTAGTGTAGTTATACAGGGAGTTATTGGCCTATGGGAGGCTTGTGGAGGTTCAGTTTGTGTGTCACACCTTTTCTTCATTCCACTACTAGGCATATGAGCACATCGTATGTGTGCATCTAGTTGGTATGCCCTGACCTGATGCATTTGATGTGGGCTTGGTTTGAGTTGGCTATAGGTGTTGGGTGCCTGTTGTTGGAGAGTGCAAGGCTACAGGGCTACACATGATGTAGCATATTACAGGTGGGTACTAGAGGGGTTGTCTGGAGTGGACATATTTGGAGGCCATATGTTGGCTTCCCTTCATATAGGCAGATGGCAGTGGAGTTAGATGAGCTACAAATCTCTGAGATGGATAGAGGGGCATCATGCTAGTGAGCATGAGATGATACCTGTGGATAGGGTCAGATGATAGTTTGGGCTACCTCAGGATGTGCCTCCACCATTCCCTCAGTACAGGAGAGATGACATGGAGAGGCCTATGCCTCTACCATAGCTGACAGTGTTGAAAGGGTAGGAGGAGAAGGTAGTGGACCGATGGATTGATGATGTTAGAGTTACTGATAGATATAGGTAGCGGTGGGTAGCCAGCTATGGGAAACACCACCAAGGCCAGGTAAGCAAACTTTGACCTACCCTTACAGTTCAGAGGGACACTTTACAGGGGTAGGTGGCCACTTTACAGGACTTGGATCATAGTATTACAGGGGCAGCTGATAGGGTCTGAGGCACAGGTTGCCACATTACAGCCACAGGTGGTGGCCCTACAGGCCCAGGTTGCATAGGGACAGGCACCTGCACAGGGTGGAGATGGAGATGGGGGACAGGTAGCCACCTTACAGGTGTAGGTAGCTAGTTTGGAGGGCCAGTTGGCCACTACACAGGCTTCAGATTGTGGCCTTACAGGCCCAGGTCATAGCACAGGCACCCTCACAGGCTCAGGATAGGGTCCCATGGTATAGGCAAGTATCAATGGGACAGGGTCCCATGGTATACAGAGGAGGGAAGGTTCATAGGTATAGGGGCCAAGGCCATTAGTAGCAGGAAGAGCTCGCAGGTTTCTGTGAGACCTATGACACCACCATAGATAGTATCGATGGCTAGATTTAGGGATGCCCTGAATGAGGCCAGATACTACCAGGATCATTTGACTACTGCTGGGATAGATGTCCCTTCCTATGCAGAGTATAGGGTACATCAGGCCTCGAGTGAGAGGATGAGATCTCACACACACATAGTGCAGAGAGTACAGGGTACAACGAGCCCAGAGATAGGGTCAGGGTGAGGCCACTAGTTCATGGATGACCCAAGTGCAAGCCAAAAAGAGGTGAGACCTAGACCCATAGAGGGTGGAGAGATGATGGTAGGGTGTCAGGCTAGAGGAGAGGAGGAGGAGACAGATGAGACTGGAATGGACATCAGATGGGCTGATGATTGATGTCACCATATATGTTCAGGTTTAGATTTTTATTATTTTTATATATACCAGCCTACGTGTCGAAGATGTGAGGATGTACATGAGATTTTTTGAGATTTTTGATCATATATGGCCTGATGTGCCGAAGATGGTGAGGTTGTATATGAGGATTTTGAGATATTTTATGTATTTGTATCGAGTGTACATTTGTATTGATGCATACTTTCATTGGTATGATGATGGGATTTATGGTATGGATGATGTAGTTGCTTTAATTTCCATTGTTATATGTATATGGGTGGAAACTAGGTGGATTAGGCATGATGGAGTCAGGTCAGTTTAGGCATGATGGAGTCAGGTATAGGCATGGTTGAGTTAGGTCAGTTTAGGCATGATGGAGTTAGGCATGGTTTAGGCATGATGGAGTCAGGTCAGTTTAGGCATGATGGTGTCAGGTCTGTATGGTTGAGTTAGGTCAGTTTAGGCATGATGGAGTTAGGTCGGTTAGGCATGATGGAGTTAGGTCAGTTTAGGCATGATGGAGTCATGTTTTTGGTTTTGATTTAATTTCCAAGTTATTGGTAACATGGGAAATAAATGATGAGTTATATGTATGTTATGGTGTAAATTTCCAAAATCTTTGATATTATAGAAATGTGAAATGATTGATTGGATGTTTTTATGATGTGGTAACATGGTAGATATGTATGTTTGTATTAATTTCCAAGTGTTGTAAAAAATGGAAACTAAAGATAGAATATGAATAGGAAAATGGGGGAAAATAGGTTAGGGTAAAGAGTGGCTGAGCTAACCTCCAAGGGCCCCATGCCCTAGGAGTGTTGCCTACATAGCCCCAAAAAAAGGGGCCTCAGGCCGATGTAGTTCTCCCATAAGCTAGGGAAGAATATGATGAATTAGAGGAATGGGTTTAGGTAGGCATGATTTCTAGGTCATAGGATGGTTGAGTCTAGGTCATAGGCATGGTTGAGGTGGAGTTTTAGGTGTTGAGTCTTAGGTGATAGGCATGGTTGAGTCTAGGTTTAAAATGTAGGTGTCGATGGTCTAGTCTTGTATAGGGTAATCAATAAGTAATGAAGAAGGTGAATGGTAAGAGGTGGTAAAAGAGCCACTTAATTGATAAGAACCTAATGAGTCTACCATACCAAGATGGGCTTATGAACGTAAGACCCTAAAAGCATTACATAATGGACTATTCTAAGGGTGAAGAAAGTCACATGATCATGAAATGTCACAGTTACGGAAAGTCCCTTGAGCAGATAGAAAATTAGGGTGAAAAGGAAATGAGGTGAAAATGGGTGGTTTAGTGTAACTTAGTGTACGACAACATGTTTACCTGGCAAGAAACCCATGATCAAAAATAGGCAAGTCCATGACGAAAAAGTTATCATTTTCTTCTTTTGTTTTTTTTTTGATAGACTGATCGATGTGGGAAGTCTATATGGGATGAGTATATTATCTCCTTGAGGTCTTCATGAAGCTGATCAATGCGGGAAGCTTCTGAATATTTTATTGTATTTTTGCAATGACTTTATATAGTTGTCCTTCGAGGGAGCAGTCTATTTATAGCAGTGAGATAGAGAGAAGAGATGTCCCTTTTGAGGGAGTCATCTTTTTTGCTGGAAGTTTGACTCAAGGAGTTGAATCCCATTTTTTTTTGGATGTTTTAAGTCATGGACAAGACTATAGAGGAAGATTAGGTTCTTGTTTAGAAGACAAAACCATAGCACACAGAGGTTAACTATGAAAGAGATGGTTTCAAGTGATGAATGACCATGGGATTCCATCTTTGAAAAAGACAAAAAGTATCCATGAGAATCATGCCATGAGTAGAGTCGTGGTACTCATATTGAAGATAAGGTTGAAAGGTGACGGGTAATCACATGATTCTTGTTTAGTCATTGATCCTCAAAATAGGTAACATGGAAGGTGAATGGTGCTCAAGGGATGAGCGGTCAATAGACAAAAGGTGATATAGGACTTGATTTCAACAATAAAATGGTCTAAGATGCAAGGCATTGAGGGGCTCAGGTTTGGGTTTACCTTCAAGTGAAGACAAATGATAAGCACCTGATCCATAGGCATGAGTAACGATATAGGGTCCAAGCCAATTAGGAGAAAATTTTCCCCGTTTACTTTTCTCTTCTTTGGTTACATGTTGATTTTCCTTCAGGATGAGGTCACCAACCTAGAAGGTTCGTTCATGGACACGTTTGTCATAGGCATGTTTGATACATTTTTGGTAGATTTGGAGATGATCAAGAGCATTGAGATGACATTCATCTAATAATGCAAGTTGTGCTAAACGGTCCTGGTGAAGTCATCATCGTTGAGCATGTCTTGTAGTGAGATGCAGAGAGATGGAATCTGGACTTCGAGAGGCAAGACAACCTTGGTACCATAGACCAGAGAGAAAGGTGTGGCAGTAGTTGAAGTGTGAATACTAGTGTGGTAAGCCCACAAGGTGAAAGGAATGTGTGTATGCCAATCCTTCCCAGTATCATCAACTACTTTCATAAGAATTTTGTTCAAGGTTTTATTGGTTGATTCTTCTTGGCCATTTGTTTTGTGGGTAATAAGGTGACGAGAAATTGAGTTGAATTCTGAATGCATCACAAATTTTTCGTAGGGTTTTATTTTTGAATTGCTTTCCATTATCAGTGATGAGGCGGTGAGGGACACCAAAGTGACAAATGATGTGATGGTTGATGAATTCACATATTTTCTCAGCTTTTGTAGAAATGAGGGGAATGGCTTCTACCCATTTAGTGTAGTATTTAGTAGTGGTTATAATCCATTGATGGCATTGTGAAGAATGAGGATTGATCTCTCTGACAAGATCCAAACCCCATTGAGAGAAAGGCCAAAGGTCTCGTGTGACCTGTAAGGCATGACTAGGTGTGTGATGAAGATTAGCATGTTGTTGGCATTTCACACAATGTTTGACATAGTCACAATAGTCATGGTTTAGGGTTGGCCAATCATAGCCCAAGCAAAGGATGCGTTTAGTGACAGCTAAGCCACTAAAGTGACCTCCACAAATTCCATCGTGAACTTCCTTGATGGTGTAAGGGAATTTCAGAACTTGTAAGGCATCGTAAGAGAATACCATCGAAGCCATGTTTATAAAGAAGACCACCCATGATGACATAGCGAGAGACACTTTTAAGAAAGGCATGTTGTCCATTACGAGTGAGATCGGGAGGTAGAATGGAAAGGGAAAGGTAGTCTACAAACTACTTATACCAAAGGTCACGTGGGTCAGGTGCAATGGTTCTGACGGAGTTGACCTCTTGAGATAAATAAGAGGGTGATTGCAACCTTTGTATTATGACAAATATTTTGGAGTCGGCAGGTGAAGCGGGTATCTGAGAAGCTAGACAGGCCATGGTATCTGTAAATTTATTAGTAGAACGTGGGGTGGTTTGAAGTTCGTAATGGTCAAAGGTAGTCAAAAGTATGTCGACATGACATTTGTACTTTTGGAGTATTTCATTATGACACTGGTATATACCATTGACTTGGTTTACAACCAGTTGGGAATCACCAAAGATATTAATTGATTTAACATCTAGGGAGATGGAGGTTTGAAGGCCTAATATGAGTGCTTCATATTCAGTGATGTTGTTAGTGAAATCAAAATATAGTTTGAAAGATAAAGGCATAGGTTCACCATCAAGAGGAATGAGGATAACACCTGCACCACCTCCATGCTGACATTTGGAACCATCAAAGAATAAGGTCATCTGGTAAGTGGTATCATCCAAAGAGAGGGTAGCAATGGATTCATTTGGGAAATCAAAGTTAGAGGGTTGATCTCCAGAAAGAGGTACATCTGCTAGTTGGTCAGCGATGGCTTGGCCTTTGATAGAATTTTGATGGATGAATTCAAGGTCAAGGTCTGCAAGAAGCATGAGCCAACATGTACATTGATGTTGGTAGGGTTTGGCATACATGTAATGTAAGGGATCAGTGTTAGTGATGAAAAAGGTTTTGTGGTTGAGTAGGTAATGACGAAGTTTAGTGGCGACAAAAACTAAGGCTAAGCAATTATTTTTTTCAACATAGGTGTACCTAGTTTCATAGTCCAAATGGGTACAGCTTATGTAATAAACCACTTATCTCTATGCTACTCATCGCGATGAGCGAGCATGGCACCTAAGGAATGGTCAGTAGCAAAAATGTATAGGTAAAAGGGTTGGTCATATTTAGGGGGAATGAGCACCAGTGGTTGAAGAAGGTATTGTTTTAAGGCGTTCAAAGGCTTTGTGGCATTCATCATCCCATTTGAAGGAGACATCCTTTTTGAGGAGATGATGAAATGGTTGACAGTGGTTGGAAAGTTGTGAAATAAACCGAAAGATAGATTGCAACTTACCTTGTAAACTTCAAAGTTGACGGAGATTAGTAGGCGGAGGCATTTTGAGAATAGCCTTTACTTTAGCAGGATCAACTTCTATGCCATGCAAAGAAATGATGAAACCAAGGAGCTTTCCTGAAAGCACCACAAAGACACACTTCTTAGGTTGAAGGTGAACACAATACTTGATGAAGTGGTCAAATATGACCTTAAGGACTGTAAGGTGTTTGGCCCGATGTTTGGATTTGGAAAGAAGGTCATCTACGCAATATTCCAATATGTGATGCATTATGTCATGTGAAGATATAAGTCATGCTCTTTGAAATGTAGCACTTAAGTTGTTTTTAAGGCCAATATCTATATGACGATAGCATAAGGTCCCCCAAGGAGTGATGAAGGTATGCTTGATCCAATCTATCAACATTTTCCCCAAATAGATACGGTCAGGATTCCAGGGTTGTCAATAGCACCTAAGAGAAACCATCCACAAGTGATAACATTAGAAATTTTAGAAAAGTAAATGAAATGTAAGGTATTGGGACTTAGTAGAGAAGTGGTTTCTTATTACTCCTAAGTTGACTTATATCCACAAAATACATTCAATTGTAGATTCCAAACTAAATTTTACATATCACATACTAAAATTTTGACATCCAAAATACTTAGAGAGAATCTGAATGAACATTTTAAACATTGCCTATGAAGATAAAGGAAACTATGAAGGATAATTTTTTGAACTTATCAAAACTGTTAACAAAAATGGTTCAACAGAGGATGCAACCAGACAAACAAATTTCAATGGGTTTCACAGGAATGATTATGATATGAGTGGCAAGCTTATGATTATTTCCAAGGATTTCATCCCAAGTATTGGAACATCAAAACATCCAAGCAAATAGCCTGTAAAATGGAAGATCCTACTGAAGAATAAGACTCAAAATTACAAGCTTCAAAAGTATATGCATCATGTTAAAACACATTTATAAGCTTTAGAAGTGTGCAGGAACATCAGTTATACTAAATATCACGAGTGAAAAAGTTCCATTAATTCATGAGTGCATGGTGAGTTATGAGAATCCCTAATGATATGTGAATATAAGTCTAAGGGATGCATGTGGAGGTAAGAGCTGGAATATGAATGACATCATTAGGAATGTGCCCCTTGATTAATATTTATTGTTTGAAATAAATGATTTGTATTTAAAAACTATGTCAGGATCAGTTCAAAGATTTTCCAAGAAGAATGATTTTGGCCATCTTTAAAGTTGCACTTAAGCCATCAAAGTGTCTAGTTTGGAAATTGTTATTATCAAAAAATCCAGTTAAGAGGAATTTTCGGTTCTATGGAATCAAAATTGAATATCCATATTGGTGAATTGGTCAACTGGAGTTTTTTTAAAGTTCCTCTAAAAATTCAAATGAATTTGGCATGTCTCCTTTTTGGGAGCCAGAGAGGGTGAAAAGCCAATGAAATCAAACTTGAGGTGAGTGCTAGATTAGGTTTTCCCCTGATCAGAGACTGCCTTGAATTTTTGTTGTCATCATTCCATAAGCCTTTCATGACCTATTTTAGTGCAATGAATCAAGGCTTGGCAAAAGCTTTTCAATTGCATGAAGTGTAATTAGTTTCATGTCCAAAAGGGTATGTATTATGTAATAAACCGGATTTCTTGTGTGACAAAGGCTCTTTGAATCTTGAAATGGTACCTAAGGAATGAGTTTAGTGATCCATTTCTGAAATGTATAGGCTAAAAGAGTTGGTTTTAGGATTGTGTACACTAGTTTTGAAGAAGATATTGTGGTATGGCTTATGTAATAAAAACTTTTGGCATGTGTCCCATTTGGGATTTTGAGCATGGACACTATGGCATGGTTCCACTAGTGCCTTGAAAGATGTGAAATGGTTGGATCTATTGTATTAGGAGGTGAGCACAAAGTTAAGAAATATTGTTTTAAGTGACAAAAGATACCTTTGCAACATTACCTTCCAAATTTGAACGTCTTTGAGAGAAGATGATGGCATTTTGAGAATAGCCTTTAACTTTTTGGGCAAACTTTATCATGCAATTTGACTGATAAATCAAGGTTGTGCAAGATTTTCCTATGGAGCATTCGACAATATTTTATACTTTAGTAGGACACTTCTTGGTTGAAGGTGAAACACAGGAGTTTACTTGATGACACACTTTGGTTCAAAATGAATACTTTAAGGATGACCTTAAATACTTTAGGTTTGATCCCTGATGTTTGGATTTGGCAAGAAGGTCATCTACGTAATCTTCCAATATGTGATGCATGATGTCATGGAAGATATAAGTCATGGCTCGCTGATATGTAGCACCAACATTTTTAAGGCCAAAAGGCATGACTCGATAGTAGAAGGTCCCCCAAGGAGTGATGAAGGTAGTTTTGTGTTGATCTTCTGGAGTGAGTAATATTTTATTATAACCCAAGAAACCATCCATGAGTGATAACATCTCATGGCCAGTGGTGAGATCAACCAGTTGGTCAATACCTGGTAGAGGAAATTCATCTTTGGGGCAAGCTAAGTTGAGGTCAGAAATCCATGCAAATGTGGAGTCCCCCTATCACTTTTGTGATAGGAATGATGTTAGAAATCCATTGGGGATAGTCAATGGGTAGGATGAAGGAAACCGAGAGAAGGTGTTGAAGTTCTTCTTTGACAAGAAGAGCAATGCGAGGATGCATTTTCTGTAGCTTCTGTTTTATGGGTTTGGCATCAGGAATGGTTACGATATTGTGGACCACAATGTTTGGGTCAATACGGGCATATCAGCATAGGACCAAGAAAAAGTGTTGCTATGGTCCCAGAGGAAAGAAGTAAAAGCTTCATGTTCAGCAACATCTAAAGATTGGCCTATCTTTAGAATGTGTGGGTCATCCTGAGTGTTAATGTTGATTTTGATAGTCGATTCATTCAACATGGTTTGTGTCTCAGAAGGTAACGACTGGTGAATATAAGAATCTTCCACACCAAGGTAGGTGAGGATAGACTCATCATCCTGACATTGACCAATGTTAATAGAAGGTGTATCATCATCGATCATGTCAGGATACAGGAAGGGAAGAGAAGAGGGAGCCTCACCATCATGTTGATAAGTCAGAGGTCCCAGGGAAATTGTGTTTACAAAAAAAAAGTTAGGAGGAATAGATTCGGGATCTATGGACTCCGTGGGTGAAGGTGGTGATGTTGGTGAATGGGGTGGAGAAGGTTTGTCTTCCTCAATGAGGTCGATGTGGGCCTTCTTGGAAGATGGTGTGGAAAATCCAATGCCACTACGATCTTTGTGTTTATGGGTGGTACAGATAATGACGGTATGATGGCCTTGTTCATAAAAATTGAAGCCAAAGCCTTTCCATGCACAATGGTGAAGGAAAGTGTGGGTGAAGTGGTGGTTAGTGAGAGATTAGAGGTCAGATGAAAATGGTCATGTTTGGGATGGAGGTTCGGGTGAATAGGTGGTAGTATCAAGTCCCCCATATGTTAAGTTAGTGCGAAGGTGGGGAGGACCATAAGGGAAAACCTCTCCTATGTGATAGTCATAACGAGGGTGTTGGTTCATGTTTCCATACTCTTACGGAGTGAGGAATGTGTTGATATTGTAGAGGTGGTACTCCCCCAGAGTGAGGCATTGAAAAACACCTTCTAAGGGATCGGTAGTTGATATGTGGGTAGCAGGGATAGATGAATCACTAGATGATTGGGAAGGAGGGGTATCGGTTGGTTGGGAAGTAGATGGGTCAGCTACAGAGGCTGTGGTAGCAGTAGGAATAGAAGAGTTAGATGTGGGAGAGGTGGTGGAAACATTGGTGGATGGGCTCATGGGTGAAGGAGAAGTGGGGGTAGTGGCAGATGCCTTGACTGGTACAAGTACATCGTTGGGTTGGTACAACATGTTACAGGTTTTGAATGGTGAACGGGTCAGCTAGGATGGTATAGTTATGTCCTTCATGTTCAAATTTTACACAACGGTGTAAAGTTGAAGGAACACAATCCATGACGTGAATCCAAGGTCTTCTAAGCAATAGGTTATACTGGAACTCTCCCTCTAAGACATAGAATAGTTCTGGGACAGTGTGAGGGCCTACCTGAACGTGAAGAATAATGGTGCCAAGGGTGGAGGTGATGGTGTCATTGAAGGAGCACAACATAAATGGGTTATTATGCATACAATTAGAAGGGATGCACATTTGATTGTATGTGTGGGAGGAGATGATGTTAATGCTAGCACCACCATCGATCATGACGTGTCGTACGTGTATGTTATTGATATAGATGGAAATGAAAAGGGCAGGATCAGGGTCATCTGACTGGAGAGGTACAATCTCCTCATCTGAGAAAAATGAGGGAGGTTACTTGAGGAGTGGGCATGGGGGTAGAAGAAGGAGATGATTTGGTAAGTGAGGCCATGTGGTGAGGGGTGATAATGGAGGCCACTGGTGTGGGGTCATTGGGTAAAACTTCAATGGATTGCAAAACCTCCATAATGGCTTGTCTATGAGATTCAGAAGTTTGGACGAGATCATACAAAGATACATCTTTAGAGGGGATTGATGTAATTGTTTTATCATTATGCAATGGGTGACCCCGTCAGAGATAGGGTATGTAGGTCCTTGAATGGTGATTTTGGGCGCGGGTGTAGATGGTATATTGGGCATGGGGTTGGTTGATGGGCTAGTTGCTTTTTCTTTTCCTTTGTCTTTCTGGGTGCGGGTGGCAACTTGAACCATGTTAATCTGAGGGAAGGTGGTGGATGGAGAAGATGTAGGATGAGTGGTGTAATGACATGATATGAAAAAACCTAATGTGGGATAAGAATCCTTGTGAAATGAGTAGGCACACTGGCATTTGGGTGGTGATTTGGCCAACTCTCTGATACAGACCATGTTGATCTCAAATTTTGGAGGTGGATAAAAGGGTTGTGGGGGTGGAGATGTATGGTCACTAAAGAAGTAAAGGAAGATGATGTGTGGTGACAGGTGAAGGTGGAACATGGTCCTCATCAAGAAGGTCATCATCGTCAAAATTTTGTTCAGGAGGAAAAAGTTGGAGAAGAACAGTTTTTAGAGCCTTACAATTTTCTACATCATGTCCTGGCACATGATGATAGGCACAAATCTTGGTTTCATCAAACCCTTTTGGTTTGGGTTTGAAGAGGATCGTAAGGTCAAAGTGGCGGTAATGTGATGATGGAATTCTCTAAGAGATTGGTTAAAATGTTGGCGTAGGACCCTACTAATGGATCACAATGGGAAGTGAGTGTGGGTTTGGGTAAAGGTGTGGATAATAATGAGGGAAGAGGATTTATAGGAGGGGAATGGGTTGGACCACTTAGTTTGGTAAGTGGTATTGTCTTAGGTTTTGATGGCATCTACTTGGGTAAAGGTGTGGTAGAAGAGCTAACAATGGAAGGTTTTGTTGGTTTAACTACCTTATTAGAGGGTAGTGGGTTCTTATCTTTGGGTTGCACCTTCTTGGTAAAGGTGACATGGGAGTACATGATGCAGAAGGGAAAGAAGATGGTGGAAGAGGATGGGTTACCCATGGGGACAACCGAGTTGCGGTGGAAGTGGTTGGTAGAGGTTGGGTGGACGGTATGGGTTGAAGTCGTATAGGTAAAGTTGGGGTTATAGTAACTGGTGGAGGTATAGGTGGTAAGAAGTGCATGGGTGAGGGTGAGGGTGTTTGGTTTTTGGGTGAATGAGGTGTAACAAAGGCTCATGATGTGCTGTAGTAGGTTGTTTAGCTTTTGAATGTCCTTGGGTAGGATATTGTTTGATCAAGGTTTATGGATGGGGCCCTAAGATGGACAGAAAGGGGGGAAGGTGACAAAGGTGTGGTAGGTGAGACTGGTGTATGCAGCCTAGAAGGTTGGGTTTTCCTTTTAGGTGGCAGGATAATGTTGGTGTAGGCTTGGGAAGATGCGGCTAAATCTAATTTGACAGGTGGGTGAGTAAGGCTTGATGTCAGCATGACACCCAAGGTAGTGAGGGTCTAGATACGGGAGGAGATAGGTGTGGGTAGGTTTTGAGGTATTGGAATGGTTTTAGTTCATGGGTAGAGGTTTGGATGTAGGTAGAGATGATGAAGAAGAATCCATTTCAATAGGCATGGTCAATGCTGATCTGGTTGCTGAAAATACCTTTGGGTAGATCATGGATGGAAACATTTGCATTTGGGTCAAAAAGGGGAGCCAAAGACGTGCCTAGAGCATGTAATTATCATCACTGTGGCCTTTGATGTGATGGTAATTACACTATTCATATTCCTTATACCATGTAGGCATAAGAAAGGCAGGATCAAAACCTGTATGAGGTTTTATGGGAGGAAGTGTAATGGCTCAAGCTTTAAGAAGCTTTTCCAAGACTAAATAATACGGCTCTCTAATTGAAGTTTACTTCTGCTTCTCCTGCCGAAGCTGAAAGGCTTGGACAAGGGAAAGATTGGAAGAAGGTTGGGCTTGATTAGAAGGATGAGATGGTCCCGCCTTGAGGAAAACTGCGTTAGCAGATCCTTTGGTCTTTGAATAGTTATTTTGAGATTTTGAAGATGAAGAAGAATCATTTGATTTGAATGGGGAATTTCTTCTTTCATAATTGGATTTTCTTTTCTTCAATGGCATGAATTTCTAGCTTTCGTGCCATGGTAAATGCTTCATTGAAGTTGGTTTGAAAATCTTGTCGCTTAGGTAGGTGGTGGGGAAACAGGCCAACAGTGTGCAGGGCATAGCCCCTCTTTGAGACAGCAAAGTGAAACTGGTTTATTGCTAATCTATCAAGTAGGAATCTATGCAAATCTACACTATTCTAACTTCAGGGGGTTTGGGATCTCATCCCAGTAGAGGTAGTTCCAACAACGAACAGAAAGGTAGGAGGGAAGGAACGGAGGAAGGTAGATCTGAAGGAAGAAAAGAAATGAATTCCAAGATAGAAAGGTCAGAAGGTTTATGCTTTGGGCTGGTAGTAAACAGAGCCAAACTTACTTGCATAAAAAAATAAAGCAATACTGATGAACATATGACGATAATAGGAATGAATCCAACATAATAAAAACATAGATCTAACTTAAGAAAGATCTGATGCAAATAACACATATATTGAGCACAAAGTCTGAACATATGTATTAATATTTCTTCTGTTACAAGAAGCACAAAGTCTTTCTCTCCTCACTTCTTTTTCATACAAAAAATGTCCACCTGGAATACAACAAGTATTCCAGTATTTATAGAAGAGAAGAGGGAAGAAGACAAAAGCAAACCAACCACTATTTACAAAATATCTTACAAGATATTTACAAAATATCTAAAAAGTCAAAAGTTGACTTTGGGCAAGTTTTTGGATGGCAACATCCCATGATGCAACATGGATGATGTCATCATAAATGCCAACATACTTTTTAAATATTTTTTACAAAAATGATCAAAGCATACACAAGAGGAGAAACTACTCCTCATCATCCCTTTACTTAAACAGAGTGTCTTGCTTCTGATCAGGAGAGGTGATCTGAAACTAAGCTCGGTATTCAATAAACTTACTGATCATTGTCTGAAGTTGATTATGATCTGGACCTTTGAAATGGTTTCCAAGGACTTCATAACTCTCTTTTTCATTCTTGAGCTTGTCAGGTAACCCATAAGTATTCCTCACATGCATCGATCAAGAAGCTAATGAAATCATGGCAAGACAAAAGGTTATTGATTGATTCTCGGTCAAAAGTGACCTCTGGTGCCAAACCTTGAGTGACTATATCCTTGAGCAGCTAGAAAGTATCATCTACTTCTCTCAAGGTGAACAATTCACTGAGCATCCCTGGAGACATCTTTGTAACTGTCTGCTCCTTGTTGAATCATGCATCCAGGGCTTCATCCTTGATTTTATCTATCCTCTCCAGGATATATTCCATTTAATCAACCTAATAATCTAAAGCGATGAGAGCTTTGTTATGTGCTCATGGGTGATCGATGACACTGACCTTTAATAGGTCATCAGCTGAGCAGTTAGCCATTGCTTGGAATGTTTCATGTTGCAACCTGGCATTGTCCAACTCCTCAGAGAGGGAACTTGCTACTGCTTGTAGCTCCTTATTTACCTGATCAATATCCTGGTAGAGCACTGTGAATTTCTTAATCATTTCCTCACTATCTCTGAGGATTCACTCTATCCAGGAGGATACTGCCATGCCTTGTTCACCAATCTTAGCATATTCATTTATCTTATCTTGACTGAGAACTTCAGTAGGTTTGGCGGCAGTCACAGGAGGAGCATTGCCCATTCTCTGTAATGCTTGGAGAAGATGTTTGTTTTGTTCCTTGAGTATTCTCTTCTCCTCTTTTGCTTCTTGTAGCTTCTTGCAAAGGGCGTCTACTGTAGACAAGGCCTCTCCTTGTAGGCTTTCAGATGAGGTTCCCATTGTGACTTGGGTCACTGTAAAGTCTGTAGGAGACAGATCTTTCTTTTCTTTGGTGGGATCCGGATATGCAATCTCCATGACTCTCTCCCCCAAAGTGCTCTTTGAAAAGTGAGTTATCACTTTCTTGCTTCTTGGGTCCCTTCTTTGGAATGACGGAGAAGTCCATGGGTGCGATGGGAACCTTTCTCTTGTGCTGGCTCAGATGGTCAGAAATCCAGCTTGGACTTATGGGAGTGGGAGTAGAGGGAATAGAAGAGGAAACGGGGTGAAAGGGGAAGCAACTGAAGAGGCCACAGGGAAGAACGTTGAGACACTTGGTGGTGGCATCAACAAGGAGTCCAACGTGCACTGCTACTTGTGGGGCCTGGAGTTACTACAGGAGAAGAAAAGGTCATGGAGATGGAAGGGATCTGTAATGGGATGGAGGGAACACTAGGTGACAGATCCGTGAGAGAGGAGAAAATGGAAGAGGTGGGAGATGGAAGGGAAGAAGGAAGGGGAGAAGACACATCCATAGGAACAGATGCTTGAATGACAGGGGGAGGAGAAGGAGCGGAAGAAGGAATGGTGGGTACCTCAGTAGTTGTAGCTGTGATAACATCCTGAGTGGATGTATCCATTGAAACTTTGGTGGTCTCTTCTTCTTTACCTGGAGACACTAGGTCGACCACTTGCTTCTCAGAAGTAGTAGGAGGGATTTCAGGAGTTTCTTCCTGTTTGCTTGGTTCTCCCTCCTTATCCTTTCCTTTTCCCTTTGGTGCCTGGGCCGGCCTTGGAGGTGCTCTACCTAAAGGAGAAGTAGTGAAATCTACTCTGAGGTAGGTGAGACCATTCTGTTTGCACCAATGTTTGGTGCACTGCAACATGGGTTTAACCCTTTCCTGAATGGTCTTTGGTGCTTTGGCTCTATCGACCTCTGCAAATGGCCAATCATCCCCATCTGTATCAAGGTAAACCTGATCAATTTCTTGATCAGTCTCTTGGAATCCCTTTGGAATGATGGCTATGCCATAATGGATGATCTCTGCCAGAGCCAGCCAGGAGTGATCCTTTCGCCTGATATCTATTTCATGTGTCAAGTCGATGTAGATGTCCTCGATCTCAGGAACATGGATGGGATCAATTTTTGCCTTTGGGAGGAAACTCCAGCAATCGAAGGTGGGCCTTGCTGGGAAGTTATGCTTTAGATTCAGCAATTCAAGCTCAGCATACATTTCCTGAGCTTTGGCAAGTGTGGTGCAGGTGTATCGGCCAACTGTAAGGGGGAATGGGGTTCCTCCTTTCTTTCTCTTCATGCACCTCTCATGGTAAGTGATCAGTTGCCTTGAAAACTCCAAGAGGATCAACTTGGGCCCTACATACCTTGGTAGCTTTGTCGGTTCACCTTCAAAATTCACAGCCCTGAGATATGTGAATGTGGGGAATTGTGTGAACAACGCTCCCCACTTCTTCGTAGCAGTAATTACACTTGGGCTGGTCCAACCATGTCTCATATTTGGTCTTAGTAAATAGATCACCTCATAGAAGAAGGCGTCATTGATTTTTGAGAACTGGGGGATGTTGTTCTCGAGCCTTAGCTCTAGGTAGAATTCATATATTTTGACCTGGGGCCATACCCCATTTCGAGCTAGGCCTGCGAAATCTCTTGCTGATGCTGCAGCGTATACAACGTAGGAATTCATATAGAACTTCCCAGTTGTGAGGACCTATTGAAGCTGCTGGGAGATGGTGTCGCTGATGATTTCTCCCCAGCCAAAACGCTGATCAGGCGTATTCTTGCTCATGGTCTCTAAGTACCTCAGCATCCATTTGTGGAAATAATGGGCATCAGGAAGCCCAAATACTCTATTCAGGAAGGTGATTGTATCACTCAATTCCTCATTGAAGTCACTGCGGTGGATGGTCTGTGGCCATCTACTCACCGGCTTCTTGTTTTTTAGATAAAGCTCATTCATCATTTGCATGCATTTGTCCTCATTGTCGTCCCATGCCTTCTTGTAGTCTTCTAGACTTATGGCGACATATTGTCTATGATGAGGAATGCCCAGGGTCAGTTCAAAGTGACAGGTTGTGAGGTCAATGATCATATTTCCTTCTTTATCTTCGACACATCTAGTGTCCTTATTATAGCACCGAGCCACCAACATGATGAACTCATTGTTCACAGCACTTACTGGCAGCCCAGCTGCAAAGTGTAATCCACTGCCCACTAGTTTGTTCATCCATGGGCCACTAGTTGCCTGGTTGGTCCTTGCCCAAAAGTCATCCATATCGATATGCCCCAGCTCAGAGTCTCTGATGTCAAGGTCACTCTCTACATATGAGTCAGGCATCCTGACTTTCTGATATTTGTACTTCATCTCTTGTTCTGTCAGCTTAGCTTTACCTTTAGACTTTGTTGGTTTCTTGCTTGATGAAGACATGTGTGAGCTCAAGGATGGCTGTTGTTATTCTACAAGAAGGATCAAGGAGGTCCAACATAGAAGAGCCATGTCAACCGTCATGTTATTCATAATGAAAGCTTGCAGAAAGAAGAATGAGCAATTATAAGGCTTAGGGCACAAGGCGCAGGTTCATAGCATGTTGCAGAGGCTTAAAAATGCTGGGCACACTTTTGAGGATGTTGACATGGAAAAAGGTGTGCCAGTGTTGACAGGAGAAAAGTTGTGCTCAGGTTATAAAGGGCACACTTTTGAGGAGTGTTGCATGACAGAAGGCAGCGCCAAGGGAAAAGTGCAGGGCATGGGTTTACAACATACAACATGTCATGTTGATGTCAAGGAATATGTGCCTGTGCCTTAGGAAATTTGCTTTAGTGGGGCGCAAGAAAATGTCTATGTTGCATGGGTTTTAAGTGTGCCCAGGGCACAATTTTAGAAGATGTTGCAAAGGAATTTAATGCGCCAAATAAAAAATGCTTGGCACAGATTTGAAGCACACAACATCCAATGTTGATGTTGTGTAGGATGCGCCTGCACCCTTACAAAAGCTGCTAAGTGTTATTAACTGGCATGGGTTAGGGTTGTTACAAGCAAGGACAGTGTGCCAAGGCGCAACTGTGGGAAGTGTAACAGGAAAAAATAGTGCGCCAAGGTTTTCCATGATTTCTTGTAATTTCTCTGATTCCTCCTCTCTTTTGGTTTCTTCAAATGGTAAAGAGAGGGTTTTTAACAAGATAATAAGCAAGAAAAAATGGTCTGGTTTTCTTCAGAGGTAGGGGCCTTCCAAATTTGTAGATATGGAAGGAGAGGAAAAGGGGATTTTGGTTGAGTTTGCAGATTGTTAGGTGTTTCTTTTCTTTAGAATTAATCCTTTTTTAATAACCCTAATACCTAACACAGCCAAAAACAAAAAACAACAACAACAAGAATGACATAAACCACTTACCCTGATTTATAAAGGAGGAAGGACGACATTGGGGTCCACAAGCTCAAAAAATGGCATGCGGGGGGTGATAAGGATAGCTGACAGGCACAGAGGAAATACTTTTTTCAATTTTCAAATCGTGAAAATGACAGGTGTCGGGCACCTATTTATAGAAAAATAAGCATTTATTGTTTCACCAACTTTCTTTGGCACATATTCTAGAGTGTCGACATGGTTGACATAATAAGTTCACATTTATGGTGTCAAAAAACCATGTGCCTTCATTGATGTTGACATGATGTTTATTAGCATTGACATAATACTTTCAACATGCCTTTAGCCAAACACATTTTCAATTGATGTCAACACACCATTTCCCATGCCTTAAGCGCACATTTTTTTATGTTGACATGATACTTTTAGGGCCTTAGCCCATATTTTAGGCACATGTTTAATAATGTTGACATGTCATTTCCTGCGCCAAAGGGGCACAACTTCATTGATGTTGACATGTCATTGAGTGCGCCAAAGGATTTTTAAAGGGGCACACATTTTGGTATGTCGACATGACATTTCCTGCGCCTAGTTCAAAAAGGCCAAAAATGGCTAAGTTCTAAAAAACTTGATTTTTCAAAAGGGAGTCTTAGACCATTTTGAACATTAACAGACCTCCTTCGGGGGACCAAAATTGAATTTTTGGTATGGTTACCTGCAGAATTGCCCTTGTCAATTTTGCAGGATAACACACCCATGCTTCAATGACCACAAGTGTTGTTGCGAGTCCTTTTTACTGTTAAAACGGTTGAATTTAGGAATTTCCTAATGCACAGGATACAGGTGAATAGGAATGGATGGATGAATAGGCTCATTATAGTTTTTGTCATAGGTCAAGGAGTTATGGGAGCTGGAAAATGATGCTTCTAATGTCTGCATCTTTTCCATCATCATCCTAATGAGGTCATTGGTGGGTTCTGAGGAATGAGTGCCTGCCACAGTAAAGGGAGGTTGATAATGGGTGTACGATGTAGAGGGCATCCCAATACATGAGGATGTGGAATATGAAAATTATGAAGGGGGTATAGATACAAGTAGAATGTACCCTGAATAAGTGACATACGAGATTGGGGCCTGCTAGTGATGCATGTAAATAGGTGGGGTGGTCGCAACGGCTCTCGTGGTAATGGGTGGTAGAGACTGAGGGATAAAAAGAACCATATTCTGGAGAGGGATGTGGGTTTTCGAAACTGGAGGTGGTTATGACACCACTAGTACATACGAGGAAAAGGGGGTGGATGGGGCTATGCTCAAGGCAGTCGGTGAAGGAATGGTTGACAATATGGGTATAATAGATGTCATTGGGGTAGAAGTTATGGCAGAGGTGTAACCTAACTAAGAGACCACAGGCGGTGATGTGGATGAGGGTAGCGCCAAACTACTTGTACCTATGTGGAAGTGAGTGCAAGGATAGGAGGGATAGATATGGACATGCCATATATTAACTGTCCTAGGGATTCCCAAGTAAATGAGTGGGCAAGATAGTATTTTAGGGCCGCGGGATTATGATCAAGGAGTCTTGCAAACTCCTCATCGTCAATAACAATGGGGATAAGTTGAGTCAGATCCATAGGTGATAGGATGGATGGCGGTGATGGACTAAGTGGGAGTGGTTGATAGCTGGTGTGAAATACAAGGGTGTTAGTTTGGTTATAAGTCAACACCATGTGATTTATTGTTGACCTGGTAAGACTGTATTCTGTAAATGACATAGAAAACAACAGAAGTAGAGAAAGACAAAGTCTAGGGGGGAAATATGGTAAGTGTTTTAATTAAAACTCAAACATAGAAACCGACGACGGTCAGTATGACCAATGATGGTTAAAGGGGAACTGATGATGGTTATGATAACTGATACCAGTCACTCTAGAAAGTACCAGTTTTAGAAAATGAAATAAAATTGATGAGTATGAGTTGGGGAAACTGTACTTGATAGAGATATCAAAAATTTGGGGGATATGATGGTGTCCTGAGGACCAAAAATAGAAAATGTTAGGATAAAATATTATTATCCTAATTAATTATGCATAGTATAATTATTTAATTAATTTTATTAATTAAATAATAATGGTTATTAAATAAACCATATTTTGTTATGTATTGTTATATGGTTCATAAACCATATTTGTCTTTCATAGATGCTGTTATATTGTTTTGAACAATATATTTGTTTGTATTTAATTGTTGCTTCCCGGATGTTATTGGAAGCTTGTGTATTTTGGAACTTGGTTTCACCTGTGCAACTTAATCTTCTGTTTGTATTTGGCTGTGCAATATCTATAAATATTGCAGCCCATTCTCTGTAGTTTTTTGGTTGATTGAGATTAATAAAACTAATCAGGCTTCCGTCCCTGTTTCTCAATCTACATTTGGTTTCAGAGCAGGTTGAAGGATATTGGAGGATTGCAGCAGAGTTTGAGGAGCATTGGAGAAGCTTGTGTAAGAAAAAGAGAGCCAGAGTTGCCTCTGCAACTTCCCAGCCCCATCCCTTGCAATACCACCATCAAATTCCTCAAAACCGCCACCAAATTCCTCAAAACCACCTTTATTCATTGCAATTAAGGTTGAGGCGGATAAAATTCACCAAGGAAGAGATTACAAGCTCAAAGGAAGGAAGAAAAATGATCTAAGGCGCCATACACAGTCAAAACCACCTTCATTCTCGCCAAAACCGCCTGTCATTTTTTCTCTTTGCTGGAATTTTTGCTCAAAACCAGCTTTCCAAAACCGTGGTTTTATGAAGAGGTATGGTTTTACAGTTTGGAAGTGTTTAATTATAATTTTCTCTTTATATATACTTGTTTAGCTTAGCCGCCCAAGTGGCTAGCATAACTTTTGTAAGACGCTTCCCATCAAGAGAGGTCAAGGGGTCAAATCCCCCTCCCTCACCCACTACCAAATTTGGCAGAAAATTTAGTGGAACCGCTAACTTTAGCGGAAAATTCAAATTTAGTTATAACTAACTAAATTTAGCGGAGAAATCCCTAATTTAGGGTAAATTTTTTTTTCTCCCATTCGGCCTGGTTTTTCATTTTGGACATTTTTTTGCAAAAGGAGACCCATCTAAAAATTGCATTTTCAGCTATTTTTTTGCAATTTTTAGCATTTTGGGTCGTATTGGGCTCAGGAGGCCACCAGGACCCGCGAAACAGAAATTTTTGCCTGCCATTCAAATTTTCCAGTTTTTTGAATGTAAATTGTATACTGCTGTATATTGTACTAATTTGCAGGTTGCCATAGTCAACTGCAAACTTTGTAACTGCTCAAAAACTGGCAGAATTGTAATAAAAAACAATAAAAAAAAATTGGTTCTGTAACACTCACGAGATCCTAGATCTCATTCGCAGCGTTCGGTATATACGGTGCCTCTGGGAAGTGCTTACGGGTAAAGCCGTCATGACTACTACTGCACTTAACGCCTAATATAGCTGCAACAACGTCATCTGGGCATCGTCCCTTTAAATCGACGGGGAGTAATAAGGTCACAGTGCACACACTATGAACCATCCCATCCGTCTGTGAACGATTGCACGACATAAATCCAGACTGAGAAATTATCCAAGTATATAGCGAAGTTACGCGCGCGTATGAGGATATTTCTTTGAGCCGGTGTCAATAATCACACAGACCCCATCAGTACTGTCTTGGTACCACGTATTGAATTCTTTCACGTACGTTAACGCCTCTTTCACGTACCGCCGGGTATATAGAAAGGGCGAGCTTCTTCCACGTACCGATGGGTATATCGGAAGGGCGCGTATATAGAAAGGTTCGGTATATCAGACTGATGGTATATAGATTGGGAGACCTAATACCTGGAGTGATAAGAGCCAAACCCTGTCAGTGATCTCTGCAAAATGGGCACCAATGCCCCCAAATTTTTTCTTCCGGATTCACAATTACTCAGAGGAAGCAACTATGCTGCATGGAAGACAAAAATAAAGACACAACTTGAGTTTGAAGAGATCTGGCCTGTTGTGAATGGTACTCTGACCAGATCAACAACTGATACAACATAACAACGACAACTTGATAAAGTAGATCAAAAGGCCAAACTCATCATCTTGTTTGGAGTGTCTGATGATGTGCAACCCCACATTCGAGATGCCAAAACAACAAAAGAAGCGTGGGATAAATTGAGCACAATATATGAGGCCAAGAACAAGAATGTCATACTAAATTTGCAGAGTCAGTTACATACACTGAAGTTCAAGCAGAATGAGAAAATTGAAGCTTTCTTAAGAAGAGTTGCAGAGTTGAGGGCTTCACTTCTAGCCCTAGGAGAACCAGGTCAAAGATGAATCTCTCATTCCCATTGTTATGAGAACACTCCCCTCTACTTACCACATTTTTGTAACAACACTAAACTTGTCAGATACGACAATTAGTTTTGACAAGCTGGTAAACCTACTGCAACAAGAGGAAGCAATGCACAATAAGGATGATGAAGAGGAGCAGGCATTGTCTTCACATCAAAAATGGAAAGGAAAAGGTAAAGGAAACCCTAATTCCTATCAGAAGTCCCAACATCAGAATCAGTATCATGGGGACAATCAACAGAAGAAGCAATGTCCAATTTGCAAAAGAGGACATGACTTAAAAGATTGTTGGTATAACACTTATAAGAAAGGTTCATCAAGCAACTCTGGACCACAACAACAACAATCTTACAAGGGACATTCTAACAACTATCACGGGTAGAAAAAGGGGAACTGGAAAAGAAGACCCCACCAGCAAGGTAATATTGCTGAGCAACAAGAACAGTCAGACAATGAAGACTTCTTGTTCACTGCTCGATCAAGTGAACCATCCACGTCATCTAGTGATGTCTGGTATGTTGATTCGGGAGCCACTCGACACATGACCGGCCACAGAGACTGGTTTATTTCAATGAGGGACACGCCATCAAAAAATCATGTTTCGTTGGGAGATGATTCTTCATATACAGTTCAGGGGATTGGGAACATTTCTCTACCCCTTGGTTCATGCAAATGCAGACTATCAGATGTCCTATATGTCCCTGGGTTGACAAAGAATCTTCTTTCAGTTAGTCAACTCCTAGATCACAACCTAAAAATTGACTTTGATAGTCAATCCGGCAAGAAAACGTGTTTGATTCGAGATAAATCAAGAGGCTCGAAAATAATTGCAAAAGCCTCTAATGTGGGACGCATGTTCCAACTTGATTTTGTTTATAGAGATGATTAAACACTTGTGGCTAAAAATTCCACCTCAGCGCAGTTGTGGCATCAGAGATTTGGTCATGTTAGTTTCAAATATCTCGAAACACTTCACCAGTGTAATATGGTACATGGGCTACCTTCTCTTCAGAAGGATACAGACAAGTGTCCTCACTGCCTAGCAGGAAAACAACACAGAGCTTCATTCCAAAAGAGTACTTTTCGAGCTCATGGTAAACTTGACCTGGTTCATACCGATCTTTGTGGTCCGATGCAGCCAAGTCATTCTGGGTTCCAGTACTTCATGCTTTGTGTTGACGACTATTCGAGGAAAATGTGGATTTTTTGTCTTCGCAAGAAAAGTGAAGCGTTTGAAACCTTCAAAAAGTTCAAAGTAGCAGTTGAGAAAGAAACTGGTCGTCACATCAGAACTCTCCGCTCAGATCGAGGGGGGGAATTCACCAGTGATGAGTTCAGAGACTACCTACAAACTCATGGGATTCGTCGACAAATGCCTCCTCCACACACACCGCAGCAAAATGGTGTTGTTGAGAGAAGAAATCGTACTATCATGGAAATGGTGCGATGCATGATCGATGATTCCAGACTTGCAAAGACATTTTGGGCAGAAGCAGCAAGAACAACAGTGTATTTGTTGAACAGAGTGCCCACAACTGCTCTTGATGGAATTACACCACAAGAAGCATGGTCAAAAAGGAAACCATCCATTGCACACCTCAGAGTATTCGGGTGCAAAGCAAGCATGCACATACCCAAACAGAACAGAAAGAAATTGGACATGAAGTCACAAAAACTCATCTTCATTGGGTACAGTGAAGAGACTCTTGGGTATAGATTGATGGATCCTAAGACCAGAAAAGTCTACACCAGCAGAGATGTTGAGTTTTTCGAGAAGAAGGAAGCAGAGACTCCTCCTCCAGACTCACAAGATGTAGATTTTTCACCTATTGTAAAAATTGAAGCTAATGTTCCCTCAGAAGATGAAAGTGATGATGGGGATGATGGTGTTGATCAGATAGAACCACAACCCATGGGAACAGTTCAACGTATGCCTAAATGGTGTACAAGTACATTACGAGATGCAAGATTGGATGCTCCACCAGATACATCCACCCCTGGACCACGGACTCACAGTAAAGCAAGAGAAGAAGTTAACTTTTCTTTGATGAGTAGAGTTATTGAATCAGATGAGCCCTCTACAGTCCAGGAAGCCCTACAATCAAAAGCTTGGAAAGATGCCATGGATTCTTAATATCAATTAGTGATGAAGAATAACACTTGGCAGCTTGTCGATCTTCCACCAGGGAAGAAACCCATTGGATGCAGATGGATATTCAAAACTAAGTACAAAGCAGATGGGACAGTGGACAAGTACAAAGCAAGACTTGTAGCAAAGGGGTATGCACAAAAAGAAGGCATTGACTATGAGGAGACATTTTCTCCCACAGCTAAGATCAAAATGATCAGGATGATCTTTGCTCTAGCTGCTCAGTTTGGATGGAAAGTTCACCAAATGGACGTAAAAAGTGCCTTCCTAAATGGAGATTTACAAGAAGAAGTCTACATGACTCAACCTGAGGGATATGTTGTACCTGGTCAAGAAACAAAGGTATGCAGACTCAGGAAATCTCTGTATGGCCTCAAACAGGCACCCCGTGCATGGTACATCAAGAATGATGAGCATCTCGTACAACATGGATTTGTTAGAAATCCATACGATCCCAATCTCTACCTCAAAAAGCAAGGGGGGAGATGGTGATTGTTGTTGTCTATGTCGATGATCTAGTCATCACTGGCAGTTCAGTGAGGATGATCGATGCAATGAAGAAAGATCTTAATCGATCGTTCGACATGACCGATCTCGGGCTGATGCACTATTGTCTTGGATTAGAAGTGTGGCAGAAAGAGAATCATATTTTTGTTTCTCAGATGAAATATACCAAGACTACGCTCGAGAAGTTTAGGATGATGGATTGCACACCAATTGCTACACCTATGGAGAACAGATTACAGTTATCTCATTCAGATCCATCTCCTGAGGTAAGTGCCACTCTCTATCGGCAGCTGATTGGGATTCTCGTTTACCTGACCTACACTAGACCAGATATCAGCTTTGCAGTGAGCTATCTATCCAGGTTCATGCAGGAACCCAAAGTTTGTCATTGGAAAGCAGCAAAGTGCATTTTGAGATATCTCAAAGGATCAGTGGATCTTGGTCTAGAATACAAGAAGAACGAAAACTTCTTCTTGACTGGATATTCGGATTCAGATCATGCAGGTAACATTGATGATAGAAAATCCACTTCTGGATTTGTATTCTTTATGGGATCTGGACCAATATCATGGGGAAGTAAGAAACAACACTTTGTTTCTCGCTCTTCCACAGAAGCGAGTATCGTTCTGCAGGAGAAGCTATCTGTGAAGTGATTTGGCTACGTCGCATACTGGAAGGACTTGGAATACCACAGGACAAACCGACCACCATGTATGTTGACAATGAAGGTGTACTCAAACTTGTTCGCAATCCAGTTTTTCATGAGAGAACAAAGCACATTGAGGTTCAAGTTCATTTCATACGCGAACATGTGTTGAAGCACAACATCCAGCTTCAATTTTGTCCAACTGCTGAACAACGAGCAGATATTTTCACAAGGTCACTTGCACGTGACAAGTTCGAGTTGTTCAGAGAGTTCCTCTCCTCATCTCTTCAGACAATGCACAATTAAGGGGGGGAATGTTAGGATAAAATATTATTATCCTAATTAATTATGCATAGTATAATTATTTAATTAATTTTATTAATTAAATAATAATGGTTATTAAATAAACCATATTTTGTTATGTATTGTTATATGGTTCATAAACCATATTTGTCTTTCATAGATGTTGTTATATTGTTTTGAACAATATATTTGTTTGTATTTAATTGTTGCTTCCCGGATGTTATTGGAAGCTTGTGTATTTTGGAACTTGGTTTCACCTGTGCAACTTAATCTTCTGTTTGTATTTGGTTGTGCAATATCTATAAATATTACAGCCCATTCTCTGTAGTTTTTTGGTTGATTGAGATTAATAAAAAACCATTAGCTGAGAAGGGATGACTTCAGAATGATGGATTGGACAACTTGCCCTCATTTTAGAATGTGAACTAGGGTTATGTAACATATAAGGAGCCTCTAAATGCAACAAGATTTCAAACCCAAATCCACAATGATTATATTTGATGAGAGCAATTAATGAATACATAAGCAGTCATGTCTTTCACCTTAATGCAATTACAAAATATTAAAGATGAGTATTCTTTTTAATCCAAATCTCGATGTACTGAGACTAAGTAGGAGAACATGAATTTTCTAAGGGAGAAGATGTTCATGTGAAATATCCCATTTCAAAAACTTAATTAACAAAAAATGATTCCTTAAGAATCAACAATACAAAGAACCCAAATGGGTCCCTTAACCATCAATGCATGCCTTAATGTTTCACCGAATATGTTTGCGTACGTAAGAGCAAAACAAATAAGGTAAGGGTGAGGAGGAATACCTGTGAGTGAAGGTGGAAGGTTGGATGTGCATGACTTCTGATTTCCATCAAATGCTAATTGTAAGAACTTCCTTTTAATGCTAGGAGGAACTACCTGTGAATACAAAATAAGACCACACAAAAATATTAAACAATATATGTCAGTGGACTATCTAACGTATGCTAGATCTGGGAAGTGTGATATTTCCTAGATGGATAAAATCCACTGTTTAAAAAAAAAGTAATGCAAGAAATAATCATGAACTTGAAAGTTTCCTACTATAGTTGATATGATTTAGGTATCTCATTCAAGTACAATAAAAAATTCTATCTCTAACAGGCTAACTAGGATCAGATCTGAAAGTCAGGACACTGTAAGATACTGAATGAAAGTTTTCACAGGTCAAATTATGGGTCAAGCTTTAGGTGATTTGTGGTTGTTTTGAACAATATGATCTTGAAATAGTTTGTTATAGGTAGGTTTTCCAGAAACAGAGACTGGCATCAGTATGGTATAACCGATGCCGGTTGAGAGGAAACCGATGATGGTTTGGGTTAATTCAACATCAGTAGGGTTGGGCTAGCATTGAAAATTAGTAAAATGTGGGTTCTGAGTGATTGATCCTTGGGATTGCCTAGGGAATGGAAAGATAATGGGAAGGTAAATGAGATTTGTTGGGGATATGCACAAGAATGTCTGAAAAGTCAAGTATGGGAGGCTGGGAGGGTGTAGATGGCTGGGTAAAGGGATTGATAGGAAGATGAAAGGTGATGGTAATGCCACTAACTTGAGATTAGGTAACTCCCAAAATCAGATGAAAAGATAATCTAAATGAAATATGGGAAGGTGCAGATCCAAATGTACTTACATGTGTTTTTAGACCTGGTCATTGGTTGAAGGTGATGGTTGATCCATGAAACCGGTGATAAATGTCATGGATTTTCTTCCATAGAATATTATTGTGAATGCTTTCCTTTCATATCAGTGCTTGGTTGTTGATGTTCAGAATGTCTGGGTGTGCAAGAGTGCTCTAGTGCGTGATTGTTCTCATGCATATATCTCTCTCTTCAAGACTTGAATGATTCTTCCAACCTCTTAAACAAGGTTACCAAAGTGGATATATGGTAACCGATGACACTTTAGGGTGACCGACATCAGTTAAGGGTTGACCGACGTCGATTAAGGTGGGAAATCCTAGGTTTACTAAACTATGACAGATCTTGGCAATCTTTTTGGCCAGCTATGTCATATTCTCACATATCAAAATGGAATGTTGTTCTTAAACAAGTGGGAATGTGGTTAGAGGAATAATATGCATGTGATTTTTATGGTTGAACTAAGTCTTGGTTAATTAAGGTATGTAGGACTAAGTCTTAGTTAGTTATGGTGAGTGGATACTGAGTCCTAGTAAAAGGGAAACATGTTAAGAATAGGTTTATGATGAGGTGTCTAGGTGAAGTGGAAATTAGTTTAATTAAGGTAATTAAATAATTAATATTGTGAGCACATGCCTTAATTTAATTATGGGTAATTAAATTAATAAACATGTGGGGTAAAGGGGGAGTGTGACCTAAATTTTGTGTCTACACATGGTCAATTTGAATAATCATTGGGTAACCTATGATGTAATGCCTAAACTTATTAATGGCATAAAAAACTTCTAATAGCTCTTTCTCTATGACTGTATAGTTAATTTTAGCATGTTTCAGGTTCTTACTGACATAATAGATTGCATAGTTTATAACTCCATAATTTTATCCCAAAAAAACTCCAATGACATGGTCGGATGAATTAGTATGGATATGAAATGGAAAGTTCCAATCTGGTCCTCATAACATAGGTGCAGTAGTCAACAATTGCTTCAAATTTTGGAATGCAGTCTCACATTTTTTAGTCCACATTCAAACCATTTTCATCCTTTCCTAGTAGTATAAATAATGTTGTTGCAATCTTACTCAAATCCTGTATAAATATTCTATAATAACCAACATGGCCTAGAAGCTCCTCACATCCTTATGTTTCTTTGGTGTTGGCAGATTTATAATTACAGATAATTTTTCTAGATCGACCTGAATTCCATCATGATGATAGATAGTGACCCAATACTATTCCATCAGACATCATCATGTAGCATTTTTCATTGCTTAAGGACAAATTATTCTCCTTGCATCTCTTCAAAACTTTATCCATATTATTCATTGCTTCATCAAAAGTACTACCATGTACTGTAAAATCATCCATATATACCTCCATGTAGTCATTGGTTAGATCTGAGAAGATGCTCAAAACTACCCTCTGGAATGTAGCAGGTGCATTACACAAACCAAAAGGAAGAAAAAAATATGCAAACATTCCCCATGGGCACGTGAATGTGGTCTTGTCCTGATCCTTTGGTGAAATTAGAATTTGATTATATCCATTATATCCATAAAGAAAAGAAAAATATTTCTTACCATCCAAAGTGTCAAGTACCTGATCAATGAAAGGGAGTGGAAAATGATCCTTCTTTGTTGTTGCATTCAACTCTCTATAGTCTACGTAGATCCTCCATTTTCCATTCTTTTTTGGTACAATGACAAGGGGTGACACCCATTGACTGTCTGAAATTGGATATATGAATCCAACATCCAATAATTTTTTTAATTCTTCTTTCACAATGTCTCTCACTATTGGGTTCATTCTTCTTTGTGGCTTCCTTATTGGATTGCAGTTGTCTTTGATGTATATCTTGTGTGTACAGAGCTTAGGATGGATCCCATGCATGTCACCATAGTCCCATGTAAATGTTGTTTTGTGTTTTTGCAGAAGAGCAATCATTGGCTTCTCTTGTTGCATGCTCAACATTTTGTTCACATTAAGTGGCTTTCCTAGAGTGATTTCCACTTGCTTAGAGAGATCAATCATGGAACATACATTGTTGCTTACAAAATTTAGTATGTAATCATGTGGGAGAAGTTGGTGAAGGATGCAATTCTTACCTGGAACATTCATAGTGCTTTGTTGTGGTAGAATTTGGTTCACAAGACAACTTATACATCGTAATCTACCATCTACTTCTTCATTCCTCCCATAATTATTTTGCAGGACATTGGAAAGAACAACATCTTCTTCTTTTCCTTCAATTGTGCATGAATTCTCCAACATCATGAGCTATTGCACAAAGATTTGGTCTTCTTCTGGCTCCTCAACCCAAATGGTTTGATATTCTTCATTGAATGGTTGTGCAGGGGGATAAAACATGAGATTTTTAGTACCACTTCCATTAGAAATAATCATATTACCAGATCTGCATCCTATGAATGCATCAACAGTGGCCAACCATGGTCTTCCTAGGATGATAGGATATCCTCCTAAGATTTCTTTTGGATGAAGAACAATAAAATCAACAGGGTATTCCCAAGAGTCTACCACTACTACTACGTCTTCCAGGACTCCTTTAGGTTTCACTGTTGATCTATATGCAAGTTACAAGACTATGGTTATTGGTCTTAGTCCCTCTAACTTCAAATCATCCATGATTTTTTTTTCATTACATTAATTTATGGCCCCCAAGTCAATCAGAGTGTTCTTGATCACTGTGTCATTGATTGAAACATTTACCAATGTGCTACTTGGATCTATGTACTTGGGCAAGATTGAATTTCCAAGCATAATATTAGCTAATTATCCAATAACTTGTACATTGGATGGATATTTCCTTTTTCTACCTAGTTTCTTTATGCATAAATCCTTTACCAAATTGTTATAAATGGGCATGTCCTTGATGGCTTGAATCAATAGAATCCTTACACAAATGTCTCTTAGTTTGTTGACAAAATCATAATCAGATTATGATTTGAGGTCAGTCTTATTTTCTTGTAATCTTTAGGAAATGGTGGCTTACTATCCTACATTTTATCATTTTTGAAATTCTTCTTAGGTTGTTGCGGATCAACTTGTAGTGTCTTCTTCTTTTGTTGTGGATCTATCTGTAGTGTTTTTTTTCTTTATTGCAAATATACTTGTAGCTTCTGTGGTTCATTAGAAATCTCAGTAATGGTGGGTCCAGTTGGTGGAGGAAGTGCAGTTCCTGAGAGGAGATGGATATTGTTGACATCAACTGAATAGGTAGGGTATTGAGTTGGTTTAGTGGAATGGACTAGACGAGAAGATTTATTATTGGGGTTAGGTGTTGGTTAAGCTAGTAGTTGGGTTTCTTTTGGTTGAGATTTTGCTTGGGGGTTTGGCATTAGAGATTGTTGTTGAGGGTAAGGAGGTTGATTGTAGGATTTTTGGTAATTAGGAGGTGGGTTATTCCACTACTTCCCTCCTCTCCAAGGTTGTTGCCATGATTGAGGGGGTTGTTTCCATTGTTGTTGGCCTTGAAATTGAGGTTTCCACTATTGTTGATATTGGTTAGGATATGGAGCCCAACCTTGCTGCTGATTATCCCAAGGTGGGGGTGGCATATATTGATTATTAGACCAATTTTGAAATGCTTGCATAGGGTCTTGTGACATACCTCCTTGTCTTGGTGGCCACGATTTTATTTGAGAAACATAGAACACTTTTCCATCATTTGTTTCTATCATCCTGAATTTAGGTGAAGCCTCCTTTTCTTCTGCAATGTTGGCTAACCCTCTGCATCTGTAGTCAGATTTATTTCTTCTGCATGCATGGTAAAACTCTGTGAGTGTTTCCTCTACATCTTCCCTTTTCTTCTTGGCATGCAGAGCATCTAATTGAGTGGCCATGTCATTGAAAATATCCTGCTTCATGTTCTTGAACATGCTAACAATATCTAACTTGGATATGTCCCCAATTGTTTTGGTAGTTGATCCACCTCTTGATCTTACACTTCTCACCCTCTTCATAGTAGCTCTTGAGTAATTTTTACAGGCTTCATAGATTTCTTCAAAGGAATCTTTTGAAATGTCTCCTGCTCCTATCAAATCTATAGCATCCATGTCCTCCTCACTAAGTCCCTTCAAAAAGAGTAATTTGAGATATTCAAGAGGTAGTATTGTGTGCCTTGAATTATAAACACAGAACAAGAATATTTCTAAATAGTATTCCAATGGTTCATCCTCCTTTTGTGTCATTCGGTATATTTCATCACCTCCTCTATTGCTCCGTCTGTAATAGTCTAGATACTTAGTGAGGAACTTATCCTTCATTTTTTCCCACGTGGTTACCGAATTTCTTCCCAAACCCATGAACCATCTCAAGGTTGTATCCTTGAGTGTAATAGGAAATAGATTCAATTTATGTGCATCAGTAGTATAATCATAGCTCCTGCACAAAACATCAAACTCAAACAGAAAGGTGTTTGGGTCTTGAGTCATGGATCCATGAAAATTGGGCAAGGATGAGGGAGAAATATTCTTCATAGCAGCAGTTGCATCATTGTTGGTAATGGGAAACTCAAAAGTGGTTTCCCCATTTTGAAAATTCTGATCTACTTCTTCTGCCATCTCTGGCTTCTTAGGAGTATCTTTAGAAATTTCACTTAGAGGATGATCTTTGAACAGTAAACCTTATACAAATGAAAGGATTTCTTCTTCAGAATCCTCAGAGGTATATGAAGAGATATGTGCTACTTGTGGATTAGGTAAAAATCTACCATGGGCATCCCTTGGGTGGTGCATGCATCAACTAACTCAACTCAATCAATGGAAATTAGTGGGGGGTTGGTTGGAGGTGAATTTCCTAAAACCTAAATTGTTCTAAGAAATGAAAAACCTCTCAAAAACCTTATAACTTGGCAGTATCCTCTGAAAATGTGCCAAAAATGGTGGTGCAAATTAACTTGCAGCAATTAGTATGTTGTTTATTAATCTATAGTCATTTAATTATCAGACCAAGGGATGTAAAATTTCAATATTGCTAGTGTTGTATGCACAGTTACAAATATTTGGGAGGTATAAAGGTAAATTGTTGTCACTACAATTAAGAAATAACAATGCTGGAAATGAACTAGATTCTGACTGAAAGTAAATACTATGGCTAATGACAAAGCATGTAAAAACATAACACAGATAAAGGAATGAACTGTTGCTAATCTAATCATGCAATGAACTAAATCAACAAACAAAAGGAGAGGGTTAGAAAACCACAAGTGGGCCCTGCCTTGGGTGTTAATCCCTCCTAAGGCCTGTGTCTACAATGAATAAACAGAACTCAGAATTTTATTTCATCAACATGAAGATTACAGTTGGAAAATACAACAAATTCTCTATCTATGGATCGATCTATTTATATCTCTATATATAGTACAACATTAATTTTTCCTTTTTATATCTTTCATTACAAAAGAAGTGTGAAGAGAGAGAGTTCTACTAGGAGTTCTAGTTAGATTAAGTAAAATATCTTAACCGAAAAATCTGGAGACTACATGCATGCAACAGAACTACTCAGTAGTTGTTTACATATCAATCACATAACTTAACTAATCGATCAGTTGATCAACCAGTTATTAAATTATGAATTAAATCAGCTAGTTCTTTGTTAAGTTGCAATGCATAATAAGATGATGACATTGATTTCTCTCCTAGTTCTCATAACTGCTTCTTCCATCAACATGTGCAAGCTTAGGTGTGATGTCCACGTTACACAAACTCCTCATAATCATGGACTTTATTTTATGTGTGTGACCTCCTTGCAGACGCTTTGCTATAGATGAGTCCCTTTGCTGTGGATGAGTTCCTTTGGCTGCATGTCAATTGGTGCATATGGATCCTTTGGTTGCATGTCAGTTGCTGCATTTAACAAGTTTCTTTGCAAACAAGGATGGCATTATACAAAGCATCATTTAACATCATATTACAATCAAAAGAATAAATGCATACTCATAACCCATAGAATAAAGTAAACTAGTAATAATTATATTAACTAATATCCATGCCATGAGTTCAAGTTATAATGAAAATGTCTAGTAGTATCACAGGGAAATACAAGTTCAGGGCTACAAATGGCTCAATAGAATACAAAAGATGAGGTTTTTTAGAAAGGAAAATGCGGCTATTATTTTTCAAATTCTGTGTTGTGTGATTTGGAGTACGTGGAGGCTTAAGAAGATACCTTGAAGCACTTCAGAATTTTTGCTAGTCTCAAAGTATAGAGCTTACAATATTAAGGCATGGTTTATCACTCTCATTCATCTTATTCTCTTGTGAATTTAGTGAATATAGTTTATTAACTGGTATTTGAGTTGTGTGACATACGATAATAAGATTGTTGGTTAAATTAAATTACTACTTGTGTTCTCCTTCAAAGGGTAGTTAAATAGATTCATGGTGGTTTAAATAAATATGCAGGGTGAGATGATAGTGTGCTTAGACCGTAAACCCTTTTATTTTCTGGTCTAAGAATGATTTTAATGAATTTTTTTGGCTAAAATTTTAAAGGAAGCTTGGAATCCATAAGAGGATGTGAATCTAAGTACTATTTTAATATATATATTTTATATTTGTATATTTATTTATTTCTCCATGATGGATATTTGGGTATTGTTGTGTGAGCCATTATCTATGATAGGGTTTAGAAAAAAGCTATATGTAAAAAATCCAAGAGCTGGGTTTATTCAAATAAATAAAATAAATGTTGAACACGCCTATTCTGGGCATGAATTTATTTTCTAGGAGTAGAGATCAATTTTAAGGTCAACCTTGAACTCACGGGTATGTAGGAATGTATCACTGGGTTTTTTTCCTAACCGTATGTTCATCCAAACCTCGAAGTTGAATGATTGGGTTAGACTTGAGTAAGTACAAAAGTCGCATAGGTGCACAAGGTCCTAGTTAAGGAAAGACATGCAAGGACAAAGCATGAAAGGAAGGGTTTAAGAAAAGGGTTTAAGGAAGCACGTGGTGCGCGCAACATGCGTAGACAGAATCAAGGGTTTGAGACTTAGTCAAATTGGACGTTCAAGGTAGAACACATGAAAAGCATGACCCGTTTGCACGTGGATAAGGTGCCATCCTGGCAATAGGTTGGCCAAGGAAGGAGCATGCCTATGGTAGAAGCTTCTAGAAGCACATCATGGTATAAAGTGGAAGGCTCAGGCCATGGGAGCATGCTCTCATGGAGGACCACATTTAGACACTTGGCATCGGATCTGAGGGCACTGGAGGATGAGTTGGTAGTCCTAGAAAAGCTATAAATACAAGTGCACCTATAGAGTAAAGGAGATATATACTTAGAGAGTGGGTGGAGCTCTGCAGAAATACTGCAAGAACTCTGCTATTGGGTAATTGTATTGGGGAAGGATGTATGGGGCAAGGGGATTGTAATTTTTCTTTTTGGTAGCATAGTTACAATAGTCCAGTTGTAATGCATGACTGTGGTCTACTTATCTGTGACACTCTATAATGAATCCATGAATGTAGTAAGGTTATCGGTTTTTATATATATATATATATATATATATATATATATATATATGAATATCAATGGTTCTGATGAATACATCTTGCTCATAGGTCTTTTTCATTTATGTGTATGTTAAGTATGGATGTTTGTATACTTCTTTCTGTTATGGTATAAGTTATATAATCTGTTAAGTAATCTGCCTGAAATAGCTGCAAGGATCTAGAGGTCGTTCTGAGCTCTATGGTTCTTGTATATCTTAAATCCTTTTTGAAATATCTTAAACACGAATCATAGATGATGTTTCCCACTAAAATCAAATAAAAGAGAGACTCAGTACCTGTACGTGCCTCGGGTGAGCACTCAGCTTCCACTGGGTGATAGGCCGGTGCGTATGGGGTTCCTTTCTTTTATGATAGGGGTAAAAGTGACTACATGTTGGTTCTGTTTCCGGGATCTCTTTTTGAATTTGTAGTCAGAAATAAAATTCATCATGATCTGTGTAATGCATAATGACAAAGTGGTTAACATTGGAAAGTGTTAAATCATGGTTCAAGAGCATGCAAGATGAATTTGCATAGAGATTCGACACTAGACTTGAGTTTGATGCATGTAGATGGGTAGAAGAGAACCTCTACCATGATCTGTATGAAATTTTTTTCTGTTGCTTCCCAGTGGAACTGTATGAATGGCTCTCAGCCTATGCATCTAGATCAAGTTGGCATTATGGATCGTGTATGTAGACCCAAGAATAATACCAAAGTTTGAAGGATGCAGATCTACATGTGGACCTGTGTCGTGGATCATTGTGGAAAGGAGTATTGGCTAGCTACACTCTGGAGTATGCCATTTCCACATATTCTTGTCTGGAGGTTACTGAGTTTGAGTTTCTGTGGGATCCTAGAGGATCATTTCTACATGTTATCCCTCTGGCTATGAATATCTTGATGATTACCATGAGTTTAGAGGCATTCCCAATGGACTGGCTAAACCATTCTAAGCACTGGGCGAGGAAGCTAGGGTGGAGGAAGATGGCAGATGTTACGGCAGAGAAAGAAAGGGAGGAGAGATGACTCAAGTATGGTGAAGCGCATGAAAGGGAGATTCTAGACAACGCGAGGTTACAGGTGTCATGGATGTATGGTGGTAGATGTTGTGGGAAGGATTTGAGGTTCACACAAAGGAAGTGGAACCTGAACAGTCTGGGTGACCCCATCTTGGAAAGAACGTAAGAGAGACCCCTTCGGATTTTGATGAGAGTTCATCGCGTGGAGAAAGAAGAACTATTGGTGCACATTTGAGCCCACCTAGTGACCGGACCCTAGACACTCGGTTTTCCAGATCAAGGGGAAAATATTGCTGGTCTAGTTGATTATATTAGAGGTGATCGGTCTACACCCAGAATTTCTCATTTGGGCCTTCTATGGCTGCAAACACCAACCCAGTGTTAGGAATTTTTGGGTAAGGTATAGACACACAAGCTTTTGTTCTCATGCATTTGGGAGTGGCGTGGGTTATACTATTGGTATTGGGGCATTATCACATACCATAGGCACGTAACTCAATGGAACTGTGGGGACCCTTGGCACAACCACTTTAGGACCTAGTGGCTTTGGTGGTTTAGGACCTAGTGGGTCTTGTGGTTCAGGAGGAATAGGAGCTGGTGGGTCTGGTGGATCTGGGTCTGGTGGGCCTGTGGATCTAGTGGTTCAGGACCTGGTGGACCTGGTGGATCTGGTGGTTCAAGACCTGGTGGACCTGGTGGATCAGGTGGTAGAGGAAACACAGGCGGAAACCAAGGCTCTAGCTCAAGAGGATTCGGGCCCCAACCACCCCCACAAGTTTTCTTTGAAATGTCTCTACATTTTCCTGATTATAGAGGTATTGAGGATGCTGCAGAACATGTTCACAAGTGTGAACTACTATGGCACACAAAGGGTATCACAACCCTAGAGCGGAAGGCTAGTCAGTTTACAACCATGTTGCAAGGGCGCATGCATAGCTGGTATAGGAAATATGACCCTCATCAAATAGTGGTGGACTATACTTCTTTAAAGAATGCATTCTTGGTAGAATTCCACATTCCTGAGTTTGAGCAGAAGAGCATCAGCACTTTGAAGGAGATTCAACAAGGAATGATAGAGAGTGTGTGGGAGTATGATGCGTGCTTTAAAACTCTCTTGTCTAAATTATCATATGATATTCACCATTCGCAACATGCTCAATGGTTTGTTGGAGGATTGATCACCCCTTTTAGAGGGCCTTATCTCATAAAACTTTTATAGACCTGTGTGAGGCATTGGAAGTTGCTCTACGTGCCGAGGCTATTGGTAGTGTTGATACTGGCATTAGCCCGTTCCTAGAGGCTCAGATTGCTGCTATGGCCAAGCATTTGGAAAAATTGTCTATGAACTCATCCCATGAGACTCGCAGTGGTTTTTGGTGCACAAATTGTGAAGTAGAGGGGCATGTTAAGGATAATTTCCCCAGAGGACAGTACATGCCATGGCAGTAGATTGTGAAATTTTCATGGGGACCATGATGCAAGTAGATGCCCCTTACTACAGCGTGTAATCCGGAAGAATGTGTCTTGTACTATAAGATTTACACCTCTACAACCCATGATACTAAGGACTGTAGGCTCATTGATCAGATCCATGAGGCCATTGATCATGGGGTGTGCCAAACCAGAATTGTTAGTAGTTCCAAGGGTGATGATCATCGTTATGAGGAGCACACAGATGGAGGCGCGTGGAAGAGGTTTTTGAGGAGGATTCTGTGGTCATGGTAACCGCATAGGAGGAAGGAGTGAGTTCATGTGTGGAACCTGTTTCAATTGTGGATCTACAAAGCATTATAAATGAGAGTGCCCAGACCTGTTGTAGTGCTCATGGTGCAGAAAGAAGCATAAGTATGAGGAGTGCCTGAAATTGTTTGAGCATATGAATCAGCAGCACCGGAAAGACAAGGGCACTGCAATGGTTAGCATTAAGAAGGTAGACATACAGTGGATGCCTCGGGTAACATGGGATGCAAGTTTGGAGCCTGTCTTGGTAACAACAAGGGCAGAAGCCACACGCGCAAGAGAGATACCAAGACAGAAGAACCTGGTTTCAAGGGAGGAAGTAGTTCATGGAAAGTACCCAGACCTACGCATCAAAAGGAGGTATATCAAGACACCATGGATGTCATTGGAGTTTACAAGGGGAAATCTAGTGTTTAAAGGAGCAATCCAGGAGGGAGGAACAAGGGAGGAGAGTCAAGGTGCCAAAGGATGACCTGGATGAGGTCAAGGAGGTGTGTAAAATGCTAAGGCAAGAGAATATCATTCCCTTGATAGGATCATGGTTGAGAGACAAGGTACCACGCACCAGAAGGAGAGAGTATGAGAGGTAGGTCTTACATGCAAACCTTCCCCCTCACAGCCTTGACTATGACAAAAAGATCACATTAGATGCAGTCGTAGATGGATGGCTCCTTAGTATCATCCTCATTGACATAGGTGTAGAAGTTAATGTTCTAACTTTGGATGCATGGCATCAGATGGGAAGACCTGCATTACAGCCATCTTCGAATGTGTTGTATATGTTAAACAAGACTAAGGCAATGCCCATCGGTGTCTTAAAGGATGTAACTATCACTATCTAGGGAGCTAAGTTTACTGGGGACTTCAAAGTCTTGGCACTCGCCGAGGTAGACAATTTCCCACCACTACTTGGGCGCCTTTGGTGTTACAAGAACAATGTGAACATTCGGTTCAAAAAAGGGTACTTCAGCTTTGAAAATAAGGAGGAACGGGTCATTATACCCCTTGCTGATGGGAATTCAACACCCTATAATGAACCCCTGGGAGAAGAAGTTCTGAATAGGATATATGTGCACTCAATCAGGGACCCAGAGATAATACATCCTACTAATGGATTTATCTAGTTTAAGGATGCTCAGTCAGTAAGTGATACCACAGTCTAGCATGTGATAATTGGGTGCATGGAACTTATGAATTGATGGGATGACAGTTGAGAGGGTCGGTGACCAAGGTGACAAAGGCACGCATAGTCCGGTGCCTAGGAGGAAAGGAGCTACCTAAGTATTCAGGAGGAGCCTTCCCTGAGATATTTTTGTAGGAAATGGAAGCTCAGTGGAAGAATGAGAAGGAACGAAGGGGGATGTTAAGTTATGTCCTACTCAGCACAGCTGCACGGTGGTGGGCTACACATCAGGAGAGCCTTTTGGAATGATGCGAGGTAAGAATTGCTCTCTCTGTCAGATTCTCTAGGAGCAATGTGCCCACCACCATCAAGGACTACCATGGGAAGGAGCCCACCTCTTTCCATATCTAGGAGTGTGAAAGGATCTAGAGAGAAGGTGTGGAAGCTTTTCCACCATCCCTCTAGGTGCACAAGTTATACTCTACACTGCAGGGGTTGCGCACGTGCATGGTACATTCATTCAGAGACATGCCACCAGACAAGGAATTGGAAAGAGCTCATGGTTGACCTCATTCAAACCTTTGAGTATAGGAGTACCAAGCCATCAGTTGATAAGGCCTTGCAGGGTATCAAGTGCCTTACCATGGGGGATAGTGCCATGGCGGAAGATAGGTTGTTGGAGTTACTAGGTGGAACAGGTTTGGAGGCGTGCTTTGAAGAAGAAGTAGAGGAAACATAAGAGTTACAGCTTGAGCGTGCGTGTTTGGAAAAGGAGAAAGGGAATTTGGTGTATGTGATTGATGGAGAGGAAGCAGAAATCTTGGATGTTAGCCATTCTATAGGGATGCGTGAGGTAGTGGATAGTGTTGATACTCACGCATGTGCCTACCATGAGCCCTTAAAGACAAAGAAGGTTAACATCGGTTCAGGAGAAGAACCTAAGGAAGCTATTATTGGAGATTACTGGTCAGAGAAGGAAGTCTCTAAGATCATTGATCTGTTGCATGAATTTGAGGATTTATTCCCACGCGGGTACCATGAGCTCAAAGGCGTTCACCATTCCTTAGGGGAGATGAAGATAAAACTGAAGGACAGTGCATGCCCGGTCAAGAAGAGGCCCTACCAGATGAATCCTAATTTGTGTGTAAAGGTTAAGGAGGAGATAGAAAAAATGATAGCTTCTGGGATCATTGAAGTAGTGGAAGAATCAGAATGGATAAGTCTGATGGTAATCAACATCAAGAAGGATGGGTGGATTAGGATCTGTGTGGATTATAGGGAGCTAAACGTAGTTTTTGTCATTGATCCTTTTCCAACCCCCTTCACTGAAGAAATCTTGGAAGGATTCACTGGGCGCGAAATCTATTCCTTTATGGATGGATTTTCAGGGTACCACCAAGTTTGGATTGCAAATGAGGACCAAGGGGAAGACAACTTTCACCACTGAGTGGGGAAGTTTTTCATACATAGTCATTCCCTTTGGGTTGAAGAATGCACCTGTTATTTTTTTCAGCGCATAGTGGTGCAAGCATTCCAAGACTTCATCCATAAGTTTCTTTAGGTCTATTTGGATGATTGGACAGTGTATGGTCTAGTCAAAGACCATTGTGACAATTTGAGGTTAATGTTTGAGAGGTGTAGGCAGTTGAGGATATCCCTCAATATTAAGAAATGTGTATTTGCTACACCCTTTGGCATGTTATTGGGGCATATCATATGTAAGGAGGGTTGTCTGGTAGATCCTGCTAAAATTATAGTCATTGTAGGGTTAGGGGAGCCTACTAGCCAGAGCGCAGTGCATGGATTACTTAGGCATACGGGTTATTACAAGGAAATTCATCAAGGGGTATGCCAAGATCGCCACACCTTTAGAGGAATTGCTCAGACATAAAAGTGCCTTCCATTGGGGAGAGGCACAGCAGAGGGCATTTGATACATTAAAGGATAGGCTTGTCACCACGCCTATATTACGTTTTCCCTCTTGGGACAAGCCCTTCCATGTCCATGTAGATGCCTCAGGAACCGCTATTGGAGCAGTGCTTGCACAACCAGGTGAAGGAATTGTTGATCATCCTCTATGTTTTACAAGCAAGAAGTTGACACCAGCAAAGTAGAATTACACCACGACTGAGTATGAGGCATTATCAATGATCTACACACTTTTCAAATTTAGACAGTATCTACTGGCAACACCCTTCGTGTTTTACACTGACCACATGGCATTAAAGTATTTGGTGAACAAGCCCATTCTCCAAGGGTGCATATGTCAATGGGTATTGTTATTTCAAGAGTTTGAGTTCACCGTAGTAGTGAAGCCTGGAAAAAGTAATTGTGGACCTGATCATCTGTAAAGAATTGATTCAAGGGAGGGAGAGTATTGAGGAGACAATGCAGAACGCAACTTTTAGGTTGCGGCACATGCCCTTAGATTTGGAGGAAATTGCAGTATTTTTAAAGGAAGGTGTGGCACCAGAAGGAATGAAGGCGTTAGAGAAGAAATAACTAGCCATATGCGTCGCACCCTACATGTTGATAAGTAGAGACTTGTACAAGTTAGGACATGATGAGTTTTGCATAGGTGTGTATTAGAGCATGAGTGCCTTGCCATCATGTTGGAAGCACAGGGAGGAAGTATGGGTGGGAATTATGTAGGTGATGCCACCGCACGTAAGATATTAATGGTAGGTTTGTGGTGGGAAACCCTGTACAAGGATTGTAAAGTGTGTGACCATTGTCATCGCATTAGCAAGCTAGGAAAGAGAGATGAAATGCCTTTGTGCCCTATCCCTAGAGCAGAGCCTTTTGAAAAGTGGGCAATAGACTTTGTAGGCCCTATTGCACTAGCAGCATGAAGGAATGGGTCACATTATGTCATCACTTACACAGATTATCTGACAAGGTGGGTGGAGGCAGCCCCAACTAAAGATTACACAGTAGCCACAATGGTAAGATTCTTGTGGGAGAACATTATCACAAGTTATGGATGTCCTTTGAGTTTAACCAGCGATAGGGGTATGCATTTCTTGAATGAGACCGTAAGGATCCTGTTAGAAGAGTTCATGGTGGCTCATCACAAGACTATGCCCTATCACCCACAAGCAAATGGAACCGCGGAATCATTCAACAAAATACTGAGTCATACCCTGACCAAAATTTGTGATGTCGGAAGACAAGATTAGGATGACAAAGTATCAGTAGTATTATGGGCTTATAGGACAACTTATAAAAGGATAAACAAAGCCATACTGTTTTTTTTGGTGTTTGGCGTGGAAGTTGTTCTACACTCATGTTACCTTCTCTCTAAATAGCACACGCAGGAGAGTTAGCCGATGAGCAAGCGTTGGAAGAAAGAATTGATGAGTTAATGAAGATGGATGAGAGACGATCACTCACCAGGTGGAGCCAAACAGTAGAGAAAGCAAAGTAGAAGGCTTGGCATGATTTCCACATAAGAAACAAGAAGTTTGAGGTTGGGTAGATGGTCTTACTTTATGATTCTAAATTTTTGTGCCATCCTGGAAAGTTGAAAGTCCATTGGTTGGGTCCTTACACAATCTTGTACATCCTTGATTCAGGCATGTGCCAGTTACAAGTGTTGGATGGGATGAAGTTCCCTAGACACTTCAATGGGAGTAGGTTGAAGCCCTATTATAAATAAGTCTTCTTGGTGTTTGTAAATAAGGTGGTTTTGCCAGTTAGTTTAGAATTTTCCTTTATGCATGTTTCTTTCCTTGTGTTTCCCTTTCGCGTTGTTTTGTTTTATGCCTTGGGTGCCAATAACCTTATTATTACTTTTTGAGAATCTGTGAGTGCGTAGAGGACCACACATTGTTTTAGTGTGGGGTGGAGTAATGTGAAGGAGCACATGGTTAAAGTGCTAAGGAATTTTGTGTTAAAAATCCCACTTGAATGGCCCGGGTGAAAGAGGTGTATGGAAGAGAAAATATGGAAAAAGGATGGTTGGTGTCAAGATAAAGCTACTTGTAGAACCCACATACAAAGGAGGAGAAAGCGCATTAAGCAACATAAGGTAGGTGAGAGCAAAAATCAAGACAGAAGCAGTGCCTTCGATGCTAGTTATGTGCGCGCAAGAGTCTCCAGTCATGTTGGATTGGTTGCGCACTAGAAGGTTGGAGGGTTGTCCGCGCAGGTTGGGCACGTGAGTGAAAGTGCTGAAGACAGGCTTTGTTTGAAAAATATACATTAAATGAAAAAGGTATGGTGGTAGGTAAAGTAGCAATTAATGCTCAAAAAGGGAAAAACTATAAATAAAGGGGTCGAGGTAACTCATTTTTCACTTTTCATATAAGGAGAACGAAGCGCTTTTTGCACCTTTGCAAACTAGGGCTTCCAAAAAAATGATCCGTGTAAATATAAATTTGGAGAGATTGAAGCGTGGGTAACTAGTTCGGATTTGCAAACTAGGAGGAAGGGATTTCACGGGAAGAGGAGAATTTGTGAGAAGGCTTCGTCTTGTGAAGGGAGTATCCTAGTTAGGGTTTGAAGAACTAGGGCACGCGTTTAAGAAATTTTCTTCACAAGTTCAAGATCTAAGGTTGGAGAGAGTGAAAGAATAGAGTAAGACGGAGTGATTGAAGTGGGAAAAAGACCTAGAAAATGGCACCCAAGAAACCAGCTAGTCTTATGTAAGTAGAACCTGTGATTAAGCAAATAACTAGCAAATATATAGATGACTAGGGCCTCCTATAGTTATATTTTTATGCTAGTCTTATAACTATGTCTATCAGGTAAGAAGGAATTTGTTATTCTCCAAAAGTTATATGGTTGCACATGCACACATTATAAGGTTTTAAGAATCTTGCGGGGATTGATAGAGTTCATAAAATAAATACTTTCTTGAGTTTGTTGTGAAACATTGTGTTTGAGTAAGAAACCCTAGTTTGGGAATTTATGAATGAGATCATTGTTCTCAAATATAGAGAAGACTAGAATCTATTGAGAAGGAATGAATGAATAAGGTATAAAGGCATACCTAAGACATGGATTAGGTAAGATCAAACATCAAATATTTATCAGTTACAAGTTTCTCAGTCAAGTAAAATGAGTCCTCAAGATTTTACACTTGCCAAACTCATGCTTAATAGACTGTGTACGTGGTAAGGGTTAAGGAATACATTTTCAAGGACCAAAAATGGGTTGGTACACTTTGAATTGTTATAAAACCTTGGGAAATGGTTATAATAGACCATTGAAAGGAAGGAGTTGGTAAAATCATACTCAATTAAGAAAACAAAGTATGGAGAAGAGGTAAACTGTGTATGCACAAATTGAGAGCCTAAAAATAGAGTAATCTCGGTGTATAGATTATTGTTATGGCTTGGAGTTCATAAATATGTTGGGTAGTTTGGTTAAGGTTAACATTGGAGGTAAAATATCTCAGAGACAAGTATAAATGTGTACGTTGAGCTAGAGAAAGATAAGCTATAAATCATAGCCTTTCATAAAACTGTTATGATCAAGGAAGAAGGTATAAAGTAGATATAAAAAGATAAAATTTGGAATTTTTGTGAGAAATAAGTGAATGGAAGGAGGTTATAAATGGTGTGTAGCATCAAACCAAGCCTTAGGAATATGTTAGGGATTTAGAAACCCGCAAATTGAATGAAACCCTATTCTCACATAGTCATCATGATTAGATAAGTATATTAGGAGTTTAATGAAAGGGTTTTATAAAACAAGAACCATTTGAATAATGTCAAGAGTGTTGTGAGGAGACTTGTTTGAGCATGAAAAAGTATGAAAGAAAAAATATAAGAGCATTAAAAGTATACTTCTTAATAAATCAGTAAATACTCAGAGTTGGCAAAGTTATAACAGTTTGAGGAGTTTGGTGAACAATTGACTTAAGAAGTGGTATCAATGTATCATAGTCAAGGCATGAAGAGTATTATGTATGAATATAAAGGGATTAAGATGGCATGTGAAGGGTATATTTGTAACATTATGTCATAAATCTTATTAGAAACCTGACCGAGTTATCATAGTGCTTGAGGAAAAGAGAGTCAAGGGAGAACTAGTGGGAAAAGTTAAACAAATAATTAAATGCATGAAGGATTGGATGGTGTGATGGGTTAAGAAGTCTTAGAATAGTGAAAGGAGAGAAGTTAAGTCTCTTTGAGAAGCCAAATGAGAGAGTAAATGGGGTAAGAAATTTCTAAGAGCAAGAACAAAGCTAAGCCTAGCCAAGAACATGAAAACCAAGAAAATGAGAAAAATGATGGTAAAGAGGTATATGGATGATGGAAATCCTTTTATAAGTCTAAAGAAGGTATTTAAAGGTATCTGAGTAGTTGGTGTATTTAAATGAGTCAAAAAACCAAGAATTTTCCATGAAACCCTAAACAAGGTCAATAAACAAGCAAAAAAAGGAGGGTTTGATGATAAAGAGAGCTAGAAAAGGAATTGAGAAAAATACCATAGTGAAAAGCAAGAATGAGATAAAGGGTGTATAAAAATGTAATTATTTTTGATTGATTATTTTCAGGTTCTTCTATACTTGGAGATTTATAGTGTAGGAAGGCTAATTGGTCGGGAAAGCAAAATTGTAAAAAAGTGGCATAACTTTTCACTGGAGGTGAGTTAGGACTTGAAATTTGAAATGCACCTTAATGAGGATAATGGGTGCCTAAAAAGTTTACCAGTCAGGTATGAAAGCTTGTGGTTTGTAAAATTTGTCAGAATTTTTTCTTTTTTCAGGGCTACAAGGACTAGTGAAGGTTAAAAAGGAAAGTGGTGAAAAATGATGTTATGAAACTGATTTGATGGTTTAAGCAAGTGTATTTAGTGATGTTTAAACATGTTTGAAGTGTTTTAAGCCTTTGGTTCAAGTGATTGTATGAATTTTGGCATTTTGAGCATTTTATTTAGCAAAATTTGCATACTGACAAAAAGTGAATGTTCAGTGATTTTGTTTTATGAATTCTAAGATTGTTTTTTGATTTGTGGATGTTGAGCATGTATGTAGGGCTCTGCATCATTTGGTATCAGATAAAGGAAATTAAATAAGTTTGAACATTCTATTTGAAGGTAAAAGTTATTTTTATTAAGAAAGCATTGTATATAGTTGTTTGATGAATGGGTATGGTTGAGTTTATTGAGTTGTTGAAACTGATGGTTTCCTTCTTGTGAGTTGAATGTGATGAGAAATGACAGGTTTCTCCTTTGAAAGTGAATAAAAGTGAATAAAAAAAGAAGAGATAGTGAAGATAGTGAAAAATTCAAAAGACTAGGTAAGAAAAAAACCTAGGTGAGACTTGGCAAGGTGAAAAAGACTTGCTAGAAAGAATATGGAGGTTGAGATAGTGAAAGAGTTACTTAAGTTGATGAGGAGTAGTGATAAAATGAAAGAAGAGAAGATGAGAGAAGAAGAGAGGAAAAGAAAGTTGTGGGAAGAGGAATAAATAAGAGAGATAAGAAAGTTTGGAGCAACTAGAAGAGTTAGAAAGAAAAGTAAGAGAAATGCAAAGGTCATGAATGAATAATAGTGATGAAAAGAAAGTTAAGCAGGATATTTAAGTGGCCATTAAGGTCACTCATGAAGAATAAAAAGGAGATAGTATAAGAAGAAGACAAAATGAAAATGATGGAAGTGAAAACAAATCAGCAAAAGAATGAAGAAATCAGAGATGAGATCAAAGAAGTATTCATTGTTGAAGAAGAATTCAGAGGAGAACAAGTAAAAATTGATTTTCAGTTTGTATATAGTAGTTAAAAATAGTTAGAGGATGAATTTTGGGCACTTGAGTGTGCTTTACATAATGAAGAAGTGAAATTTGGTGAAGAAAAATTTGAAGAAATGAAGAGAAGACTGAAAAAAGATGAAGAAAAAGAAGAAAAACAAGTGAAGAGACTCAAAAGTCTCTTGTTTTTAAAACTAAGGTTTTGTTTATTTGTGAATGTGCAGGTAAGATAGAGAGAGATATCAAAAGTACATTGAAAAAAGCTCATTTGAGAGCTCAAAGTGAAGAAAAGAAAGCAAGTGAAGACCTCATTTTTAGGATAAAGACAAAAAAAGAAGATGAAGATAAAGATGAAGATTCAAGGAAGAATGAAGCTGAAAAGAATGAAGAAAATGCAAAAAGTAAAGAAGAACTTCAAGTGGAAACCAATTGGAAGAAGAGAAAGAAAGCCTTTTGTACATAGTTTTTCTCTCCACATGGGGAGTATGATGTAGGAGCATCAATGTAATTAGCTCAATTTTGGCTTGATTAGTCTCTTAGGGTGTCTTAGGTGTTTTTTTAGGTGTTTTGGTCCATATGGACCCTCTTGATGTAATAAGATGCTCATTTGGAGGTTTCCCTCCAAAATGAGTCATTTGAATATTCAAATAGTGAAGTCAAGTAATCTAGCCTAGTGTTAGTAATTAGGCCTAGGTGTTAGTGTGTTATTCTAAGGTTAGTGTAGGCCTAAAATGAATATAAAGAGGTGGTCTTGTTGTTAACTCACTCTCTTACCAAGATGTAAACTCATTGGAGTTAGTTAACCATGTATGGTTAAAGAAGAAAACCTAACTACCTCATTCAAATATGAGGAAAATATTGTGCATTCAAATGAAGGGAGATTGGAGAAGTTGGTGAGGGTTTGAAAGAGGAAGGAGATCACTGTAATAGAGCCTTCAAGGCTCAGAGAAGCTTGTAATATCAAGATTTATTATAAATAAAGGCTTCTTGCATGTAAAGGACTTTGAATAACTGTATTGATGACATGAGTTGATTGTTTATGAATTAGATGAATTGTCTTATGTGTAAATGTTGTTTATGATCTGTGAATGAATGCATATAGGTGGGAGAGTGTGAAAGTCTCAAGGAAGACTTGACAGAAGCATGGATAAGAAAATAAGTCAGAGAAGACAATTTTATGCTAGTCTTATAACTGTGTCTATCATGTAAGAAGGAAGTTTTTATATTCACCAAAACTTATATGGTTACATGAATGTCATGAAGGTTTATGAAGGTATTTAATAATAGGTGGGGATTGATAAGAAGTTCATAAAATAATGACTTTTAGTTTATTGTAAAGAAATATTGCTTGAATTTGAGTAAGAAACCCAATTTGGGAATTGATGAATGATTAGGAGTCATTATTCTCAAATATAAAGAAGCCTATAATCTATTGAGAATGAATGAATGAATAAGGTGGAGAGGCATACCCAACACATGGATTAGGTAATATCAAACATCAAATATTTCTCTGTTACAAGTTTCTCAGTCAAGTAAAATGATTCCTATCAAGATTCTACACTTCTCAAACTCAGGATTAATACTTTTTGTGCAGGGTTAAGGGTTAAGAAAGACATTTTCAAGGACCAAAACTGGGTTGGTAACTTTGAACGGTTGGAAAACATTGGGAAATGGTTAGAAAAACCATTAAAAGGAATGAGTTGGTAAAATCAATGCTCAAGTCTAAAGAAACAAAGTATGGAGAAGGGGTAAACTATGTATGCAAAGATTGAGAGTATAAAAACAAAGTAATATCAGTGTATAGATTATTGTTGTGGCTTGGAGTTTAAGTTTGTTTTTATTTTGACTAAGGTTAACATTGGAGGAAATTATCTCAGTCAGACAAGTATAAATGTGTACAATGAGCTAGAGAAAGATAAGCTATAAATCATAGTCTTTCACAAAACTGTTATGATAAAGGAAGAAGGTATAAAAAAGTAGAGATGGAAAGATAACTTTTGGAAGTTTTGTGAGCAAGAATGAATAGTGGGAGGTTTTAAATGGTAATGTAGCATCAAATGTAAACATTAGGAAGATGTTAGGGATTTGGAAACCCTCAAATTGAATGAAAGTTTCACACAGTTATTTGATTAGTTATGCTAGGATTTGATGAAAGGGTCCTTGTAAAATAAGAATAACCATTTGAAAGGGGAAATATCAATATTTGTTTGAAGAGATTGTTTAAGAATCAAAAGATAAATGAAGAGAAAAGAAAGAAGAAAAAGTATAATTCTTAAGGAAATCAGTAAATACTTAGAGTTGGGAAGTTAAACAATTTAAGGAGTTTGGTGAAAAATTGTATTTAAAGATTTAATGTAAGTGAAGGCATGAAGAATAATTTTATAAGGAATGATAAAGGGCTTAAGATTGTGACGTGAAGGGTAATTAGTAACAATGTCCTAAAGATTGAGTTGTCATAGTAATGATTAAGGAAAAAAGAGTTAAGAACCTAGAACTAATGGGAAAAGTTGAACAAAAGAATAAATGAGAAGGATTGGATGGTGTGATGGGTTAAAAAGTATTGGAATAATGAAACATGATAGGGTATGTTAAGTCTCTTTGAGTGAATCCAAATGAGAGCAAACCAAGGTAAGGGATTTAAGTTGCTAAGAACCCAAGTATAGCTAAAGCCAAGAAATGAAAACCAAGAAAATGAGAAAAATGATGTAAAGAGGTATATGGATGCTTGGAAATGATTTAAACAAGTATAAATAATGTGATTATAAGGTATTGAAAAGTTGGTGAAGTGAAAAAGTCAAAAAACCAAGAATTTTGCCATGAAACCCTAGACTAGGTCAAGAAACAAGCAAAAAAAGGAGGGTTTGATGATTGAGAGAGCTAGGAAAGGAATTGAGAAAAATACCATGGTGAAAAGAAAGAATGAGATAAAGGGTGTTTGAAAATGTAATTATTTTTGATTGATTGTTTTCAGGTTCTTCTAAACTTGGAGATTTACAGTGTAGGAGGGTTAATTGGCTAGGAAAGAAAAATTACAAAAAGTGGCATAACGTTTCACTAGAGGTGAGTTATGACTCAAAATTTGAAATGCACATTAATGAGTATAATGGGTGCCTAAAAATATTATAATTCAGGTATTAAAGCTTTTGGTTTGCAAAATTTGTTAGAATTTGTCCTTTTTCATGGCTATAATGACTAGTAAAGATCAAAAAGGAAAGTGGTGAAAAATTATGTTATGAAACTAGTTTGATGGTTTGAGCAAGTGCATTTTGTGGTGTTACACATGTTGAAGTGTTTTTAGCCTTTGAGAAAGCTTTTGAAGCCTTTTTAGCATACAAAAAACTCCATTAAAGTTTGAAGTTATCGAAGATATTGATATTCATGAAATTGTTATTTAATGGTAATGATGAAATTAATAAGTTAGGGAGGGTCACCAACATGAAATAAAATATCATGATTGACCATGTCATCCTTGGAGAACTATTTGGAGAGTTCCTTGCTATGCCAAGGAGTCACAGTGGTTATAGTGTTGATTGTGGAAATATGATGAAGTTAGATGGAAGGGTCTTCTTTGGTGCTTTCTAAAAAACTCTCAAAGGTTTGAATTTATTGAATAAGGAATCTAGGATGTTGAGAAGTGTGTAGAAGTTCCATTATGAGAATTTAAAGAGGTATGACATTGAGTTCATTAGGGAAGTTAAATTTTTCCTTTTTGATAAGATCCATAATAGTTACGAGGTTAAGAGGAATTATAAGTGGTTAGATATTTGATAGAAGTAGGTATTTGATTAAAAGACGGAGGAAACTTTTCCTTAGATTGAGGAATAGTTTGTTTAGGTTGAGGCTCCATTGGTGGAGTTTTTTTACCATTAGTAGGTTGGTAGTTAGAAGTATTTCATAAGTTAATAAGTTAGAAGTATTGCATAACTTGTCAAATATAGACAGATATAAGTTGACAAGTTACAAACTTCAAATTGTATGTTTTCCATATTTGGGCAGGGTGGTACAATTTTACCAGAATATTATATCCAGTCCTAGATGACTTGTAAGGTGTTAAAAATTTGTATTATCTATCTTTCCTTTTAATTACATATTCTTTGTTGGGTATTCTAATCCATATGGGTTGGCCTTTCTTTAATAAATCGCCTACAAACCCATATATAAGAAAGTAAACACTACCTCATTTGAAACTGAGAAATGTTGCGGTACTACATTGATACACTCACTTCCAACACTTGTAAAAGGAAACCAAGGCTCGCTAAATCTCACAATAGCATGTCTACAATCATTAGGGAAGAAATCACTACAAATATGAAGCTTCTTACTAGGTCAAGGAGTCATCCCATCTCATCTATGAGCACTCATACATCCCTTCTCCAAGTATTTTGGCGAGTTCCAAACTCAACTCAAGCATTTTCAAAGAGGGTTGTCAAATTAAGTTACATTCAAACAGATATCACGTGCTAAGTGGAGAATGACATGTGATTTGAGGATTCTAAGGAGTAGTGTTAACATCAATAATGCATGACTGTGCTCACAACCAAATAAATGTTTGTTTTATAGGGTTTCCTATCCATGGCTAGGTTTTGAGACAATGTTCAGAAAGCTTTGCAATGTGACAAAAAAATAGGTTTTGACAATAAAAAATAGTGCCAAATATGTGATGGTGTCATAAGTTTGTAGAGGTAGAAATAAAACAGCTCTGTGATGATACAAAAGGTTAAAGATCATATAAATGGTCCTGACATAAGCGTATGACCCCACCCCAGGTTAATTTCTAGTCGTGTCCAAAATGAAGTATCATCAGGTTCAAATCTTCGTATTCTGACAATTTGCACACCTAAAACTTCCCATAACCATTTGTAATTAGGTAAGTGCACTCATCCCCTTGTGTTTTGAAGTTCATGTCTTGTTTAGTACATCGATTTCAAGTATTAATGTGCTATTTTGATATTGATAATTGATGTTGGAAGTTAATTAATTAGAATACCATCTTGTTGTTAACCCTTACATCCTTTTAGTGTAATTGATTCACTAATTCTTAGATTTCATATAATCTAATAAAGGTGTACACAATGATATATGTAGTGTATGAATTGCACTTCAACCCAAACACTAACCTTCACTGAGAGAAAATTTGTACTTAGAAACTTAATATTATACATGAGAGATCCAAGTGCACATACTAGATAAACTGGGAGAGTTGAGCTTGTAGATGCTTCATTTTAGAGACTATTCTTAGACTTGCGGAAGTGAGGTTTTGTAACTTATGTCTTTCGGTAATATGGAAATATGCTTCACTATCAAACCCCAAGTCTCATACAATCCTAAATCCATATGAAATCAACTCAATGAAACTCAAACCCTAATCATGGGTAAAAGAGAAAAACTCTGAGAAAAGAAAAATTGTGTCTACACACTAGAGTATGTTTTCCTTTAAACAACTAATTTTCATTTCATAGTTAAAGCATGGGTAAATGTAGACATTCAAATTTGGAAATTTAACCTTTGAAATTGATAATTGTGATTGTTCTCCTTTTCTACAATAAATACCCACATTATATCCCCACTCAGTACATCTTTGTATCCCAATCGAATCTATCCCAAGCCAAGTGAGATCTAACCCTATACAATTGCAACCAAGAAAACCAGGTTGGATGTTTGTTACAAGCATGATTTTAACACAATGTAGAAACACTTTAAGTATTCTCCCTAATAATCCATCACATTTACCACAACACGTTGAAATTAAGTACAATTCACACAGAAGCAAACGCAAACAAGCATGCGTGCGTGCACACACGCACACACATACACACAATATTAGACTTGATTGGAAAATATTGCAATAGTTAGATCATAGAAAAATATAGAATAATAAAAGTGCTTGAGGTAATAAGGCTTTGTAGGGAGGTAATCAATTTCATGTGAATTTAGAGACACCCATAAGTGGTAGAAAGTAAGAAACATGTCTAGTAAAATCGACAACTCAAACCCATAAAAATTGAATTGAAAAGACCACTTGGCCAAATCCATGCCAAGTAATCAAATGACACAACCAATTCTATATAATATGAAAAATAAACTTATATTATATTGTTCAATGGAGCATACAAATATGTTAAGATGGTGTAAAAATTGAAAATGTAATTCACATTTCTTGGTTTCATTATGGATCGCTAGGAAATTATCCCCCTTAAAATACCCTAACTTGGCCTTTGGTCTATAAAATGTGTTGTGGGGTTCACACCAAACCAAAGAAAACCTAAACCTTGTTGTTATTTATCAGACCCCTTGACTAGAGAATAAAATGACAATCAAGATACAAATATACTGCATTGAACAATTAGTCATGTGTTGTACAAGTATCCCAATCCTTATATTTTTTATGGATGCAAACAATTAGTAAAATATATATGATTCTTTGTATGATTGAATAATTCTTTTGTTATGGGGATGCTTTTGAAATAGAAATATTCCTTAAACTTGTAACTTAAATAGGAACCACTCTTTATATATTTGTGTTTATTCCTCTACGTGTTTATTGCACTAGTGTACCTTTATATTTATAAATAAATCAAGTTTAATTTATGGCCTCGTTGGTGCACAAAATGACACACAATGAGTGAAAACGATTGACACAAAAGAGCTAAAAATTTGATGCACCTAAATCATGTGTAATAGGTCTCACAATGCAAATGGCTATTTTTATAGAGTATAATTGACACTATATGTTATGCATGATATAAAATTGGAAAAATACAAACAACACCAAAAAGTAGGGAGATGTGAGAAAAAACCATAGAGACGAGGGAAATAAAGAAATAAAATAACTATAGAGATTAAAAAGGATTTATTAAGAGGAATACAAAGTCATGTGTTCAATAAAAGATCAAAAGTACAAAAGAAACAAGTCAAAAATAAACAAAACTAGCCTAAGTTGGAGCAAAGCTCAATACTCACATAAATACACTAGCAAAATATGAATCTACTAGTCCCATAGAAAAATTAGGTGTCCACGCCTTTGTTAAAAAAATACTTTATGAATAGGATACTCTACCATTAAGTTTAAACCCATCTAACAATGTATTTTGAGAAAAGAAGCATTTGATGGTAGTGTATTTATATGTTTATGACGAGTTTGGTTAAGATTTTCATATATTAAACACACAAAAAACTTTTTCTTTATTAATTTGTTACATATAAATACATTTAAAATTATGTATGGATAAGTCTCCTATAAAATAAGAAACATTCAAAAACAACTCACCCTTTATTTGGTGAGTTGGTCAACCATTGAAACAATTTTATACTTGAGTGGTTTCAACCACTATTATTTTGAGTATGAGTTGTTTATTAAACAACTCGTTTACATAAAAATGTATCATCCAAAACTTAGTTTTACACAATATTTTATACTTACGTAATGTTAATCTAACTCTCACAATAATAATAATGCAAGCACTAGATCATATATTTCCTAACATTCACCCCTTTAGTGTGAACATCTGGAGAAACACCTTCTTTTGACTAAGAAGCATACACATCTTGACATTCCTTTGTGTCACATCTATGTACTTGATTATGGAACACATCAACCAGGAAATGGGAATACTATCAATCAGTCATGTGAACAACAACCAATATGGGAGAAAATCTACCATACAATGGGAACACCATCAACCATGAAAAGGGAACTATATATCAACCAAATATTGGAACATCAATTGAACCAATCAAAATTAGTGGGAAAATCCATCTACCATATAGTTTTGTCAAGAAAATTTCCTACTTCAATACTTACGACTTATATCTCCTATTGATTAAGCAAATATTGAATAAATAAATGCCTAAATCTAAATATGTAACAACGTTGAATATAAATAATTAAGTAAAAAAATGACCAAAGCAAAAGTAAGCTAGATAATATGAAACCCTAGTTGCAAATGAAAGAATAGAAGGAATTACCTATTTCATAATGATCCTGAAGGTGTATTGAGTTTGAGAACTGAGAAATGCAAAGTGCAAACTATTGTAATGAAGTCCAGAAAAATACAGATGTGTTGGAATATGTTGTACTAGAGTGCTTATGGAGGGTCAGGGGCTCTTGGGGCATTATAGACCTATTCTGGGTGCCTGTGACTGCTCAGAAGCCCTGAAAACTAGTTTTGTTGGGTCATAAGATGTTCACCGTCCTTCGCTTATTGTCGCTAGTATGTCGCACCAACTTCATAGATGTCACTAGTAACCCGCAATAAAGAAATAACTAGCAAAACCCCGAAGTGCATCAAATCCTAAAAAAATCAAATGAGGGGTTGGACTTTCCTCAATTGTCAAATAAGTGGTCTTATGACTGAGTGTTGCACTACATCTCAGACCCAATGTAGTTCTATGTGTGTGTGTTCAGAATTGTGCCCTAGGTGGCTCTTGTGCGTGTTGCATTTAATAGTGAGAAAGTAACTAAATGTAGGAAATGTAAATAGATGTGTGAATGAAAGAACAGACTTCCCCTCCTATGAAGTGTATGCAGAAGCAACAATCCCTTTCCCTTATGTGTGAATGTTATATGGATGCTTGAGTGCTCTTATAATGGCCTTTAAATGCAACCATAGGTGGATAGATAATGCTAGTGCTTGGTCCATTATTATGATCACATAACTTTATAAATTTATACAATTCTCTTACTTGAATTTCGTAATTAACCCCAAAAAGGTTGACTACCAAAAAGATAAGATGCCTAAACGGTTAGAAAGGACCCAAAAGATGTGAGTAAAGTATGAAAAGGTCGGGGGTCCTTAGAGGGAACATGGGCGCCTAGCGCTAGCGTCCTGGTTGAGCGTTGATGTTGAGACTCAGAGAAATTGAAGCGTCGAAGGTCAGACTAGGAAAGAAGGTGTGTAAGACTAAGAAAGATAACAGAAAGTAAACAAAGAGGCCAAAAGACATGGATTAATTAGTACTTTTTTTACTTCAAATTCATATGAATATTAGTATGTGATCAGGACTAGATAGATACTCAAAGTGTGTGATTTAGTCTCTACATTTACCCCCACTTTATGTTGTTGAGAAGATGCTCGATAACATAAAGTATATAAGAGATGTGTACCTGATAACCATGTAGATCGATGGTGAAAAGTGTGTTGAGAGGGACAATAGAAAGTGGGGAGTGATAAAAATGTGAAACGTGGAAGCTAATGAATATGAAGTGAAATAATGATGATGATGACCCTAGGGTGAGAGAATATGTGTAGATGTCATGTTTGTACCTGTTGTCAATGTCTATTGTTGTGTGATGTTGTGATTGATGATGTTGACGATGTATGATTGATGTGACTACTGCTTCCCATAAAGACAAACCTGCAAAAGAGAATAATGATTGTGTAGACAAATATGCGTATATATTATCAAAATGTGTAACAAGTATGTAAAGAGTATGTAAAAATGTGAAAAAGGAACATGTGCACCTCATCCATGATGTTTGAAAAACATAGAACGGATCGTGAATGATGTTGTAGAAGACCGAGTTTTTTGGGTGATCTCATGCTAGTTGTGATGTGTGTGTTTTTTTTGGGCAATCTCATGCCAAGAATAGAAGAAGTGTACAAAGAAAAGTTTGTTGTCATTCTTCAGCCTTTAACTACTTTCCGAAATGTGAACACCATTGCAGATGGTGTGTAACAAATCTGATCCGGTTAGAACAATTCTGATCCAACACAAAAGTAGAAAAGAGAGTGTAGAGCATACATGTCTAGTGTTGAAGGATTGTTTGTCCTGTAAAAGATGTTGTGTGAAATGTTGAAAAATGTGTTGAACTATACTGATCAAGGTGCCCCCAGGTGGGACCAGTGCACCCATGGGCACCCTTGTACTAAATCTAGGTGCCCTAGTCGAGGCTAAAATAATGTGGAATGTCAGACAATGGCTAGGTATATGGGTGAAATAGGTCACAAATTATGAAATAAAATAAACAAGAGGGCCAAAGGACGGGGGATTAATTAGTGCTTTTTTCACTCAAGAACATTCTAAATAGTATTACACATTTATTATAATTATGTTTCGATTCTTAACTAAAGCTCTAGAAAGCTCATGATATGTGAATCAGACATATGCATATTTTATTTTGCTAGATTTCCTTTATACTGGTAACATTTAACTAACGATGTATCCCCATTCACTAAAAAATGTTGACATTATTTCAAGCACTTGTTTAATTTGTATGTTTGTTAATATGATATTTATTACACACAAGGAAATTTACCCACACATAAGCTACTGGATCTAGTTTCATACCTCCATTGTACAATGGAACAAACATATGTCCAAAATGAGGTGAAGTGCCATTTAGGTTTGGGACTCATGCTCCTTCATACAAGGATCGTAACGAATAATTCTCATAAGAGAGGATCGTAATGCACCTTCACAAGAGTTGATGGTATGCAGGTCAAGTTTGCATTCATCTTTATGAACTCATTAGTGTTTTACAATTAGTTAATTAAGCATGTAGTGCCCACTTCCCTTCGACACTTATTACATTTTGATTTTTATTACTTTTAAAGCTTCAATAATTTATTAATCTCTTCCTTATATACATAGTCATTGATATTTAATTCCAAGGAGTAGAATCTATAACTTCCTAAGGTGTGACTTGTGGTCGGCATCGTGAAAAAATTGGATCAAGAAATGATCCCTGAAAAGTCTTGTTTCACGTGAAATAGTTTTATGTGCCATGAAGTCCCTATATTTTAAGGATACAAGGGGACTAATTTTTTCATTAGCATTCTAACCTTTCAGATGAAGGAACATGAATACTTGCAATGTATTCCTTTACTAAATATTCCAAATGTAGAAAAACCCATGAAAATGATGTGGAGGAAATGATCCTTGAAAAAAAATGCTAGTTTCGCATGCGTGAACTAGTTTTCGTGTCTTGAAGTACCTATTTTTTAGGGATATTGAGGAATAAATTTTTCATCAAAACCCTTTCCTATTAGAAAATTATTACAGCAGTACCTATAATTTTCCTTTTCGAATGGTGCTTGAATATCCTAACAAGAAGGAAACCCTTGAAAATTAGATGCAAAGCGTCCTAGTGAGAAGTGAATTTTTGAGACCTTTGGTTGATGTTTCTAACCAAAACATGATGCAATGAAGCTGAGAAGGTGAATAAAGTGAGCTACATGTATGCCTTTTATCATTAATATAAAAAGGGGGAGAAGTTTCAGGGTGTTTTCCATCAATGACAAAGGGGGAGATTGTTGGCATGTGGTCCTAATAAGTGTTGTCATTGATGTAAAACCACATTAATGAAAAAGTGAATGTTGTATTATGAGGATCTTCATGATGTTATTCATGTGATGCTAACATGATTGGGGTTCATATGTATATCAGTTGGGTACAATGGGATTCAGTGAGGTGTGCTTGCTCTTGGTAAGCCTATGGAGTGTGCCTAAGAGATGTGGGAGCTTTGATCAGTATGAGCTTTTGGATTATCTTGGGAAGCATGGTGACATGATCTATAACATGATTTTCAGGGTTATTTCTAAGCACTCAGTTGGTAGTGGTTTGTACACAGTATACAAGTGATTCACTTGGTTACATGTGCTCATTAGGAGCAGGTATGACAACTTGGAGGTGTGACAGTGTGGTTTGGAGCTATATGAGCTCATGGAAGCTTACATTTAGGTATATCATGGCATATGAGGTATGTTTTAGTCATTTTCAAAGGTTACAATATTATTGCATTATTTTAGTTGACCCTAGCTTCTACAGTAAGGATACTACATCTTAAGGGTGCGTATGCAAAGTCTTAGTGGATGGAGATTTTGAGTATAGTCATTGATATTATGATGATTGAATATGTTATAGGAATGATTCATGATGCTCTCAGATGTGTATTTTTCCAATTATGACTGATTTTGTAAGACATGGGTCAAGTGTGAAAATTAGTGCTTCAACTGTTGCAACTTCAGATGCTCGTTATGAACAATGTGCTTTGCATGGGACCTTGTACCTTTTAGGGATGCTTATAAAGTTATTTTAAAAGGTTTCACAAAAATAATGAGGTCATTTTATCATCAAGTTTTTATGAACGAATGTTAAGAAGGTAAAGTGGTCTAAAACCCTAGTTAAACCCTAGCTAGGAGCAGTTGACAGAAAGTGAAGTATTGTGACCCATTTTTGATTTATTCATTAAAATTTATGATTGGATGTTGTATATGACTCCTCATTATTTCCATAAATGTATGGTTGAGGTCATGGTGATGAGTGGGCCCCACCTAAAAATAGTAGTTTCTAAAGAAGAAGGTTTTAGGACAAGATGGTCCAAAGGAGTAGCATGAAAAATTGATGGTACATGATTATTTGAGATTTTTATTTATTTACATGGAGGTTTTAGGAAATTTTCATGTAGGTTCATGATTGTTTTGAGGTCCAAACAGGTTGACTAGTCAAAGGGCAGTTTTAGGATCTCAAATGGCAGGGTCCAGTAAAATAAGCATAACTTGAGCTACAGGTGGATTTTTGAGATGATTAAAGTTGTGTTGGAAATTATATTCAGATATATTTCCAGTGATATATGGATTTCCTCATGATGAGGTCATTTGATATGGTTTCCAGGTCATTCTTTGAGCAAGAATATTTTTGGCAGTTCAAGACAACATCTATTTTGGTGCACGTTTAATGTTGTTTGAAGCATGAGATGGATTGGGTGATGCTTCCTATCACCTGGAATGTGAAGAGGGATGAATTTTTCATAAAATTAATCCATTTTTAGGTCTTGAATGTATTTATAAATGATTTTATGAGCTAACCTTTGGAAACAAATTTTTTGGCAGGTTGATATGGTGAAGAAAAATGTTTCTGTGGTTTGAAGTGAAGGATGTTTCATGAATTATAACTTTCTTATAAGTGTTCTACATGTTCTTCCATTTATTTAGAGTTGTCACATGGACATGGTTTTTTTGATTATAAGTGATTTGGTGATCATATGAAGTTTTCAGGGTGTTGAAGGGTGTAGGAAACAAATGTTTTGAGATTTGTAAAGTGAACTAGGCCCAGTAAATGAACTAATTTGATTTGTTGATATTAATTTTGACATGTATATATTTTTAATGATATTTTATTCATATTAAATGTTTTTGGGTCATGAAAAATTATGGTATTAATGTTAGGACAATTTTAAGATTGTGCCTATGGGGTTTTGAGCCGTTTTTGGCACATGAAATGAGGTTTTTGAGCTAGGCTGACCTAATTGGGTTACTTGTGACTATTGTTTTTAAATTTTATGAATGTTTTTGAGATGATGTATGAGTCCAAATTAGATAAAAGGTACCGACCTCCTTTTGGTTTGGAAGGAAGAAAAGCATATAAAAGTGTTTTTGGTTCATTTTTGAACTAGTTCTCTTGTGAGGGAAGAAGTGCGACCTAGAGGAGATATGTTTTACAGGTATTTGAGCATGATTTTGATGGATGAGGAATATAATTTATATGTTTAAGAAGATTAGATAGCATGTGTATCAAGAGTGATAGAATTTTAGAAAGTTAAGAAAGAGAAAGAATATGAAGATTGATCACCTAGGTGTGAGCTAGGGTTTGTGAGCTGAAATTGTGATCTCCATCAGTTGTGGCAAGCAAAAAAATTAGAGATATAGATATCTTCAGGTGGATTGAGTTGGTATTCTTGATCATCCTTAGGGGGTTGTAGCCTCCTTGTGGAGTTGGTGCTTCACTAAATTAGGAGTTAGTGCTCCTTTGTAGGGTTGGTGTTCTACTAAACTAGGGGTTGGTGCTCCTTGTGAAGTTGGTGCTTCACTAAATTTCTTTACTTTGTGTAATATAAGCATAGTTTCAGTGGGTATTCTTTCCCTTGAGGGTTTCCCACTTAATTTTGTGTTTTATATGTACTCTCTTGCTCTTGATCTTGCTTATGGTTGTTTATATGCTTAAGTTAACACTCTATATGGTACATGGTTGAATGAATGGAATGCACAATGGTAGCATATTATGAATGAAAATGAATTCAAAAGTTTTTGTAGGACTTATTCACCCCCCCCCCCCTCTCAATCCCTTGTGCTTCTAACAAATGCAATTTTTTTCATGTGGAGGACAAGTGGACATATTTTTTGCAAAGAGTTGATTTTTGTATTCTATCATTGCTCATGGAAATGAAGAGTTAAAAGAGATATTTCCAAGTATGACAAAATATGATCATTTTGGGTAAGATGTTGAACAACATTTTGAATTCCATGAAAATACATAGTCTATGATAAGAGAACATGTGTTATCAAGGAAGAACTATTTCGTTGCAACATTCTTCTGTCACAATGAGGGAAGAGCATAACCTCATCTCAGATTGTCTTCTTATTGTTCACTGCTCTGAGAATCTTATTTTCTATCTCTAAATTCATATTTCTCCAGTTGAAAAATAACCTCTGTAACAATCTACTTAGTGATTCACTTAATAGTTTTAATATTCTTTGTTGAGATTGTACTTTAAATTGAAAAGTAGAATGGGAATCTAAGGAGTTTCATTTATTTTGGCTATAAAGGGTTTGAATGCTCAAATCCATATCCAAGGGATCATTTTTTGCTCTCTAAATCATGAATTGTTTTTCTTCTACTTCTTGCACAATTATTTTCATCCTTTCTCTCTTGATCTACTCATCCATTAACATATAAGCAATTTTGTACATGAAAACTAGGAATTTGTGCCTATTTGAAGGAAATGAAAATTAGTGGTTGAACTTTGTATCAATTTCTATTATTGTTTCATGTGCCTAAGTTTAGTTGTTTGAATTTTCCTATTTCCTCTTATTGGGATGGAATAGTTCCTTGAAAAATTGGTTAATGGTTTCTATAATACTCCCATTAGTATAACTCTAATCCTTAATTTTTCACTAATTCCCTACACTTCTAGGTCCTTTCACATTTCCAAATTCTCCCCTCTCTGATATATTGTTGTAATTACAATGAGGGTGTTTTTGCATTAATTCCATGTCCTTAATGGAACATGAGATGTTAGGTAAGTAAATAGTGACATAATTTCATAGTTTTCAATAAACAAGAACCTCCTCATCTTAAAGTGGAGGGACTCAATAGTCCCACAAAGATTTACGAAACCCATATTTTTCCCCGATAAAATATTTTTCCAATAGATTTATACCCTCTTACTTAGCTCCAATACCTTCTCACCCACATTAACAACATCAACAAAAAACCATTTTTTAAAAAAACAATAGGGAAAGAAGAGCATCATGAATCAACATTAGTAGCCTTATAAATAAAGATATAAAATAGGATATGCAATAATTTAGGTTGGAATGAACAATATTATATATAGGAGTTTACCTTTAGGGGAAATTTCTATAAATACACAAAAGTTAATGTAGATTCATGTGTACATGAGAGTAACATTGGAGGTATGCATATTGTGTGGTGGTTCATGAGATCATTCGTTGTAGGATTCCACGGTCACATACTACCGTCAGTTACTTAAAAAATATAAGGAACCAATGTCAAATATAAATTAATAGATGATGTGTTTCTATTATGTGTATGCAATACATTTAGAATACTATTACTTTCAAGTAGGGTAGGTTTCATACATTTTTTATTAAGGTGAAATGTATTGTAAATCTGAAATGGGTAAGTACATGTAAATGGGGGCAAAAAGGGGGTCTTAAGTGGAAGCTTTTTTTTATAAGAAACCTTGAAGAAATCAATTTGAGATGGCTACACTCAAAATTTGAAGAGGCTATAAGTCAACAAGAATTGTGAATTTTGAGTGTACTTTCTATGGTACATAGAATGGTTTTTTGATGGTCTAGTATAAGTGGGTCATTCCCTTAGGGATAAAATTCAAATTTTTAGGCGATCCTATTTTTTTTCAAAATTACTAGTAGATAGTCGGTTTTGCCATCTTTTCATTTGATTGAGCATTGTTGATTGTTTTTTATCAAAATATTTGGTCTAAAGTTAGATAATATCACTACATATTGGGATAAATATTTATTTTTATAAGATGGAATTAGTAGAATTTATTTTTTATGATTTTCCATGTACAAATACCTTGAAAATTGATTAATCAATGTATAGCCAATTATGCAACCCCAAAATATCGTGTCTACCTCAAATACACATTCTGAAACTTATATTTTTTTGGATATGTGTATAGAACAAGATCCTAGTTTGGGAACATAGCTGGATTTTATCCATTTTGGATAATGACGCTTCTAAAAGTACTTAGGAGAATTCCATACACTTGTATAATTACAACAAATAGAAGCATGTAAAGACATAGTTTGAAATTATTATAGATTAAAACATTATAATAATAAATAAATGCTTATATCGTATATTTAAAAATATGATTACATCCTTTCTTATCGTTGTAGTTATCTTTTTTATGAAATCATTGGATGAAAGTACTAGCTTTTACTGATCTTCATGGAATTGCCTACTTGTTTATTTTTCATTACATTCAAAACACATAGTTTTCATTGTGATTGTATAGGCAAGGAATGCTATTACTATTTTGGAAATCCAAGCCTCACATGTGACAAGTATGTTTAAAGTGCAAATACTTGTTATAGCTTGGGTTTGCATATTATCTGCTATCTGTATGTAACTTTAACCAAGGGTTGTAGGATGTAGGTACACGATTAATTTCTATGTTGGTGATTGGGGGAATGTATTACTAAAATAATTGTTAAGTATTTGAACAATAAATTTAAGTATAAGTTATCATTTATTATTCTTTATACTTTATTATTTCTTATAATGTTATATCTTATTTTAGTAATATGAGAAATTAGAGCCACTTTACACCTTATAGAATTGATCTCATAGCTCCATGATTATGGTCCTTAGAAGATAGTTTTTTTAAAGATCTAATCTAGTACCAAGTGCTTAGTCATTTTTCATTAGAATTTCAAATTGAACCTAAATATTTCATGGTGTAATTTTTGCACAATCACAATGTCACATTTTGGGAAAGCATAATGTAGTTGTCATGTATGTTTTGGGGCCTATCAATAGAGTGGTTTCATAGACAATGAATTTAGGAGTTATATATGTGTCAAAGTTATATTTTATAAACCTCACATCTCCCAAAAATAAACAGTTGCTAAAGATATTCACTCATAAATTTCCACTCCAAGGAACTTACGTGTTAGGAGTAATCTGGTTCAATACAATTTGATGCCAAATTGGGGAAAATTAATCCCAAAATCTTATCTAGTTGCAATTTGATTCAATTTGGACTCTCAATTTGGCCCATCAAGTAACATCCTTAGGTTTGAGCCAATCATATAATTAATTAAATCCATTTGATGATAATATGGGGCACAATTAAGATCTTAACTCACATCATATAGTCATAATTAGGTTCAATCAGACTTTGAATTTCGAAATTGAGTATTCATTTCAATCAAAATAAATATGGGTACAATTTCACCCATAAGAAATAACTATGATTGTACATTAGTTTTCACATGGATCGACATTGGCTGAGGTCCACCCTTGGCGTTCATAACATCCTTAATTGAACCAATTACATATTTGGTCAAATACATGCCCTTATGTGATTGGGGACAATTAAGATCCTATTCACATGGTGATAATCACCCCTAATGGGATGTGCAAATGTTCTTGATCAAAACTACATTACACATCTTTTTTCTTAATTGTTTTTAGCCCCCTGTAGACACAAAATCACGCACTTTGAGTCATTATTTAATCCTGGTCTCATACTACTATTCATATGGTTCTTAAGTGAAAAGAGTAATAATTAACCCATGTCTTTGGCCATTTTTACATTGTTTAATGTTGTATTTTCGATCTTACACCTGCACTTGCCTAGTATGTATTGTCATCTATGTTTTTTTCCTATTTCTGACTGTAGGCCCATCTACAACTGGGGTGCCCTAGGTACCCTGGACCCCTCTGGGGCACCCTGATCCTCATTGCACTTTACTCTCACCTTTTGGGCACTTTCTATCCATTTGAGCTTTCTATATTTTTGGTGGTCAACCTTTTCAGGGTTAATTATGAAATTAGAACAAGATAACCATATAAATATAAAGTTATGTGACCATAATGAGGGACCCAAGCACTAAGCATCTACTATCATCATCTAGATTTACATCCATCAAAGGCATCTAAAGATACATTTGCATCCATATAGTTCCATAACAAGGCACACAAGGTTGGCTCATCTGCATCACACTTCATAGGAGCGGAGTCTATTGTTTCAATGCACACATTTACTATATTCTACATCTAGTTATTTGATTATTACTTCACAAAGTGTGATTAGCACAAGATACACACAACCTAGGGCACAATCTTCACACACACGCGTGTGTGCTAGAACTACATTGGGTCTTAGATGTAGTGCAGGACTCGGTGATAATTCCATCCATTTGGTAGCTAAGGACAGTCTGACCCCTTCATATGCATATTTATTTTTTAGGGTTTTGATGTTTTTTCTGGGGTTTTGTAGATGATTCTTCCATCTCCTATTCACAGCGACATCTAGCGCAATTCAACGGAATTAGCACAACAGGAAGTGAACACATGCAAACATCCATCGACACCTTAGAGGATGTTTTCTAGACATTTCCACATACCAAAGCACCCAAATCTCAAACCAGGGCACCCACAAGTGCCCATATCCCTTTCGAGGCACCCAGTCCAGTCAGATAGCTTAGATCTATGCTTTTTAAGGCTTTTATGCGGTCACTTCCTCCTCCTGTTCACCTAGTCTACACTGCAACACAGTCCCGTGACATTTTTGAATCAGCTAAGGATTTTCTTAACCCTCTTTACACATTAGGTTCTCACATATCATTTCTTAGATTTCTTGGGTATTATTTAATAATTTTATTACTTCATTTATTTAGTTATTTTTTTGCTCCTGAAGCATTTTATTACACTAGATTATTTCTATTTTAGTTAATCACCCCCATCGTCACGCACATACCCAAATAGTTTTTATTATTTTATTTGATCTTGGAACTTCTAAATATTTTATATCCCCTTTAGTTTGAGATTGTTGCAGGATGGTGCATCTAGGAAACAGAGCGTTGGAAGGTAAAGTTATCCATTAGGGCCAAGTTCTCTATTATCTTACTAGTGAGTTGTTGTATTCTAGATTTAGGTGGCCTCACTGTCACTTTGGACTTATTGGCGAAATAGTTTTTCACTAGGAAAAATTGGTTTTTTTTTTCACCAATGCTCTGGGACTAGGTCCTTCTATTGAATGGGGAAGATCCATTATTTTATGTGAGCTAAAATGTAAATTTTTTGTTAGCCTAGAGGTAGAGGATCAAATAGGCACACTCCATTGCACCTAAAGAAAATGCTTGCAATCTTGTGTAAGGGATGAATTTGTTAAGAAAGTGGGGAAGTAGGAGTAAGAAATAAATAGAGGGATTAATATTGAAAGTATGAAACTCATATTCTTGCAAGGATTAATCCATTTAATTATATGCTAATAAAACATAGAGGCTTTGGGATACACTGTAACAACTATCTCCATAAGTCATATCGAGACAAGACAAAACCAACAACATAAACTCTACAATTGTTCACTTATCACACACTAACCCGTGCAAATCAATACATCCTTATATGGGGATGGGGACTTTCCACATGTCACCACCCATTGCACTTCTCAAAATAGAGTCACATGCTAATAATAGCCATGTGAAATATAACAACATGCAAGTGCTCTAACAATAGACTTCCTGGTAGTCTAACTACTGAGTAGAACATCCTATTATTGATCCTACCACTATAGCATGGGGCACTCAGTTATCAATGTATAGATTCCCAAAATACTCATTCACGTGGAGCGCAATTCTTCATCTATTTGTGTGCTCAGCACGTCTATATCCAAAAATATGACTCTTGGCATTCCTAGGACAGAAATGGCTAAGTTCCATGATCATTAGGCACTTGAGGGAACCCTTATCATAGCATCATGCGCTCTTGACTAGTAGCCCTCACATTCGCGCACCCAGATGAACTTAGGCCATTTTTTTCCTTTCAACAGTGCAACCTCCGACACGAGAGTACATTGTCTACCCAACAATGGAGGAAGAGAGGAAGGGGGAGTGCAAATTCGTGTCTTACGACCCCTTGTGACCCGCATCCCATTTCGCAACCTAACCTCATTACCTAAACCTTACACAATTATTTATTAATTACCTTATAATTGATAAATCCACATCACCTTACCCGCCACCTCACTTTGCCACCTCATCATGACCTAGCCCTAACCCTAAACTAACCTAATTAAGACCCATGACTTGGTCTAGACTCACATCCATAACTAATGCCTCCTTACTCGCACCCAAAGCCGACCTTCTAGCCACTTGACCAAGCCCGCAACTGATCTCTCGGGAGAAAAGCAGGGAAGGTGGGCTATTTTACTAAAAATAGCCTACTTTTTCCTTACCGATGCCGGTTCCTACTCGACCGCCGTCGGTTACGCAACCGCCATCGGTTCCCTGTAAATGGGCTCCCCAAACCAAAACAACGGATCGGAATTTCATTTTGGAGATCAGTCAAAGGATTTCTGGATCAACAGAGAGCATTGCGAGCGAGGAACAGAGTCCAGATCTTCACTTGACAGAGCAGAGACGAGTGGAAATACCAGAAGTGTTTACAACCAAGGAGATCAACTTGCATCTTTGTCAAAACCAGTAAGTCACATCTTGCATGTCCTCTGTTATAACATTTCTTATGCTCTTTAATTTCAGTCCTCCTAAATCCGTCTCTGAATCTACTACCCAACGTGTCATTGCATCTAACTGTTATTCTTTTGCTTCTAATCATCCCATTTCCTAATATCATCCATAAACCAGCCTTACAAAACACCATAGCTACCAAGAAGATCCTAGAACCCACCGGTATCGGTTATCAGTAACCGGCATCGGTTATCAGTAACCGGCATCGGTTCCTCTGATCAAAACCAGAAAACCAGCCTTTCCCCTACCCAGTTCAACGAAACAATTTAATTGATATTTTGCAGTCTTTTGTGTTAATTCATATTAGCAGGGGAACTGACCACCTTCGAAAGGAAGTTTTATATTTCCTGGGCCCAAGGCAGTTTCCTCATTTATTGTTTAATCAAAATCTTGTGGTCTTGTGTTCTTATTTGCAGGTAGTCCTTCCAAGACAAAAAGGAGTTCTCCGCAGTCAGCCTGATCTTTCTCTACGGTACGCGCACACCATCTCGACATTCAACAGGTATTCCTCCTAACCCTAACCTCATCTGTTTCTAAAAGGAATGAAAGGATAGAAGCAACTCTATTCCCAGAAGCCGAAACATTCCGAGTGAAACATTTTGGCACGCCCGGTGGGACCCATTTTGGGTTTCTTTCTCTTGCTTATTTTCATTTTAGGAAGCATATTTGCTGTTGCTGCTTTTGTTATATATTTCGTAAAGAATTTGTCTTGCTTTCCTAGTTTCGCATTAGTGAAAGTCATCTCTCTTGCTTCATCGAACATAATTTTCGATTTGGGTTTAAAACACATGCATTGCATTCCTGCTTGTTGTTCTTCAATTCTAGTGAACATAGATTAAGTAACAGGTCGTACACGTGGGGGTGATATCCACGGTATTGACAGGAAATTAACCCTAGTTTCACTGCACAACACATACCGAATCACTTCACAATTAACACAACAGCTCAAACATCCCCCCTTTTCCGCGGTATTCCTCCGCCCGATTGAGGTAACCTTATAAGCCAAAACAAACTTGACATTTCCCCTAGGTCTTGTTGTTTAGGATTCTGACATCATCTTACGTCTAAAGGCATAAGCCCACGATAACTAAAATTAACCCTAGGATTAGTCTCTGGATTTGCGTGTGCATCTTGCTTGTTTTCAAATTCTGTTTTCTCTGTCATACTTTGTCTTCTGTGATCAATAAGTTGATAAATATACTCAACGTTGCTAAAAATCAAATTAGCAGCCTTTTATATCTTCTTATCCTAGACTTTTGACACCGGCATCGGTTAAGGGACCGACGTCGTTTGCTCTGTGACCGACACCGGTTAGTAAACCGATATCGGTTACTGTCTTCATCAGCCCCTGACAAACCAGCAACTTGCCAAATTCATCATTCTGAGGTTGTTTTTGTTCTTGATAGATTGAAACTTTCCTGTGTGTTCTTGTCCATGGTTGTCATCACTCGGAAGCAAGCCGCCGCCATGGTTTCACATGCCTGCTCTGTGTCTTTGCCTGAATCACCCCCTTCACATTCTATAGGGAACCCTACGGACACCAGTGAGATCCCCCAAATTCCTGTAGGAGACAAGGACTTTGCCAAATTTCTGGATGCTAATCCCAGCGCTGTACAATACTATTTGTCTCATGCCCCTGACCGTACGCCTGATGGTCAGCTCCTTATTGGCATGCCTATTAGTATAGCTGCTCATTTAGCTCCCACTCCTCCTGATAACACTGCCTTACTTCCTGCATCTCTAGCCCCGTCTCCCAATCCGACGGCTTCAGAGGTTCATACGACCCCGATTAGCTTTCCTTTGGTTAATCTTGGACCCCACGTATCGTTACCACCAACTGCCCCTACCTCATCTCTCTTTCAGACCACTCCATTCATGACTTACTCTCTGCCACCTATTCACACGAGCTTTCCTTCTCAAGCTCCGCCTACCTTTTCATTCCCATACACGTATCCAGTAACCTCAACACCTTATATGGGACATCCCTATTCTGTTGCTCCAACATACTCATCCTCCATACCTTATCAACACTTAGCCCCACCATTGTCCAGCGGAAGCCCTTGGTCCAACTTGCCTCCGTTTACCACAACCGCACCATCATCTCATCCAACCACAGATTTCATCAAACAAATGATGGACAAAATGCAAAACCTGGAGGCTTCTGTTTCAGGAAGTCGTAGCGCCTTGACATACGAGCAAGTTTGTCGGGAGCCCATTCACCCTTCTGTCCCCCTTCATTCATATCCTCCTCAATGGGAGTTGCCAAAATTTACTCGTTTTAACAGTAAAGAGGATCCTCAACAACACTTGCGATCATTTAGACATGCTTGTTATTTGATTGCCCATGATGATGCCTTGTTACTCCGCACCTTCCCCATGTCCTTATCAGGACCCGCCTTGGAGTGGTACAGTGCTTTAACCCAGCACTCGATCTTCTCTTTTAACCAACTAGCCCAATCTTTCTTGGATCATTTCTCCATTAACATTGCCAAGAAAGTATCTATCACCGACCTCTATGCCATCCGACAATTTGAAGACGAATCTATCGCAGATTTCGTTGGACGATGGCGGGGCCTTATCAACCAACTTACGTATGCCTTGCCTCAAACCGAACTTATCGAACTATTTACGCGGGCCTGCGCTAAGCACATCTCCCCTACCCTCCAAATTCAAACTTTCCGCACATTCGACGAGGCCTTTACCATGGCTCGGAAACTAGAAATTCGAGCCTTAGAAGAAGAGAAATTGCGGTTGCGTAACAAAAACCCCAATTTCCGAACTCCTGATTCTACCAACAAGCCAAACACCACCACTCCTCACGCGTCCACTTCTTCTAAATCAAAAGGAGCTGTCCACGCGGTAATGGTCAAATCTCAAACACCGTCCAATACTCCGCCGAAAACCACTTATAAGTACAAAGCCGAGCCCACCAATTACACTCCCTTGGGAGAAACTTATGGCGTCATCCTGGAGAAATTGCTCAAAGCTGGGGCTATCACCTTGCCCCCTGTTAAACCTCACTCTGGGTTTGACTCCACCCGCGCAATACCTTCCTGGTACAAAGAAAATGACTTTTGTAACTTTCACCGCGTAAAAGGACATAGTCATGAAAACTGCAAGATGTTGAAAAACATAGTGCAGGAAATGGTTGACGCAGGGGATATAACCCTCGATAATCCTAACGCCCCTGCTAACCGAAATCTGAAAATTTTCAACAAGCCATTCCCGAATCACTCGTCCAACAGTAACGTAAACCAAGATATCTTAGCCGAGGAGAGTGTTCATGAGATCCATGCAGTCTTCGATTCTCAGCCAAAAGCCTCTATTGAAAATTTTTTTGAATCAAGCCTCTCCACCAACACAGGAGTCTGAACCTCCTTCACCACCATCAAGCCAAAGTGAAATCATTCCTTTACCCATAAAAGAGTTAACTGCCCGGACTTCTCTTCTCATCGACGAGTCTTCTTACACCACATCCCTACAAGACTGTGAGCGGATGTTATCTAATTTATCTATTTCCCAAACGTCCCCTTCTACCGCTCTTGCTGCACAAGAGGAAGGCTCGCCACTCCTTTTGACATCCTTAGACGAGAAATCTCTTACACTGACATCACCACATTCTTTAAACATGACAGATCCCCTCAAACACGCCCTCCTACCTATTAGTCCCTCATCGCCTAAATCTTTTCAACGACCGGTTGACCTCTTAACATCTATTGATACAGTGCCTCATCTACCTCCTGTGTCACACCCGCAGTGGACTGGAATTACAACCCACCTTTCTTCCGTACAAAAATTACAAATCACACCTGGAGACTGTCATTCCACAGAAGATAGACAGGCCCTATGGGAACGTTTGAGTACCCCTTTTTCTACTCAAATGCAAATGACTGATCCTGATGTCTCCACCATATACCCGAAGTGTTTACAGAAGCTTAAAATGCCCCTGTTCTCACCTTCACCCCCCTCACCTCTACCAAATGCCCCGTCCACTTCTATCAACTTAACCAGATCTTCCCCTACGCTTGGGACCTCACCAATGCCCAGTCTAACGCACCCGCCTAAGCGACTCGATCTATCCAAAAATAAATCCGTCCCGCCACCTAGGAGACAAACTCAATCCGTGCCCCTATCACAATCAAAACCATCATCGTCATACCTACCTTCCATATTGGGACCCCATCCCTCTACCTTACATCAATATATCATACCTCCTGCGTTTTCTTCAAAACAACCTACGCCTTCCGCACCCATACAGAAATTCCAGGGTATAGCAACACCGTCACTCCGCGTATCCTGTCCACCTATCAACCCTAAACAAATTCCATCATCAAAAGATTTGTTTTCGGTCACTCCTATTTCCCCGTGGTTGTTTTCTGATACCACATCATCTGCGGCCTCATCATCCAACATAGCTTCTGCGCCAAAGAAATCACGTTTAGTGAAAACCACGTATCAACACCCCTCGGCTAAACCACCACCCGTGCGAACCAACCATGCCCAAACATTACCAAAACCCGCACAACCAATACCCTCATCCTCTTCCGATTTTGACCCACTCAAAGGATCTTACGCCAAAATCCTTGCTATGTTGGTGGAGAATGCGACCATTTCCCTACCTCCACTTAGACCTTATGACCCGTCTAAACCCCGACCTATGGGTTACGATGAGTCTAAAATCTGCGCTTATCACCGCACACCAGGACATGATGTGGAGGGATGCAAAGCTCTAAAAACCATCCTTCGTCAGTCACCTCTCCCGGATAGAAAGATTAAGAAAGACAACTTACGAAGGGAGAGACCTTTAGTTTCCATTCCCTCTCCTATACCATCTGTCCCCGCCTCACCAAGATCTATCATTATTACAACCCCACCTCTTGAAGACCATGAGTTATCCCAACCATCTTCCTCATCTCAGGTCTACGAGATTAATATGATTAGTGTCGCTACTCGAGGGCAGAAAAACAATGGGAAAGCAAAAGAAAACACACCTGCGGCATCTCTTTCTCCGTCAAACATCCCGATTGCACCACCACCTAAAGTGGTCATTCGCGGACCCGCCTATCCCGTCTCTAATGGCATTGCCCACCGAAATATGATTAAACAGCTTCACCAATCGCCCGTAAAAATGACACTGTATGATCTCATTCAGACTTCTGAATCTCATCGACAAGCTCTCGTTGAGATCCTTCAAGGGATAGAGGTTTTACCTAATGAAACCCTGCCTGTCGCCTCCATTCTAACACCCAATCACGTTGCTTCTCTCACCAAACAACCCACTACCCCAACCACTTCTGTCTCTGTACAACAAGCTGCTGCAGTCAGTTTCTCTGAAGATGAAATTGTTGACTTTGGTACAGAAGACCCTGACCCTGCCCTTTTCATCTCCGCTTACGTCCGGGACATTCGAGTACGTCGGGTTATGATTGACGGGGGTGCTAGCCTAAACATCATCTCTTCAAAAGCCTTCCAACAAATGAATATCCCTTCTAGTTGCATGTGTGCCAACCCCATCATGTTGCGGTCATTCAATGACGCTATTACTTCTACCTTAGGCACCGTGATCCTCAACATTCGGGTAGGACCACGTACTTTACCCGAACTCTTCTATGTCTTGGAGGGAGAGTTCCAATATAATATATTGCTGGGTCGTCCTTGGATCCGAGCCATGGGATGCGTTCCCTCAACATTACATAGATGCATAAAATTTGAGTACGAGGGGAAGTCCTACACCGTAAAAGCTGACCCTCCCCCCTTTAAAACCTGCAATATGTTATACCGCCCTAACGATGTGCTTATACCAATCAAGACACCCATACATTCAACCCAACCATCCTCTTCAAATGTACCTCAACCATCCACCTCAACCGCGCCTACGCCTTCAACTGATGAAACCACCATCGCAAAAACCACTTCCCTTCCCGCAGCTAACATTCCAACCTCCGACCCCTTAGTAGATGTTTTTCAGCGCCTTACGCTGGGGGAGTACCGCCTATATAACGTTAGTTCTTTCCCTACCCCGCAGGAGTACGGACAATTACATGCACATCCCACCTACGACCGTCGCGTGGGGGAGGTAATCTCTTACGGACCACCCCATTGCCGCACTAACCTAACGTATGGGGGTGTTGACGCATCCTCCATTACCCCTGAACCTCCTCTTGGTGTGGTTCCCTTCCAATCCGATTTTCAATACTTGACAAATCGTCGTTTCGCCCTCACCTTCTTGACTCGCTGTGCGTGGAAAGGCTTTGGTTTTGGCCTTTACGAACAAGGCCGACATACACTCATTCCCGTGACTACCCGTAAACATAATGATCGCAGTGGTCTCGGTTTTCCCGAAACACCTACACAGGAGACACCTCCTGTCAGCTGTATCCTGGAAGAAGAAGACGTCGCCCCTACCAAACCATCATCACCCACTTTGCCATCATCACCCACAGAATCTATAGACCCTGAATCCATCCCTCCTAACTTTTTTTTTTCATAAATGCTATCTTCATAGGTCCTCTCACTTATCAACGCGATAATGAGGACCCATCTTCTCTTCCCCTTCTGTATCCAGACATGATCGAAGAGGATTCGCCTTTGATTAATGTTGTTGAATGCCAGGATGACGACTCCATCCTCACTTACCTTGGCGCGGATGATTCTTATATTCAACGAGCCTTACCATCTGAAACCCAAACCATGCTGAACGAATCTACCATAGAAATCAACATCCACACGGAGGAGGATCCTCACATTGTGAAGATTGGACAATCCCTTAACACATCAGAACAAGCCGCCTTTACTACCTTTCTCCGTGCTCGCAACCAAGCTTTCGCATGGTCTTACGCTGACATGCCAGGAATTGATCCTACCATTGCCGTCCATAACATCACCCTAAACCCCGATTCCAAACCAGTCAAACAGAAATTGAGAAAAATGCATCCACGCATTGCTCTCTTGGTCAAAGAGGAGCTCCAACGACTCCTTTCTGTTTCCTTCATCTTGCCTATTGACTATCCTCAATGGATTTCTAACATCGTACCTGTCACTAAAGCGACAGGGGGACTTCGGATATGCACAGATTTCTGGGATCTTAACCTCGCTTGCCCTAAGGATGACTTCCCCTTACCTAGCATTGACCAACTTGTTGATCTAACTGCAGGTCATGAGATGCTCTCTCTCATGGATGGCTTTTCAGGATACAACCAAATTTTGGTTGCCCCTGCCGATCAACACAAAACTGCCTTCATAACTCCTTGGGGAACCTTCTGTTATCGTGTCATGCCATTTGGCCTTAAGAATGCTGGTGCTACCTATCAGCGGGCTATGACCTACATTTTTCATGACATTATGCACACTATCCTTGAAGATTATGTCGACGATCTTCTCGGCAAGTCTAAACATCGTAGTGAACATCTCGATGTTTTAACCATTATTTTTGATCGCCTGTTACAATATTCTGTCCGCCTTCAACCAAAGAAATGTGTCTTTGGTGTTCTTTCGGGAAAACTTCTTGGCTTTATCGTCTCTTTGCGTGGCATTGAGGTCGATCCATCTAAAGTCAAAGCTATCCTAGAAATGCCCCCACCCAAAAATCTCAAACAATTGCGTAGTTTACAAGGTAAGCTCCAATCTATCCGACGTTTCATCTCCCAACTCTCGGATCGGTGTCAACCTTTTCATCACCTTCTTAAAAAGGATATTGCATTCTAATGGAGCGAAGAATGTCACCAAGCCTTCGAAGCTCTCAAATCCTATCTCTTGCGGCCACCCGTGCTTATCCCACCCCAGGACGACCGCCCTTTCTACCTTTATCTTTCCGCCACTGACCATGCTATAGGTGCCATGCTTGCACATATTACATGTATGCCAAACCTCATCTGAACCAACGCATTGCTAGATGGCTCATGCTTCTCCGTGCTCGCAACCCAGCTTTCGCATGGTCTTACGCTGACATGCCAGGAATTGATCCTACCATCGCCGTCCATAACATCACCCTAAACCCCGATTCCAAACCAGTCAAACAGAAATTGAGAAAAATGCATCCACGCATTGCTCTCTTTGGTCAAAGAGGAGCTCTAACGACTCCTTTCTGTTTCTTTCATCTTGCCTATTGACTATCCTCAATGGATTTCTAACATTGTACCTGTCACTAAAGCGACAGGGGGACTTTGGATATGCACAGATTTCCGGGATCTTAACCTCGCTTGCCCTAAGGATGACTTCCCCTTACCTAGCATTGACCAACTTGTTGATCTAACTGCAGGTCATGAGATGCTCTCTCTCATGGATGGCTTTTCAGGATACAACCAAATTTTAGTTGCCCCTGCCGATCAACACAAAACTGCCTTCATAACTCCTTGGGGAACCTTCTGTTATCGTGTCATGCCATTTGGCCTTAAGAATGCTGGTGCTACCTATCAGCAGGATATGACCTACATTTTTCATGACATTATGCACACTATCCTTGAAGACTATGTCGACAATCTTCTTGGCAAGTCTAAACATCGTAGTGAACATCTCGATGTTTTAACCATTATTTTTGATCGCCTGTTACAATATTCTGTCCGCCTTCAACCAAGAAATGTGTCTTTGGTGTTCTTTCGGGAAAACTTCTTGGCTTTATCGTCTCTTTGCGTGGCATTGAGGTCGATCCATCTAAAGTCAAAGCTATCCTAGAAATGCCCCCACCCAAAAATCTCAAACAATTGCGTAGTTTATAAGGTAAGCTCCAATCTATCCGACGTTTCATCTCCCAACTCTCGGATCGGTGTCAAACATTTTCCATCACCTCCTTAAAAAGGATATTGCATTCCAATGGAGCGAAGAATGTCACCAAGCCTTCGAAGCTCTCAAATCCTATCTCTTGCAGCCACCCGTGCTTATCCCACCCCAAGACGACCGCCCTTTCTACCTTTACCTTTCTGCCACCTGACCACGCTGTAGGTTTGCCATGCTTGCACATCGTGACTCTGAGAATCGACGAACAAGCCATTTATTATATAAGTTGTACTTTGGTGGACTATGAGACTAGGTACACACATGTAGAAGATTGTGCCTTGCCCTATCATTCGTGGCCACCAAACTCCGACACTACCTTCTAAATCACAAGACTTTCGTCATCACCAATACAGACCCCATCCATTACATGTATGCCAAACCTCATCTAAACCAACGCATTGCTAGATGGCTCATGCTTCTCGCCGACCTTGACCTTGAGTTTGTCCACCAGAAATCAATCAAAGGACAAACCATTGCAGACCAACTTGCGGAAGCTCCTTTACCTGGGGAACAATTTACCAATTTCACATTTCCCGACGAACTCATCGCTACTCTTTCCCTCACGGAGGAGTCGTACCCAATGACCCTCTTCTTCGATGGATCTAAATGCCAGTGCGGCGGAGGAGTTGGCGTTGTTCTCATTCCTCCCAACACTGAACCTATGCCTCTTTCATTCCGACTTGATTTCCCTTGCACTAATAATACAGCGGAATACGAGGCCCTTGTTCTGGGTCTCCAAGTTACGTTACACTTAGGTATCAAATCTATCAACATTTTTGGCGACTCTCAATTGGTAGTCAATCAAGTTATGGGCATCTACCAATGCAAAAACGAGGAACTTCAAAAATACAAACACTACGTGGATTCACTTCTAGCCTTATTTACCCACTATTCTATACAAACCATTCCCCGCTCCACTAACAAATTTGCGGATACTATGGCTTGCTTAGCCTCGCAAATTCCCGCCGCGCCAACTGACTCTGAATTATTCGTCGTGGTCCAACAACTTTTTGCCCCATCCTATTCAACCCCGGTAGTTTGTATGATAAATACTGTGTCTACTAATTCACAAGATACCTGGTACCACCAATTTCACGACTACCTTCCAATCTTTGTCCTCCCACCTGACCTTACTAGTAACGACAAACGTGCTTTTCTTAAAAGTGTTTCGCGTTATGTTGTCATGGGGGGACTCCTCTACAAACGTGGCTTTGATGGCATCCTCCTTCGCTGTCTAACTGGCGCGGAGGCCACTCATACCATCCAACAGGTCCATGACGGTATTTGTGGTGGACATTTTAGCGGCCTTGCCGTGGCCAAACGAATCCTTCGCCTTGGTTATTATTGGCCTACTCTCAATAACGACTACTACGAATATGTTAAGCGTTGTGTTATGTGTCAGCAACATGCCAACCTTCAACATACTCCTAGCCACCCACTCCAGATCGCTCGAGATCTTTGGCCCTTCTCACAATGGGGTTTAGACCTTATTGGTGAGATTCACCCAACCTCTTCACAACGTCACCGTTGGATAATCACAGCGACCGAATATTACACAAAATGGGTGGAGGCTATTCCACTCATTTCAATCAAAAAAGAAAAAATTGTCGAGTTCATTAACCACCACATTATCTGTCGTTTTGGTGTTCCTCATCGCCTGATAACAGATAATGGAAAATCTTTCAAAAACAAGTTGTTGCAAGACCTTTGTGACAACTTTGGTATCAAACTTAGTTTCTCATCACCTTACTATCCACAAGCCAATGGGCAAGCCGAGTCCTCTAATAAAACACTAACCAAAATCCTCATGAAAGTTGTCAATGAATCCGGAAGAAATTGGCACGATCACATTCCCTTTGCCCTTTGGGCTTATCGTACTAGCATTCGTACCTCTACTAATGCCACACCTTTTTCTTTGGTATACGGTACCGAGGCTGTTTTGCCTCTCGAAATACAAATACCCTCCCTTAGAATATCTCTTCAGGATATTCTCACCAACGATGATTTCCGCCAAGAGCGGTTAGCCCAATTGGAGCTTCTTGACGAACGCCGTCTTACAGCTCTTGATCACCTTCAAATCTATCAAAAACGCATTAAACGTGCTTATGATAAGCGACTTCATGAGCGTACCTTTAAGGTTGGTGATCTTGTTCTCAAAGAGAATCAACATGTAACCAAACTAGAAAAGAGCAAACGTGGAAAATTTGCTCCCAATTGGATTGGGCCTTATATAATCACTCATACCTATGGATCTGGTACTTATCGTTTAGCTTCGCTTAATGGTAAACCTGAGCCTGAACCCCTTAATGCCTTGCATCTTCGACCATTCTACTGTTGAAATTAGTGTTATATCACTTCTTATCTACCTGCCGCTCGTCCCTTGAGCTCACTTACCACTACATACACTCTGTTTCCTACACCTCATAATAACAATCAAGCTCACATAGTTTGATCCTCACCTCCCCTTGATGAAGCCTTCCCCTTTTTAGTCTAGTCCATGACTTCAAAATATTAAAATAAGCCGTATTCTTATGGGATTTTCTTGAGTCAAACTTCCTACTAAACTAGATGCTTCACGCCAAACGAACATCTAGTCATCTAAATTAAATATAGACTGCTCCCTCGAAGGACAGCTATATGCTGAACTATTGCTGCTATTATATATAGACTGCTCCCCTGAAGGACAGCTATGCATTACAATCATATCTGCTACTATAAATAGACTGCTCCCTCGAAGGACAGCTATACACAGTCAGCCTTTATCAGAAGCTTCTCGCATTGATCAGCTTCGTGAAGACCTCAAGAATAATACAATCAATATCCCTTGTAGACTTCCCGCATCGATCAGTCTACATTCAATAAAAGAAAAGCCTCATTCAAAAGGACTTTTGAGTCATGGACTTGTCTATTTAGGGTAGGTTCTCTTTCGTCAGAACACTCACTTTGTAATAAGTTCTCCGTACCTCAGCTATATCATCCACCTCACCTCACCATTTGTTTCAACTCAAGGGACGTAATGTACGCTCGATATATTGTGATCACACAACTCTTTTCACCTATTGACTTCTCGTCTATGCACGGTACCTAGGGCTCCAAGCTCGTTCTACGTGGTGTGGTTTGTTTAGCTCTCTTCATCTACGGGGCACTCTTTCTACTTTGCCTCGCATCTAGGATTGTGTGTTGACCTTAATCAGGACCCGATTCCCTACTACTTGGGTAGGCTAACTTTCACTTCCCTCATACCTTTTACAGCATCACCAATTCATTACCAACACCATCCACCTTACCTTTACTAATCTTAATATTTTTTACCAACCAACCAATTACCTAAACCGTACCCAATTGCCTGAATTCGCCTCTCCCTGATCCTAAGGGAGAACTACATCGGTCTGAGGCCCCTCCTTGCTTTGTGCAATGGGCTATGTAGGTAGCACTTCAGAGACATGGGGTCTCCCAAGGTTAGCTCGACCATCCCCTACCATAACCTATCCTGTGTGGTGAATATAAATATTTTTGTGTATTTCTATTTAATCACAGTCCTCTTTATCCTTTTTCAAAACACCGAAAATCAAAACACAAACAATCTTATTATTATCGTAACTCAAATCAACATACATATTCAGTTTTATTTAGATGTTAAACAAATACATCTTCTCTATCATTGACATGCAGGTCGGCATCCTTATTTATTCTTATACCTTGCTAACATTTACTTAGACCCTCATGCCTCATCCCGAACTAGGTGATGATCGTGATCGTCGACCCCTCTCGCCAGGCCTCTCTATCCTCAAAGGTACCACGGCTATTGGTACCACCCACTGATCTACCAATCTCTCCTGTAACATATGAATATGCCCTCTCGCATGGAGGACTCTAGCCTCTAGTCTCCCCGCCTATGACTCCGCAACCACTAACAATCCTCTTGTCTCATTCACCTGCGTTTGGAGCTGCTGAACCAAACGCTGCAGACGATCCCTCTCTACTGTAATCACAGCTATGTCAGGACACTCACGTACACCTCGCAGTTCTGCTACCCACCATAATCTATAGGCCTCTGTCGTTCCCGCAGCCATTACCCTACGATCAGCTGCTACCTCTTCAGGCCCTTCTAGAGGTGTTGGCCGGGGAGGTGAGAATGCTGCCTCGGCGTCGATCCTCATATATGGTCTATAAGCCAGGGGTATATCCTGCACAAATCCAAATTTTCACCGCACGCGATCTATAGGAATCCTCTCATATTCACCTGGCCTGTGCCCCGCGATCCACCTCAATCGCTCTACACCCCCTCAACTTCCTCAGCTATGTTCTCTGTTTACCATATAGTTTCGTATGGCCTCAACAATAATCCGAAACCGCACTCTTCCCTCCCATACCACCTGCTGTAAACTCAATTCCCACAACCCCCGGCACGGCGGGATCTGCCTCTTGTTCTGTCTGGACCCATCTCCTGAATCCCAACCTCTGCACTCCGGTTTCTCTCCTCCCGACTGGAATGGGTTGCCTATGGTCGCACACCAAACATGTGCTCATAGGCCCAACTATAATACGGATGAAACTATCCAGTGTCGTCCGGTGAGGTTTCGCCTACAAGAACCCATAACCCCTGTGATACGCCGCCAAATGCAGGTGCCATGCAAAAGTCCGTTCCTTTCTATCATCTCCCAAATAACACACAGCATGCCTTTGGAATCTTCTTCCCCTTCCGCCCTCGGTAACGCATCATACCCTCCGCTATCATGAGATCAACTCACTGCTACCCTTGTCCTCCTCAGGTGGGCTGCAGACATTACCCCCATATGTAAAAGATAAACCTCGCTGTGTCAATCTCGTGGCGTATGGCCCCTACTGTTTGTATAACTCTTCCCCGTGCCACGCTAGGTAGTGCCTGATATTCGACTGGTTCTCCTGTATAGGGAGTCTCAAGATCCGAACACACATCTTCCAATTTTTACTGTCCATCTCCCCATTTGGCAGATAAAAGGTATTTACTCGGGATTCCATCTCTCAATCAATGCTGCAACATAGCATGATTACGTGCGATTCGTAATAATAGTGGATTCACTTAACCCCAACGTTTAATCATGGTCCATTCAGCTGTGTTTTTACAACCATCCGCGCGGATTCGGACAACAGTGCTGGCACACTATCATTCATCCTCAACCTTGCTCTGCTGCATACACCAAAACAACAAACAACCATTCAACCCGTCAAGGTTTTTTCAAACATTCTATAATTCCTCCAGTAACCGCTATCGGTTATACATAACTCGATTCGTTAGTACGATCCGGTTCTCCCATAACCACGTACCGGTCACGTCAATTCATACTCTTGCCTAAAACAAAACACCCTACGAGATATTCCCGTTTATTGCCTCTCTGTCATACACAGACATACTCGAAACCTGTGATTACCTAACACGTCACAACTGATACTCACTTATAACCCTTGCTATCAGGGGTGCTCTGCATATCGACCAACCACTTAATCTCTTATCATAACACATGCAAAAATCAAATCACAACCAAAACATTTACCCTTCTGGGGTTTGCAGTAGCTTGAGGTGGCCCTTGTCTTCCCTCTTGTCCCCTGCCTGCTGCTGTTTCTCCTCTCCTGCCATTATCCACTACTCTTTTCACATTCGCCTTTCTACTTTCTGAATCTCCGATCACATTCAACCTTCCCAGTCTCTTTTCTATGTCTTATCACCCAAATCTCTCATACAAATTCCTGTCTCTCTTCTCCTTATCACTCAAATCTCTCATGCAATACCTGTCTCAGTCGTCAAAAAGCGTCGCGTTCGCGTATTTAACCTCTTGCATGGCTCTAAAATTAAAACTTAAGCTGCCACCCTAGCTTCTCTATTTTTAGCCTTGAGCTCAACAATATTGGCTAAGTAACCCATATCCTTCTACTTAGGCGATGAACCTTCTATCATGCTATCCCATATCGGTTCCTATAACATGATACCACTTTTCCCATCCCTCATCACATTCTCTAACAGCCTTCTTGTGTGGCTCATCATTTGGTCATTTTAAATTTTTTTCAACATTACCCCACACTTATTGCATTGCTTCCTGCATAAAGAACATAGCTTGCCACACTTGTTCATCCTCCACAGAATGTATGCATGAAAGAATCGCATAAAGAAAATAGAATATCCAAAAAAATTATCACAAACCTATCAAAGAAGTAATTTCAAGCCACAGGACTGTCAATCTAGACAGCATCTGGATCCAACTTAACATCTATGGCTACCCTTCTGAGAGGTCTTCCATTGCAGTGATCTCTTTTGTAGCCTTTCATAGGGCTGATAATCCAGCCTCGGTACAATACTTGATATATTTTGATAGTATCGGAACTCCGTTCTAGCCAACCATGTAGCGCTCTCGAGCCACCGTAGGTACTTGGATGAACACTGATAACTCCGCAATCATCACCTTACTATCAGTGTCCCATGTGCCTGTGCTGGTGCACGCATGGTGGTGAAATGTGGCTTTGATACCTGCACCTCTAGAGTGTGCCTGGAGCTGTGGCTTTACCGCTGCTGGTGGTGGTGCTGCTTTCTGCACCTGATAACTCTGAGCCTGGGCTAGCTAACCCTAGTAAAACTCAATATTATTAGTTGCCTGGTATTCTCCTTTATGGCAGCTTGAGCTGCTTCCTCTGTAACTAGTTGTACCCTTGACCACTAAGGATAGCTGATCACACTCTCCTAACATCTATCAAAGCTAAAAATGGCTATGCAGATTTACTACTAGCCTCCTTGAGCTGCTCTCTGAATAAATCTTCACATTTCCTGTAATGCTCCCTTATGTACCCAGCAACTTCATCTTTTCCTTCACCTACTGGCCTCTCTGCTACCCAACTCCTCAGATCTGACGGTCTGTGGTGCCACTATCGATGTTAACCGGCCTCTACACCCCCACTAATGTCACTCAAGATATTCGGGAGGTGGCTCATCCTGTATAGTCAGCTCTATCTGCCTGGCGTCACCAAGGTCCAGGGCACCAGTATTAGAATCGTTCTTTCCTAATGCACTAACCCTTTTTTTGGCTATCCATTTTGTGCAACTCTATTCTCCCTTAAAATCATGTATTCATGCTCCTCTGCCAGGATAGTTTCTCTCTGTATTCTTCTTATCCATCCATCATGTCCCTACTGCTGTAAGCCCCTCTGATACAGATGTCCTCTAGTATGCCACATTGGCAACTATTTTGTTTAAGGAATTACACGTATGTTCATTTGTTAGGAACATGTATTCGTGCCTGGTTTACGACTTCTTTCCAGGATCACCTCTGAAAGCTCATATCGGTGTATGACCTGTGGCCCTGGCTGCTGAGGTTACCTTACTGGCCTGATGCATACGATGTGCTGGTATGCCTCCTCATGTGTAACAATATTCCAGTATAACAAATACCAATCACCTGGTTCATAGCGATAGCCCTCACTATTTATCTGTTATAACTTACACCATAGAATTTCTCTGGTGCCTATTGTGCATAACTGGAATATGCACCCTCCACCATACCTCCAGGAGGATCATCCAAAAATTCCATGCTCATGGTGATCGAGCGAGTCCATCTCTTTCTAACTACCTTGGATTTTGTTTGGGGATTATTCAGGTGATCCCAACCAGGGTCTATGCTAGTTTCTCCTATCATGCCCTTCTCTTCTTTAATAACATAGGTGTCATCGATACTCGCTTTATCCTATGGTAGGTCAGTAGCGCGCCTGCCTCCCTTATGCAACCTGGTGACATATGTCCTTATCCATGAAAATCTCTGAATGCTACCTGGAATACTTCCTCTCCCTTAGGATAGTTATTTTCTTGAAGTTTATGTCGATACATTTTTTTCTAATGTTGACGGTCCTCTCCCCACTCAGGAGATGTAACTCATTGGTAACCGGATTTTCTTCCCCATCTCTCGATTAGGGCAAAACCCTCAACACTGTGATCTCTCTCTATCGCTCTGTCCCTCTGGACTCCGCATAGTCGTTATCTTCACGCAAAATTGGCCTTAGATGAGCTGCAGAAGGTCCTATGTGGCCATCATCTGCACTAATAGCGGGGGCTTTTGTAATCCATTTATCGTTTAGTGCTGATGTGCCTGCAAAAGCCAACCCTTATCCTTAGACCTTCTTCTTCCTTAACAAGATCTACTTTGACATCTAACGCATCCTCTTTATTATCCCCCCGACAATAATTTTCTTGGGACTGTGGGAGGAATGTTTTTGTAACCTCTAGCTACTACCCCCATCTTGGGGTTCACCAAACGTAACCCAACCCACAAAACTCTGCAATATCTATCTCCTTCATTGTAACCCATCTCAACTGGGGGTTTCATTCAACCCCCATCTCCGACTCTAAAGTCTCCAACCCAAAATATGCCTAGATTCAAACTTGTACACCCACCCCCAGGGTCAACCCAACCCCTACATAAACCCACAACCTTATTGCTGGCAAATACCATTGACCTACGCCGGTCACCAACAACCCATTTCACCATGCACTTGAAACATGTGGAAGTGACCGTAAATGACGGTTTGCACTAGTGGCCGACATTTAACCACTGTTGCTCTCTTGAAACATGCAAGGTTATACCCCCGCGCGGCATCAATAAACCCATCATCTGTCTTCAACTACTTTAGGTAGCTCATGCAGAATACGCCATTCATTCCCAAATTTCATGTGCATCCTTTCATAAAAAATTACCTACTCTACCCACTTGTATGCATTATCTGATCACACCATCTACAAGTCTAGCTTTGTCAAATCTGTACTACATTTTCGAGATTTATTTTCTAAAAAAGGGGAATTCCTACACATGTTCTCAATAGGTATATCATGGAATACAACCAATATCACCAAGAATAAAGAGTTTTGTATGTACCCGAATTGACGACACGTCGTCATGGTGGGATGGGTGGTGGCGGTCCCAGCTCGTCCATTGCAACTTGATGCTCCAATTCGTCAATATTTCTGTCGGCACACATGTGCTCCAGATCCTGATCTGCTGGGTCCCCTATCTCGCACAACCAACTGCTGACCTATCCAATCCTCCTTAGGATCGGGCCCACTCCTCATCTCTCTTGGCCCATGACAATAGAAATCCACGTCACTCAATGTAGCCTCTAATGGACATGTCTCCATGTCAGACAAGTCGATATGTGTGGGTTTTGTAAATAACAAGGGTAGCTCAAATAACTGGAGGACCCCTATTTTTCTTTCGAGAAGTATTCTTACTGAGTCGTCAACTAGTACCTTTCCTTATTCATTTTTATCCAACATCTCTCGTAGCATGTCTTCCTTCAAGGTCACCTCATTACGTGAAGCACTATGACTAAATTCTCTTATCTTGTATTTCAGGAGCTAGGATTTCCATGTTTGTGCCCTAATCATTCCTATGGGGTACTTTAAACACTCTAAGTATCACCTGTACCTCCACCTGGGTCTGCAACCTCAACCCTCTTCATTCAAGCCTTGTCCAGCTTGACCATACGGCCTCAACCTACCAGTAGTCACTCGACCTTTGGTTTCATTCTACCAATCTTTTCCCTACTATTCAAGGCCTTCTTCAAACCTATTTGGCCAAACCCTAGGCCATGCAAACTTCCAATCTCAAAAAAACCTAAGGCTTCAGCCATGCCCTATATTTGCCCGACTCTAAGGCCATTTTCCTCAAAATTCCTCTTTTGGCCCGAAAAAAGAGCCTCAATGTAAACACCTCTTTACTTAGCTCGACCTAAGGCCTCACACCTAGTCAACTTTGGTTTCGACTTCAAGGCACTTCACCCTACCTATTTAAGGCCCGACCCAAGGCCTCAACCTACGATTCGGCCCGACCTTTTATAGATTTTGCAACCTACCAATTGGCCCGACCCAAGGCCTCGGCCTAACCTATTTTGGCCCGACTTAATTCACCTTTCGCCCATTTATGACACTATTTTTCTTTTCTCCAATTCCTTTCCTTTGCATGCATGGCATTCATATCCTTCTAGCGCACTTACTACTTCCCAAGGCCTACAGACATACCTATGTGCACCCTTTTTACTCCGTAAGGCCTTCACCCTACCTATTCGGCCATAATCCAAGTAATCGCATCCTAACCACTTAGGCCCGACCCAAGGCATCAACCTACCTATGCCACGGCCCGACCTATTGCCATGAGTTACCCATCTGGGTAACTTTTTTTACGAGCCATCGCCTATTTCTACTTGAAATATGTTTCCTATAGGCTTTATTACCTTCAATACCATTATTATTCCACTAAGCAACCTTTGTTTTCATTCATGTCATCACATCCATCATCATACCTTGTGTTCTATACACCTGCATCCACTGCACACTAAAATGTATGTGTGATCCTCCATTCATAAACTCAATAGATTAGGGTAATCCTTGACTTGATCTGTCACACAACTTTGCACTTATTACAACTAGAAAAAGAAAAAAAAATAAGTGAAAGGGAAACCAACCATATGGTAATGGAACCGAACATGCCTAAACGTTCCTGAAATACTCACCTGATATGGAAACACCTGGAGAAACTTCATATACCTTGGATACCAGGTTTCAACCTACTCACCCATGTAAAGATAAACTGGGAATCGACCTTTGCCTACACATTGCTAGTTTGCCCTTAGCTAATCATGCACCCTCGTTTCAAGTATCTAAGTTGCATTACAAACAGGTCCCAACAAATGCTTCCTTGGAAATACCCTTGGGGTCATAGAGAATCCTCTATACAAAATAGTACCCTTGATCAACCCTATCCCTGATTTCCCGTTTACTCAATCTGTGATAGATTTGAGGGGAATTTAGTTTATATTCTTTATTATTTAAGATACCACTTTATATTATGTGTTATTACGTAGCTTTACATAACTAAGCTATTTACGACAATCAGGGTGCACTGTAGACACCAAATTTGTGTCTTACGACCCCTTGTGGCCCGCATCTCATCTCGCAATCTAACCTCATCACCTAAACCTTACACAATTATTTATTAATTACCTCATAATTGATAAATCCACATCACCTTACCCGCCACCTCACTTTCTGCCACCTCATCATCATGACCTAGCCCTAACCCCTAAACTAACCTAATTAAGGCCCGTGACTTGGTCTAGACTCACATCCATAACTAATGCCTCCTTACTCGCACCCAAAGCTGACCTTCTAGCCACTTGACCAAGCCCGCAACTGATCTCTCGGGAGAAAAGCAGGGAAGGTGGGCTATTTTACTAAAAATAGCCTACTTTTTCCTTACCGATGCCGGTTCCTACTTGACCGCCGTCGGTTAACGCAACCGCCATTGGTTCCCTATAAATGGGCTCCCCCAACCAAAACAACGGATCGGGATTTCATTTGGGAGATCAGTCAAAGGATTTCTGGATCAACAGAGAGCGTTGTGAGCGAGGAACAGAGTCCAGATCTTCACTTGACCGAGCAGAGACGAGTGGAAGAAACCATAAGTGTTTACAACCAAGGAGATCAACTTGCATCTTGGTCAAAACCAGTAAGTCACATCTTGCATGTCCTCTGTTATAACATTTCTTATGCTTCTGTGAATTTCAGTCCTCCTAAATCCGTCTCTGAATCTACTACCCAACGTGTCATTGCATCTAACTGTCTTATTCTTTTGCTTCTAATCATCCCATTTCCTAATATCATCCAATAAACCAGCCATTACAAAGAACCCACCGGTATTAGTTATACGAAGAAGATCCTAGAACCCACCGGTATTGGTTATCAGTAACCGGCATCGGTTCCTCTGATCAAAACCAGAAAACCAGCCTTTCCCCCTACCCAGTTCAACGAAACAATTTAATTAATATTTTGCAGTCTTTTGTGTTAATTCATATTAGCAGGGGAACTGACCACCTTCGAAAGGAAGTTTTATATTTCCTGGGCCCAAGGCAGTTTCCCATCATTTATTGTTTAATTAAAATCTTGTGGTCTTGTGTTCTTATTTGCAGGTAGTCCTTCCAAGACAAAAAGGAGTTCTCCGCAGTCAACCTGATCTTTCTCTACGGTACGCGCACACCATCTCGACATTCAACAGGTATTCCTCCTAACCTTAACCTCATCTGTTTCTAAAAGGAATGAAAGGATAGAAGCAACTCTATTCCTAGAAGCCGAACATTCCGAGCGAAACAATAACCTTCCAGTGCACAAAAATCCAATTTGACCGAAGAATTCTACGCATGCCTCTACAGCACTGAAGGCACTACTTTTGTCCTTTACCTAATTTTTCCCTCACCTATTGCATGTTGTTCCTGTGCTCTTCATCCTTTGTACGTGGTCTCTGTTATATCTTTTTTGACCCCATATTTATCATCCATTGTTTCCTTACCCACTTTCTCAACCGTACATGCGTTCTCTACTGGGCCTCTCCATTTTGTATAGCAGGTTATATTTTTCTTTGTATTACTCCACCCACACTAAAATATATGTGCGGTCCTCTGCGCATACAACAAACCTTGGGAAAATAATGGGTTACTGGAGAAAGCACCAAAACGAAACAAAAATAATTGACAAGCAACAAGAACGGGAAAACAAGAAAAATAAAAATATAAAGGAAATTCTAAACTAACTGGAAAATTCCTTATTACAAATACAAGAAGACTTATTTATCGTAGGGCTCAGCCTACTCCATTGAAAATGACATGGTAATCTCATATCATCTAGTGCTTATAAACTGGCAAGATCTTAAATCAATAATGTACGAGATGATTTAGGGTTTTTACCCAAACCAATGGACTTTCAACTTTCCCTGGATGGTGCGATACTGAAATAAACAACAACACCATATATTCCAACCTCAAACACTTGTTCTTTTTTATATGAAAATTTTCCCCCATGCCATGGATTTTTGTTTTTGATTTTTTTTCTGGTCTTTTGAACTTCATCTAGCTAGTGATATCTTTCATCTAAATACATTAAATTACAAATCCTCTCTTCTAACACCCTTTTTTTTCATTAGCTAACCCTTCCTATCCACGCTATACACAATGATGGTAACAATTGATTTTTCAAAACCTAGAAAAAATAGCATAATGCCCAAACACCAATGAAAATGGTGTGTCCTTGTCAACCTTCTGTAGGTTTTCCTATATGCCCATCCTTAGAACAGTGATTACTTTTCCCCAAATATGTCTTTCCAGGTCACAGATCTTAATCAATGTGTGACTTAATCTGTTAAATGCCTCAGTAGTCCCATTCACTTGATGGGTTGTGACCAAGGGGTAGTCTTGTGATGGGACCACCCTTAAATTCTAATAAAATAATCCTGCCATTTATTAAGAAAATGTGTTATCTCTATCACTTGTTAGATTAAAGGACAAAACATTTACAATATGATTATGTTCTCCCATAAATATAGCAATTGTTGCTGCCAATATAAATCATTTGTAGGCACACTCCTCTACCCAATGTGCACAGTAATCCCTCGTGCAAGGTAACGATATACCGTGAACTAGTCCTTCACGTGGATGGTGAAATGACCCTACAAAGTCGATTACCCATTTTTCAAATGTTCATCATTGGCTATTTGTTGCAAGGCATTTCATCCATCTTTCCAGGGTTCCCAGCACTGGAAATGGTCAAAACTTTTTTTAAACCAATAAAATCCTAGTAGATGGTTTTCCACCAAAGCCCTGCTATAAAATCTTTCACACAAGTAGCATTCCTCCCGAGTTTCCTCCTGCAATCCCATCAGGGCTTCATCCATAATTTCCACATGATCATGTTCCAATAGGTAGCGGCACACAAAAAACATCAACAACCTCAACTTATACAGGTATCAGTCTACACAAAACATATGGTAGGGTTGTTGGCCGTATTGTGGAACGACTTCTCTCCAATCCTTATCCTTCCGGTGCCAAACCATTTTCAAAAACTCCAATATTCTTCCAAGTATGAGGGTTTGTGCCACCACAACCGAAATAGTTACATTGTCTGATGGTACCTAATGCTTTACGCATCCTCCCATGAGTTAATCAGATAAGTGGTTTAGGCATTGAATTGCTCTTTCCTAACTTTATGATCACTATTGAACTCAAACTCTTGGAAATAATAGGAAAACCAATGACATATCCGCCCTTGCATCATGGTATTTTGACTAAGTATTTTAATGCCCATGTGAGTTCAATGTAGATTAGAATATAAATTTTCTTTGTATTACTCCCACCCCACATAAAATATATGTGCGCGTCCTCTGCGCTATACACAACCTTGGAAAAATAAATGTGGTTACTGGTGCGAAGGCACAAAACGAAAAAAAATAATGGAACAAGCAAACAAGAAAGGGAAACACAAGAAATAAATTATACAGGGAAATCTAAACTAACTGGAAACATTTCCTTATTACAAATAACAAGAAGACTATTTATAGTAGCTTCAGCCTGAAGAAAAGGGAAAGGACAAGGAGGCCTCCCCTTCCCCCCCCTCTCTCCCTCCACCCGACCATTTTTCTCAACCGCCCACCTTAATCGCCTCCCTTCACAGATCTTTCCTTATTTTTCTTCCCTCCCTCCTTGACCATCTCTCTTTCCCTCATCTGCTCTCAATCCGTTAACCTTACCTCCTCCCCACCTCCACCCCGGCTCTCGCCACATTTGCTCCTTTTTTTTGCTTTTTGTGTGTTTTTTCCCCACCATGTTTTCTACCCCTCTAATATCATTCTAATCTAGTGCTTATAACTGCAAGATCTTAACATCACTAATGTCGAGATGATGTAGGGTCCAAACCAATGGACTTTCCCAACTTCCCTGGATGGGTGAGCTACTTGGAATCATTAAAACAAACACCAATCTATCAACCTCAAACTACTTGTTCTTATTATGACAATCAGGCCCTGGATTTGGTTTTGATTTTTTGTCTTTTGCACTATCATCATAGCTAGTGATATTCTTCATCTAATACATAAACTTACAACCTCTCTTCTAACACTTTTTATTAGCTAACCATCTATTCGTAATACACAATGATGGGTAACATGATTTTTTCAACGAGAAAACAGCTTGCGCCAAACACCAATTGAAATGGTTTGTGTCCTCTGTTAACCTCTTGTAGGTTTTCCTCTATGCCCTAGAACAGTTTGATAATTTTCACCCCAATATTGTCTTCCAATGTCACATATCTTAATCAATGTGTACCTTAGTATCTTTTAAATGCGCTCAGTAGTCCCATTCACTTGAGGGGACAAGGGGTAGTCTTGTGATTGCCACCATAAATTCGAATAAAATAATCCTGACCATTCATTAAGAAAATGTGTCTCTCTACACTTGTTAAGAAGATTAAAGGACAACCATACATATTGATATTTCTTCCATAAAATATAGCATTGTTGCTGCACTAGAATCCTGTGTAGGGCACTACCCTCTATTCTACCCAATGTGTCAAGTAATCAGTGCAATTATGATATACCGGAACTAGGTCCTTCACTGGATGGTTAAATTGACCCGACAAAGTCGATTACCCATTTTTCAAATGGTTCTCATTGGCTTTTGTTGGCAAAGGCATTTCATCCCTCTTTTCCATGTTTCCTCCCAGCCTGGAAAGGGTCAAAACTTTTTCACAAACTCATAAAATCCTATATATGGTTCCCACCCAAGCACTGCTATAAAATCTTTCACAAGTACATTTCCTCCCTAGTTTCCTCCTGCATCCACATTTGCTTCCTCCATAATTTCCCACATGCTCCATGTTTCCAATAGGTACGGCACAACAAAACATCACAACCCTAACTTATTACGGTCCTCCACTAATCAACCTATAGGTGTGGCACGTTATTGTTAACTCTTCTCTCCAGATCCTTCATCATCCCTCCGGTGCCACCGATTTTTCAGAACACTCCAATATCTTCCAAGTATGAGGGTTTTTGCACACCTAAATAGTTACATGTCTAGCATGGTATCCTTCATGTTTATATACCATCCTCCCATGAGTTAATCCTTTATAAGTGGTTAGTCCTTGAATGCTCTTTCCTAATTTATGATCACTATACCTAACTCTGAAATAAATAGGAACCAATGACATATTCCGCCCGTGCATCAAGGTAATTTTTTACTAAGATTTTAAATGCCATGTGGTCCATGTAGAATATAATTTTTGTTTCCAATAGATACTGTCCTAAACTTATGCAGGACGTAGATCATACGCAATGCTCACACTAGTCGTTGTGTAATCGGTTCCTGCTATTGTCAACTTTCTACTTGGCAAAATACGGTAATGATCAAACATTCCCTCACCGTGGTTGTGCTATTACTACTTTACTTTTCCAGAGTTTCCCTGGGCATTAACATGCACATGGAAAGGCTTATCCTAAGAGGAAAAGGCAGTCTGGACGTTGTGACAAGTCTTTCCTTTAAACGTGTAAATGCCTTCTGTTGCCCCTCTCCCTAATGAAAGAACTCTTTTGTTTTAAAAATTCCTCCAAGAGCAGGGAGATCTTGGCATACCCCTTGATGAATTTTCTGTAATAGCCGGTATGCCCCAAGGATTCCCACGCACTGTGCTTTGACTAGTAGACTCTCCTAATCCCACAATAATTTGGCAGGATCCACTAGTAAGCCTTCCTTACATATAATGTATCTTAACAGGGTTCCAAATGAAGTAACAAAGACACATGTCTTAGTGTTGAGGGATATCCTTAATTTCTGATATCTCTCAAACATTAGCCTCAAATTTTCACAATGGTCTTTGACCAATCCATACATAGTTTAGTCATCTAGGTAAAATTGAAGAAACTTGTGAATGAATTCCTGAAATACTTGTACCAATGTGGTGTGAGAACACAACAGCATATTCTTCAATCCAAAAGGCATAACCGTGTGGAAAAATTTACTCATTCAGTGTTGAAATTTTTCTTTCTTTGGTCTTCCTTTGAAATCCTTACTTGGTGATACCCTAAGAACCATCTATAAAGAGTAGACTTCACGTCTAACTACTCCCTCCAAAATTTATTTAGTAAAGGGGGTTGGAAAAGGATCGATGACACATACTACATTTAGATCCCTGTAGTAAACATAAATTCTTATCCTCCCATCCTTCTTGATATGGATAACTATTGGGCTTATCCATTCTTATTCTTCCACTGCCTCAATGATACCAATGCTATCATCTTGTCTATTTCTTCCTTGACCCGTATGCACAAATTTGGATCATCTGATAAGGAATCTTCAGAATTAAGCACACACCTTCGTTAAACTTGATCTTCATCTCCCCTAAGGAATGGTGGATGCTTTTGATTTCATGGTACTCACGAGGGAAAAAATCCTGGAACTCACACAACAGATCAATGACCTTTGAAACTTCTTTTTCTAGACCAATAGTCCCCAATGATAGCTTCCTTAGGTTCTATCTATGTCCCAATGTTAACCTTCTTTATTTTCAAGGGCTCATGGTAGGCATGTGTTTTCTCATCAACGTAATCTATGACTTTGTGTGCACCTTCATAATGGTTAACATCCAAATTCTCCATCTCTTCACCATCTACTACATAAACCATATTTCCTTTTTATTTTTCCATACACGTGCACTTAAGTTGTACTTCCTTTGATTCTTCTTCATTGATGCACATCTCCAAATAAGGCTCACCCAATAATTCTAGTAGCCTATCTTCTTCCATAGCACTATCTCCCAATGTAAGGTACTTGATTACTTGCAACACCTTATCTACCAATGGCTTTGTACTTTTATACTTGAAAGCTAGAACGACATCATTCGCCAACTCCTTCCAATTACCTATTTGACGATGCATCTCCAAATGAATTATACCATGCACGTGCACAACCTTGTAAGGTGGAATATAACTTATGCACCCATAACAAAGGTGGTACAACTTTTTTGCTTCCCATCTAGGCCTTCTCACATGCTTGGATATGAAATGAGGCGGTCTCTTACCTTAGTAGTCTTATATGACAGTGGGCATGTTGCTTTTGGAGAACCTTATAGAGAATGTGATTCTTACTTTGCACCATTCTAGGAGGTTCTTCTGATGTGTAGCCCACTAACACACCACAGTTTTTGAGTAGGTTTATAATTGAGAATTTCCCCTTCTCTTGCTCTCATTTTTCCACTGAGCCTCCATTTCCGTAAGAAAATTTTAGGATATACTCCTCAAGAGTAACTTTACAACTTATTCCCTC
>JAHRHJ020003282.1:0-208196 GCA_019776745.2 Taxus chinensis
CAATAAGTTTTAGAGTTCTATAAGCATGGCTCCTTTTCAAGATTTGTATGGTAGAGAGTGCAGGACACCTCTTAACTAGGATAGGTTAGAGGACAGAGTATCTCTTGGACCAGATATTTTGCAAGACATGGAGCAGCAGGTAGTGTTGATCAGGTAGAGATTGCAGGAGGCACAGGACAGGGAGAAGAAGTATGCAAATCAGCATAGGACTGACCATAGCTTTGATGTGGGCATGAAGGTGTTCATTTATGTCAGACCACACAATAGCCCTATCCATTATGGAAAAGGTTCTAAGTTAGCTCCTAGATTCATTGGTCCTTTTGAGATCTTGGAGCGTATAGGCCCTTTGGCCTACCGTCTAGCATTTCCACCTAGCTTGTCTCACATACATGATGTGTTTCATGTTTTAGTTCTTAGGAGATATATTGCAGACCCGTCTCATGTACTAGATTGGACATCATTGTAGCTGCAGCATTAGGGGGCAGGTGATGGTGGAGCTCGTACGTATCATAGATCGTAGGACCTTGGGGCTTTGAGGTAGAGATATTGATCAAGCACGGGTGTAGTGGGATAGATACAATGAGACTGTAGCCACTTGGGAGGATGCCAAAGTATTACGAGTGCAGTTTCCACATTTTTTCCAGTGAATTCCCGGAGGAAGTCAAGTCTAAGGGGAGGGGGATGTATTGCCAAATTCCCTTTAACACTTTCAGATACTGATATTCATACTGTTGATCTTATTATGGACACTATTATGTTTTGTTTTAGTATGATGGTTAGATGTTAGATCATGGATTATTATTGATCTGGATTCAGTTATTATGCATGATGGTTACTAGAGAAATTTTTATACATGGATGATGATATACTGTTTAACATGGACATATTATAGATGTTGATTTGGACATGTAACATTAAATATTTTGAGTAGACCTAGTATGGAAGATTATTAACGATGATATATTTGATTAATTAATTAAAAATGATAATGTTGAATTCTTGATGTTGTTGTGATTCATGTGTTTAGATGATCTTGAGATGTTGTTTCTATCATTTTGGATGTTCTAATATGGCCACGAGGCTGAAGGAGGTATTTGTGTTTTGCAGGTTAAAATATCACAACAATTTCGGGGGACTAGAGAGTAACCATATTGAAATTTTAGGTGAATTCAACAAGGTCACCATGGCAACTGTTGTGTGTGTGTGTGTGTTGTTTTTTTCTAAGGATTTCCATGGGGGGGATTTCCATTATATGTGACCATTGGTTATGCAGTTATTAATGTGGTTTCTTTATTAATTTAGCATGTGTTTATTTTTTGAGGTGTTACCTTTTTCTTTAGCATGATATGTTGTGTTAATGTTGAACATAATCATGTGTTAAAATAAATAAATTAATATGTCATAAGAATGTAATTCTTGAAGTTGTTGATCTTAAATGTAATATTGTAAAGGTGTGTAAGAAATGTTGTAAGTAATGTGTAAGAAGGTGTAAAAGTTATGTAAGAGAATGTAAGAGAATGTAAGATAGATTTTTGGAGTGAAAGACACTTCATCTTCTTAGGAATTCGAATTTATCCTTGGAGGCTAAATTTGGAGGCTTGTGGGACAATTTAAGCTTGTCCCACACCCCATAAAATGATTCACCAACCATCCCTATGGTTTGGAGGTTAAATGTAGGCCTTTTTATTGCATTTTGAAATGACTAATTGTAAGTTTTAATTGCACTTCTCTTACATGTTTTTAATTCAGTCCTTTGGGGTATGGGTTATTTTGGAGTGTGTAAGTTATTTTGTCATTTTTATTTATTATGTTTAGGTGCATGATGTTGACTTTCCTCTTGGGGTTGAGGAAGAATGATGTGGCATACCACATGGATCCACATCATCCTCTTCTCTTCCCTCTCCTTTAAATTCAAAACTCCTTGCTTGTTTGGGGTTGTTGAAACTTTGTTTATTCCTCTTGGGGGCACATTTTTTTTCTTTCTTTTTTAAGATCTTGTTGTGGAAGGAGTTGGATCCTTTTGCATGTTTGGACATTGCTGATCTTTTATTTATTTTGCTTTTGGGAAGCTTGCAAGCTTGGAAAAAACTCCAGTATGGAGAGGTAGGAACTTGAGCCTTTTTAGAATGTTTTCTTTCTCTTGCATGCATGTATGAAATGGTTAATGTGTTATGTGTTCTTGGCTAGTTGGGTAGATTGCTTAGTACATGGTGTAGGAGAAGGCTATGGAGATTTCAAATGGGGGGCATAAGGGAATGCCAAGGGCATCAGTTTTATTGTGGAGGGAGTTTGGATTGGGATCCACCTTGGAAAATAAATAGCTTGCATTTCTTACTCTTGGGGGGGGGGCATAAGGGAGAAACTTTGGGTGGGCATAAGGAGGGGTTGGGAGACATAAGGTTTATGGGATTTGATATGTTATATTTGCAGTATGATTTTAGGTGGATACCCAATTCCAAATAGGGAGGCATAAGTAGTTTCCCCATATTTCCTTGCTCTTGTTGGCTTGTTTGACCAAGTCTAAGTTTTGTGTCAATGCTATCAAATGCAGTTGTGAATTGCTATTATTTCTTAGACTGTGTTTCTTATTGAATTATGCATGTGAAAGAATGCTGCTTGTTTGCTATGGAAGCCATTGTTTCCATGTGTTAATTCTCATCTCTTATTTCATTATGGTTGGGGATTTGGGGCCAATGAGGAAGGATGGATTCTCCCTTCTCATTGGATGTCTTCGTTTGGTGGAGAGAGTTTCCTTTCCCCCTTCCTTGTTGTGATCAAATGAAAAGATGAAGAAACTAGCAAGCTGTTATTTTGGAGCAAAAAGAATATATAGTTTGATAGTCCCTCCCTTTGAGCAAGTTCTTTTGTAATCCTTCCCCACTTTGAAGTGGATGAGTTGTATAATACTTGTAATGTGGAACCATATTTGTATTGATAATGGAAGATTGAAATTGGACTGTGAAATGTAAAGGGGATTTATTTTACTCTCTGTTTTGGAAAAGAAATGTAAAAGATGTTACATGCATTTTATTTTGTATTTTAGAAATCAAAAAGGAAAAGAGAACATTGTAAAGTTGTATTGGAAATGAATGAAGGATTGCATTAGTTTCAAAATTGCACTATGCTTTGAATGTGATTTATTATTATTGAAGGTTAAAACTACTGTTTGAGAAAGAAGAATGTGTATGAAGTAAAAGACAATATTTTGCTCTCTTGAAATGAGTTGAATTTGGAAATAAGGCTTTGCATAATTTATATTGAATGGTTGATTGAATTCAATTAAATGTATGAGAATAGCTTAGAAACTATATACACCCGTTAAATGATAAAAATTGATATACAGATTTAAAAGAAATAGTTCACTTTCATTAACTTCATTCTGGAAATTCCTTTCTTTAATAAAAATTAGTAGTTCAAACTTACACCAAACAATAAGATATGAAAAATTGAAATTTATAGTTAGTAAGTCCCAAAGAACTCAAATTGACCCTAACATTTAAGAATGAACCTTCAAAACTTTATCGAATCCAACTAGAAACTTGCACAATCATTTTTCTTTCTGTTGCCGGAGAAATAAAATTTGAAATCAATTGGATAAATCAACTCTCTGAAAACACCCTAAACCCTCCCTATACCAATCCTCCATGTCTATTTGACATGTTGAGTGAAGGAGGAGATCTAATTTAACCAAGTTGAGAAGTTGAAAATTGTCAGTGTACTAATTATAAAGATGTAGATTGTTTACATTAAATTGACCACATAAACTTCATAAAATTCCAAAATTGATGACTCCTGTGTAAAGAGGGCATCGACAGATTTCTAAAAATTCCTCGTTTTCCCAAATCTGAGCTTCCTATCAAAATTTATGGCTATTTGAAGTTTTACTTCAAATTGGCACTCAAAAAATAAAACAATTAAATCTAACTGTTAGAAAAAATTAAATTTTAACTTTGGAAAAAATTCTCAAAAAATTATGCGGCCCCCACCATCCCGTAACCAATCAAGATCTTCCATGTGGCATCTTAGAGGGGTGGACCGAATTTAAACTTATCCGTTTTTTTAAAAAATCCTTGGGAAAATTTTCCCATTTTTCCCTGCAACTCCATCGGCCCACGGCCAATCACATGTTACCACGTGGCACGGTGGAAGGGCAGATTCTTTCTGAACTTTAACTTATTGTTTTAAAAAATTTGACCTCGGAAAATTTTCACATTTTCCTCTGCCGGTCTACAGCCAAATCAAAGGGTGCCATGTGTCCTCTATGGGCTAAGGCAGAGGCGCGATTTGTTTTAACTTTTAACCCTTTTGAAAACTTTTGGAAAAAAATTAATTTTAGCCCCGCTAGCCCACAACCAATGAGAAGGTGTCACATGGTAGCTTGGAGTGGCAGTGGGGAGGGTGGACCCCTTGTCTTTCTTTTTTTGTTTTGGCCCTTTGGAAAAAATTTACTTTTGTCTCCACGGCCCCACAATCCCCGCCTCACTTGGAAAACTTTGTTTCACAAGCACGCGGACCCGCGCGAGTTTTTGGACCTTGAAACCCTCCTTCGACTTGTTACCTTAAGATATCCCACTACCCCTTTCTCCCTTTGCTCAGCTGATGTGTGACACATAGTGACCTCATGGTAACAGCGGAGGCATGGACCAATTTGGTCCCTTGTGAATTTTGGCAAAGAGACTTAAAGTCTTAACCCGCTCCATCGGCTCGTCATTTCTCCCAACCAATCAGGAGGTGACACGTGTCCCTAGAGGACAAATGGAGGTACGAGACATTTTGTGAGTTTGAACCCGTGAAATGCAAAAAATTCCCTAAGCCACCCCATGACCCCCCAACCCATTCAAGGTGCCTTCTCCTCTTCTTGACACATGTCCCACCTAGGGAAACTTTTCCCTAGGAACTCCGCCCGCTTATATCTTGAGTTCTACAAGGAGTTAGGAGGACTTCTTTATATCACTAGAAAGGTGAGAAAATTTTCTATCCATTGGGAATGGTTGAGGGGAATTTTGGAAGTGTTAAGTAAGAGAAAAATATAGTTGAAACTTTGAGCCTGTTAGAGAGAAGGCACGGGGGTAAACTACTCCCTGAACCTAACTAAAACATACAACCCTAAAAGTTAAACCTTGTGAACTTGATATTAGTTAATGAAGGAAAACATATGTTGTAGTACATTGGTCTTGTTCTGGAACCTGTTAGTGAAAACTAATGTCTTGCAACCTAGTTGTAGACACTTCTAAACAAAAAAAATTATCCCCTAATTTTCTAGCTAACCCTAGGTTGTTTATTGGGTCTCAAGTGGTTGTTTAAACAAGCACTACACCATAATTCCCACCAAAGGTGACCCAAAATCATAACCAGATATTTTTAAGCCCTCAATTGAAGAAAGGACAATTTCATTGATTCCAAGCTTCCATGATCTCTTTAGGAATTACACAATAAACCAAGAAGCAACCTAGAATAGAAGAAAGCATTATATGGGAAAAGGGACATTCCAGGAGAAGATGATTTACAGTTTCCATATTCACTTCACACAGAACACATCTATTGGCCATCCATAAACCTTTTTTAGCAAGATTATCAACATTAAGAATTTTATTTGTTACTAAAATTAAACTAAAAATATTAACCTTAGGAGTAATGTTCTTGTTCCATATCTTACCAGCATTTAAATCTTCTTCTCTAGATTCTCCCTAAAAAAAGGGAATAGGCTGATTTGAAAAAGAGGCTGATTTGAAAAAGAAATTACCACTTTGTTTTTTGTCCCAAAATATTCTATATTGTTCGTTGTTGTTATAAGAAACATAATTTTTTAGAAAATCATTGAGTATACTCAAGTATTCATTAGGTTCCTGTCTATCTAGTTCCATGAGTTTCCATGTCTGAAAGTTGTCTTCATCAGCCATATAGTTACTGATTTCTTCCCCATATTTATCTTTGATATGATTAGTAATTTGGGGAAATTGATCTTTAAGGATAAAATTCCCAGCCCATATATTTTTCCAGACGCTTATCTCATTTCCTTTTCCTAGTTTCCACCTGCTTCCCCTAGCCACAATTTCTTTTTCCCAATTAATAGCTTTCCATATGCATGAACCATTGAAGGATGCCTGTTTAAAAATCCATCTATTGTCATTAACATCCATCCAATATTTTTTCTTTAGAATTCTAGTCCAAATTCCATTTTCTTTAGTTAACCTCCATCCAATATTTGCAAGAAGGGATTTATTCATTTTAGTCTCATCTCTAAGACCAAGTCCCCCAATATTCTCTTTGGGTTTACAAACTCTTTCCCAAGCCACCAAAGGGATTTTTTTTTGCTTTCAGTGTCACTCCATAAGAAACATTTTTGGATTTTTTATAGTTTTTCCCCAACTCCTCTAGGAAGTTGATAGAGGTGTTGTAATAACTTGTTTAAGTGAGTTATTATAACACCACTGGTGATTTATCTATATACATAAATATTTTTGAAATTACAAAAATATTACAATATAAAAAAATATACATGTTTATCATATGTATATTCCTAACATTAAATGACACCTTTGATGCTTTAAATGAAATAATATTCATATATATATACCTAAATCAAGCCTTAAATTACCATGTTTTACTCAACCATACATGTCAAATTATCTACTCTCCTTCAAATCCTTTACCAACCCTTTTAAAACTCACCACTAAGCAATATGAATAAGACTAAAACAGATCAAGAAGAAATGGATAAAGTTTTACTCAGGACCACGTCTTGATCAAATTAAACATCAAACCTTCAAAATGACTAAAATCTACCTAGAAGAAAGAAACATCTTAATCTAGACATTAGAATCCTCTTTCATAGTTTTTTCAAGACACCAACTTGACTTTAATCCTGCAATTCATATTAACTCTGAAGACTTACTAGAGTTCTTGTGTAATAACATATCTAAGAAAATTCTTGTACACATTGTCAACTAAGACCTTCCTTCATGAACCACTATGATACAATCATAAACCCCCTAACCATGACCTTAAAGAGCATACTCTATGGTTTCATCATGACAAACAAGCTAGGACCTATGTCACGAACCTTCACATATTTTTTTATGATGACACCTGTCCATGCCCAAAATTTCTAACTTTCAATCTTGCTCATGGAATACAACCTACTTCTCAACATTTTCAAACTTTTTATCATGGATAAAAAGTACTCCAATAGATCCATTAGGACACCATGTCACCTTTGATGCACTCCAATACACAAACATGCCTTGATAATCCTTCCATTAGGGAATCAAGAACATATTCTTCTATACAGTCATGCATATTATATGTGTGATAAAGAAGATAAGATAATTAATAGAAACTGACACCAAGTACTTCCAATAAAAAATATAATCTAACATAAACATCATGATAAAGATATACATGGATAAAAGCTAATTAATGCATCCAAAAAAATACTTAAATTTATGAGAGAAGACAGTAAGATCCTTATTGATGGATAGAATGTTGATATTTTAGATTAGAAAAGAAGTATTGTCACCTATGATTTTAAGGGACATCTAAATTTGAGCTATCTACTCAAGGAATTCCAAAGGATCTAGTGGGATATTGACCAACTATCCTCTTAATGTTCCCCTATGTATGGATCTTTCTCATGGAAACACAAACTCAAAATTGGGGAATTGTATAAGAGCTATAGAGGTACAACTCATAGCCAGATTGCATTGGTTACATCACTCGTGATAGAGTTTCCAAATAATTATTTTCTCTCCTTTGTTTCACACATAATACTGTAGGAAGTTTAATATTGGGATTAAAATTCTAATGAAAACCTTTCCAATTTACCCTAGAACCCTTTTTGCACCAATACCATAGTGTTTTTGGGATAACCTTATTCCCTTGAAAGAGAGGATACCCTCAAAGGCATCAAATTATTACTTAAAGAATTCCCAAGCTCAAATTAGTGTCTATCAGATTAGGCCCCTCATTATTATAATATCAAAGAGGATGCAAACAGATTTTATAATGGGCCAAATTGATGGATTTTCTTGTGAATTATATGAAGTCATGTGGAATATGGTGATACCTTATCTGAACATGACTATTTAGAATTGTGATGTCTAACTCCTTGGGAAGGACCTTATAATCAGGGAAATTTAACGTTTCGAAAATAAGAGGGATCCTTGATAAAATTTCTAAGTATGGAAACAATTACTTGATTAAATAATCTATAGTTATTAAAATCATTTTCATAATCCTGAGAAAACTCATACATTCTTGGCATCCAAAAAGTGTCAGAGTTTTTACCTTAGATCACTAGTTTCATCCAACATGGATATATTTATTTAAGTTTACTTGTATTTATCCTCAAGGTATGGAATGTGAGAGGGTCTCTTATTTCAAAAATACCTTTTTGAATATTTGAGTTTTAATAAGCCTAGGATAATATTGAATGGTAGTTGTATAGGTATAGTTCTATTCAAGCTCTTGGTTCTGGCCCTCACTTTGTAGACACTATCAAAATTTTCTTTCAAAATTCTAGATCCTATGGTATTCACTAGATCAATGATGTCTAGTTCTCTCCTAAAGGTATGGTCTTGATTTAGATCCATCATGGAAAGTTATTTACTTGATTTCTGGCTCCTCCATATATGTCCTTTTTACATAAGGGTCTTAGTTATTTTTGTTACATATATTCTTATCGGGGCTTAGTGACAAGGAATATCTCTCACCCACTTTGATCAACAACTGCATTGAGTTGGCCATAATTATAAATGACTCTTGCTGCTCATTCGTTATGGAAGAGAAATGTTTTATGTAAAGCTATTCTGGTGAATTGCTTTCATCTTATGGATCGTGGTGTATGCATTAACTTCTATGTTCTTCTCTTAAAATGGACTAAAATACTCAATCCTATCAATAATATCTCTCCCCCAGAACCTCCTTGGCATCTATCTGGAAGGATGTCATTTTGGAAATGAATTCAGCTATGTATTGCATGTATCTCAAATTTCTTAACATACCTTTTACTTGTTGCATGCCTCATCGTCTGCAATACAGAGGCTTCTAATGAGATCTGGAAGGCGTTGAGAACCCTAAAATTTCCTATTATACTCGGCCAAACCTGGAGGTAGTCTTTCTTTTGCTGGTAAATTTAAAATATGCTCTAAAGTATTTGTAAGCACACTCATGCTTACGTGTCTGTTGTGATTAGAGCCCCTTCCAAGAAAATGCATATGCTGAATTTTCATTTATTTGGGCTTCTTAGAGATTTCTTAAGATCTATACTAGAGTTTTAGAAGTTGCAGCATAGGTTTTTCATAGGGTTGCGAACACCAATTGGGATCCTTAGGTTTTGGTCATATGACTAAAGTCATTATGAGGGTCTTAGAGCTTATTAGATATCAAACTTCAAGTAGGCATGCTCTCACTTTCAGCCCCCTGGATAATTTTATTTGTCTGGTGAATGTATTAACATCTTGGAAGATGTTAATATGGCACCTAAAATAAATCACTCAAAGTAAACTTCTAAAGAGCCAACAAGCTTTGATTGATAACTCGGATTTGAGTGCCATTTTTTGCAAGAGTGCTTCTTTTTTCCCTAATGGTATTGTGAATATTAGAGTTATTTATTTGTAGACTTTCTACTATAATTGTAGAAGTGTCAAATATGGAGGAGCTGTCTCAAGCCTAACCTCATTTTATTGTAGGAATGCATTTTAGATCTGAGCCCAATCTCCTAAAACTCTGGGAGTTGTAGTCTATGTACCTAGTCATCCCATTCTAAGAATTTTCCTAATTTCCTCTGAAGTGTGCCTGGACTTAGAGAGACTAGATATTGTAAAATTTGTGCCAGAAAATAGATCGATTACAGAATACAAACCTTGTATTGGTTACCATCTCTCGGCCCCACTACATGTTTAGGTTAGAATAATACTTAATCACTAGTAGAACATTAGACCTACGTAGCCTGCTTGTTTGGACCATCAAATTGTGGACAACCATATCCATGCTCCTAGTCATGCATCATACAGCTATTCCTCTTGTGCCCAATAAAATTAAATATGGGAGTTTTTAACCCTGAACCTACTTGTGATGCTTGCCAACACACCTGATTCTTGTCACTGCATGCTTTTCTAGTTTTTTCCCCATGCTACAGTACTGCATGTTGAAATGGATCCTTACCATTCTTCTCAACCTTTCACCATTTCATTTTTTACTTATAAGCATACCACTGCATCCAGTTTTTGGGGGACTCGACCATGCTTCTTGTAAAATATAATGAGTATTTGTAAATATGTTGTGTTAATATTATTATTCATATTTTGAAAGAGAAATTCATGTAATTTTCAACAACACTAATATAGATAGAGAATTCTATGTGACTAATAAAGTTACTTTCATCTCCAATGTATTGCTTTATATCTAAGTATAAGGGGATAAAGTCTACTTGGGATTGGAGAAATCTGTAGATCTCTAGCTGTCAAACATGATCAACCTTACACACAATCTGATGTCTCATCAGTTACATGCACTACACTGTACATCAAGGGAATACTCTGTGTATCATTAGTTAAGTGCCTACAAATTCTCTACTTCGTGGCTCTCCTCTCAGGGTCTTGACTAAGGGTTTCATAGACCCCAATCTAGTAACAAGTGAAGTATCTCTCCTTGCCATCATTTCTCTTCAACTAGATCTCAACCTCCTTCACCCACTTGCAGTGGTGTTTTTTTTATTACCTTGAAGTTAGTGTTGGCAATGGTTGGGATGTTCCCCCAAGGGAAACTCTTACATTTGGCATTAGCCATTAATTTTCCTCACCAGAATGAATAATAAGAGCAAAAAAAAATGTAAGATGTGATATCATCCCAGACACGACTCACCCCTTCAACACTAGCCGATGTAGGGACAAACCGGATAATCATCCGCCTTTGTTGACTGCCATAGTCATTGCTGCTACATAGTTTTCTTGTTTATTGTATGATGATGCTTTGGTTTTCTACACCCATTTTTAAATTAATAAACGACACTTTTTTATTTTGAATATCCATATTTAATGTTGTTACTTTGAGGGGATTCGACCTCCTTCTTGAGGCTTGTTTCACTAGATGTGTTTGGCATTATGTGATGTGACTTTTACCACCCATCTTTTTAGAACATTATTTTTTGTAATATACCTTTTTAATATTAAGAAGAGTGTTTTTTTCAATAATAAAAACTTTGAAAGAGAAATCCAACCATCATTTTTCTCCAATGAAAGTAAAATTAATATAACTGATAAAGATGAGATTGCTAAAATTTCCTCACATAAAAATTTATTTTTCATTTCTTCATAAAGATAGCTATTAGTTGTACTTAAAATGCCAGAAGTAATCTCAAATGAGAGTGTGGTATTTGATTACAATTCACATGTTTGTTAGAGTAGGTATTTACCTTAGCTCATGTTCACCTAGGTACTTTATTTACCTTTATTGTATTTATCCTCATCCACTTATGTGTGTGGATATTTCTTTTATCTTATTTAGATATTAGGAGATTATTATCTAGTTGTTAGGTACTAGTTCTTTCCTAGATCTATGGTATTGACTAGATCCTTGATGTCTAGTTCTCTCATAAATATATGGACTTGACTAGTTCTTTGATGACTAGTTCTTTCCATGATTTATGGTTTGATCTACGACCTTAACTGGTTCTTAGATTGTTATTCCTTGCCTATTTAAGAAAGGCCCATTCTTAATGTATTGCATTGAGTTCCATAATAATATATGATATTGTTGCTTATTTGTTTGCAAAGGTTTTATGTAAAGTTATTCTAGTGAATTACTTTCATCGTATTGATCATGGTGTTTGATTAGCATCTATGTTCTTGGCTTGGTACGATCAGTTTATCATTCCTTTCAAAAAGGAGGGAAATTTTAGTTGATTAATGAAGTCTCATTAAATGACCGAGATAAAGGGGAATGTTAGCTAATTAGTATGAAATCACTGATTATAATGAAATTGAGAGGAAAGACAATAAACGGTGAAATTTTAGTAATAAAATTACGTAGTCAAATTTTTGTGTTTGCATTTTCCCATATTTGGTGTGGTATAGCATAAGAGATTCCATTTAAAAGATAGTAGATAACTACAGAAAATTAATTTTTTAAATTAAAATGAGTAGAATGAAGGATTCCCCCTCGAGTGTTGATGGGGTGATGGAAGAGGTCAATTGATGATTGAAAAGAATGATGAAAAGTGAGCACAATAGAATCATACTACAGCAATGGGGAGTTAAATGTGGCTAGATTGGCCATTGTTCAAATGGGATTATTGGAAAAAAAAAAAAGTGTTTCAATGGATGGAAGAAACAAGGAGGTGGAGGGGGGATAAATCCAATCCCTTTTGCCCTGGTTGGTGTTGAAGAAAATGATAATGAATAGAAATTATGATGATTAAAGTGGAGATAAATAAATATGGAGATAAATTTCAACCCAGATGGCTCAAGAATTGTTTATTATCATCATTCCATAACATAATTAATGAACCATATGACTCGGGAGAAACTTCTATTTGATACATGCATGCAAAAAAAGTGTAAAATGATGTGAAAAGTTGTAGTACGAATTTTTTTTCATTATCCACAAGACTGACTCAAAGAAAAATGCATGAAGCAATACAATACAAGAAATTCAACAAGCAGACCACCAAGGAAACAAGTAGAAATAAATGTTCTAAAAAAACAACGTTTAAGAGAGTTTCACCAATGTTTTTGTTTTCTATCTGTTGTTCCCATGTGTTCAAGTTATACGACAAGGGTTAAAAATGGCACCCCAAGCAAGGATACATGTAAGGTCAATAAATGGAGGACACATGAGTCCTATGAAAAAATAATCATGCACTATGATACTTACCTAGGCAACTGCTTATGTAATGGATTTCAAACATAACAAGAAAACTAGCTTTGTTAATGGAGCTAGATCAAAATGATCCACACGTCACGTGCAAGAGTAGGCAAGAACCCAAGAAAGATGTTTTGTAGGATAATTTTTATGTTTAAGGACATTATGTCCTATGAATGATTTAGATGTTGAAATGTTGTGTTCACCAATTTTTGGATTTTTGAAAATTTTACCCATGTTTTTTATTTTTGAAATTTTACCAATTTTTTGGATTTTTAACGATTTTTGTGATTTTTTTATTTTTTAAATTTTGGGAAGAATGTCATATAGAAGAATGAAGATGTGTTTGGTACACTAAAAAAAACTCTAGGAAGCAAAAATATGCCCCAGGGATAAGATAACGTCACTAGGAAGCAAAAATATGCCCCAATGAGGCCAAAATGTTAGTAAAAATAACTATTTTATTAAAATCATCATCGTAACAAAATGCTAGTATGTGGTGGGAAGAAAATAGAGGGAAAATTTAGTAATCTGGCCCTTGAGAGGTAAGAAAATTGAATATTAGGGTTAGGAGGGTATAAATAGCATGGTGAGAGGGGTAAAATCCATCGCAGCCCATTTATGTCAGTTGACCTTATTAATTTTTTGAGAGATTATTCCCTAATTTCTGAGACAGATGGTGTGAATCTAGGACTTCACACATCGCACTAATAGAGTTCAAGAATACAAGATGCCTCCAATAGACAGTGCTCCGATAAGTACAATAAAAGTTCTAAATTTTAGTGCATTAAATGCTTGTTTTTAGTCCTAGAAAGTTTGTGGGTTAGCACTAGCACATGCCCTTGGGTTTATTAGTTTGATCTTAGATACGTTAGTGTATATTTCACGCACAAGCGTCAAATTGAGGGCGCAATAATTAGAATATTTTTGGATTAGGTTAGCTTCACGTGCTAGCGTGAAAGTAGAAGCATTAGTGTAAAAAGGGGCACACTAGCGTGAAATGTGCTAGCATGCTTATGAGGGCATGTGTGTGAGAACATGAGTGCTAGAGTTAATTTTTTTAGCATACAAACACATGTGCTATTGTAACCTGATATGCACTAGCTTGAAATTAGATGCACTGGCACAGAAAGAAGTGCACTAGTGTAGATTCTAGATTTTGAGAAGGCCTTAGAAGAATTTAGAATATTTTGAGAAGTGATTAGATGAATGTAGGAATAATTATAATACCTATACAAGATTATTCAAAATAAATTATGTTAAGTTGATTTTGTATCAGGTGATCTATAAGAGATACCTCAAACTCTAGATGTCGGGGAGAACCATGGATGTCTATGGGCATTTGAGATGACCTTCACACAACACGAGAAGCATTTTTTTGTTGTCGTGCTCATGGGTACAAGGATATATTATATTACACATCTTCATAGCATCATACTAGATCATAGCCTTCTTAATTTCTTAGAAGAGAGATGACACAATGAGAGCCAGAATTTTTACTTCCCACAGGAGATATGATTGTGACCCTTGAGGACGTTTATCAGATTTTCCAAGTTTCGATACAAGGAATTATGGTCATGTATGATGGGCACCATTTTAAGATTATAGAGCACATTTGTGATCTGTTTCAGTGTGAGGATATACCCAAAAAGGGTATGGAAGTGCACATTTATAGATGTTTTGAGACTAGGGGGCTTGTATGGATTCTGATATATCTCTTGGATCCTATTAGCAGATACTCGGTACCTTATAAGACTTAAAAAAAATTCAGCTAGGCTTGATAGGATTTGTGTACCGACTGATAGATGAAGAGTTCTTTGTCTAGGGTCAGTGCATACTAGCCCATTTGTATAGATATTTACACTTGATATCCTACATAGGTATGAGGATCCTAAGTTCTTCCACCTTGCTACATATTTGGGCATGGGATCACATCACGATTAGATGAGCACTTGGTGTGTCATGAGTCAGAGCACTGAAAAGCTATCCTACATGGGATGAGAGCTAGTAGGTTCTAACATTAGATCTCACTTGGGAGATACTTGCATATTATAGGAGAATCATTGATGAATTGCAACTATAGATGGTGACTTGATGACCATACTCATTATATTAGTGGTGAGGGGATGCTATAGAGTTGTGCATTGTCAAGGTTGAGCATATTATGATAGGAATATGTAGGCATATCATAGAGTGGTACCAAGTGGAAAGAGTATAGTTACATCTTGGTGTCATCTAGGGTATCCTATGGTGATGAGAGATGGTATGTGTGTATAGCATGTGAGACATTTGACTTTTGGCACTACATTAGACCAAGGATAACATTACAGAGTTTTCATGGAGTCACTACCTCATAGGTATGGGATGGACGAGTGTAGATAGTGGACCATAGGACCATAAAACATTATGTAGCATGGTATGTCTTTTGTCATTCTGTGGCACATCACCATTCTAGTGGTGGCTAAAATAACAACTAAACACCAAGTAGGTCTTACGGGTCGCGCACTGCAAGACTAGGTCTAGGTTAGGCCTAGGAGGAGTTTGAGGTTACTAAGGCACAGGAATAGGAATAGGGCCAAGCCCATGTACAAGAATATGTGCCTTAAATACAAGGACAAGGATAAGGAAAGGTCTATAGGTGTAGTAGACTCCATAATGTTCCCCCAGTGTAATAGGGGCCACAGATGCTAGTCACAGGAATAGCAACCAAATGTAGGTTCCTCTAATTAAGTAGGTTCATTTACAAGTGACACAAGTGACATTACTACAATATGTTCCAGTACAAGGTTTAAAACAACAACTACAGTAGTAGGACCTCCATCACCCCTAGAGTAGGAAGTCCAAGTGGTGTAGGCAAATGGGGGGTAATGGGGATGGATCAGAATATTCACATAAGGGTTATAAATACTCGTGCCTAGTTTTTGAGTGATCTCCAGTAGTAGGTGGGACCATCAGAGGTCAAGCTACAAATGCAAAGAGGATATGTTGATGTTGTTGGTGTGATGTGACCTTCATTACATTTAAAAATGTTATAGTGACAGGTTGAGAAGGGGTCCAAAGAGAAGGATTCCCTTAGGTGAAAATTACAATATGACCTGATAGAAAGATATCATACTTGTGACAACTATGCAAGATCAGATCTTGGAACAGAGAGGGAATATCGGTAGGGTGGATGTGGCCCGTAGATTATAAGAGAGAGTGATGTTCTTACATCAATATAGTTGAGGCAACTAGATCTAGGGATTTAGTGTATGATTTCATAGTAGCCATAGATGAGGCTGGGTATTATAGATATTTATATCATGCTTGAGTTCTGGAGGCATAGAAGGTACTCCCTTATAGTCAAATTTTAGGAAGCTTGTTCAGGTCTACATCAGATAGGAACATCCAGGTCCATTAGATAATTACATATGCCTCCACCAAGCCACGGGACATGCAATCTTGATGTTGACTGAGAGTCAGTGGTGACTCATATTTATGTACATATGTATTTATTTTTGGTATATGCCTCATGATGAAGGCACATTCTTTATTGATATGTATATGTATGTTTTTGGTTATGCCTCAAGATGAAGGCACCCATTTTTGATCTATGCCCATTGATGGTTTATTTACTATATGTGACGGTATATGAGACACAATTTGTATATGGACATTGATTATTTTGACATGGATATGGATGGAATTTGATTTTTAATCACATTTTTTCTTATGAGATAGTATGTTTATCCATGTTTTTATTATGGTCTATGATTGAGGGGGGATAAAAATAATCCATATTTCCCCATTGATGATATTATATGATGTGATGTTAGCTTAGTATACATGATGATTTTCATTTTTATGATGATGTATCTTAGCATTTTATTGATGATATGATGATGTTATGATGTTAGATGTGATGATAGACTTGAATGATGAAATGATAAAAAAATGCACAAGCGATAAAGACAAACACAAAAATCATTTAGTCAAATATAAATATATACATGCTAAATAATACAACAACACAGAGTAAGAATTAATCTAGTGAACTAAACGGCAACCTAAAGCAAGACATAATCTAATCAAGAAAAGAATAGAATAATATAAAACCATGTAATATAAAACATGGTATGTATAAACAAGTAAACAAACCATGCACAAATAAACAACTAGGTAAGAAAACTACTTTTTTTTTGTGGAACATTTTTGAATTGTTTTGCTTTATTTTTGTATTTTTCATGAGACAATATTATATTGTTTTTGGGTTTGTTTTAATGACTCCTATTTGAATGTTTTTGATGTTTTCAAAAAAGTTTCCCAAAACTATGGACAAGAAAATGAAGATCCATATGGATTCCCCTAATGATAGATGGGAATATACAAGGAAAAATGCCATGCATGTATTAAAGCCATACTCTATGCAAATATACAAGAATAGGATCAGCCGGATCAAGGCCAAAAAGGATAGACTCGAAAGGATCTCAGACATAGGCTATCTTAGGATAAAGAAGTGATCATGCCCCCAGGTGTGAGATACTTGTGATCAAAGAGTCCTCCTACGATTCTGGAAATCAATTTTCACCAAAGGACTTGTCCAAAGTGCCACTATGGCATGGTTTTCACTCTTGGACGAATTTATTTCTCTTTACTTTTTAGTTACTTTATCTAATTTTTGTTTTTTTAATTTTTTAAGGACCCCCATGCTTAGGCGTAGAAACGCTTGAGATGCATGGCATTCACAGGTTCCTAAATTTCATCACCATCAAATAGGAAAGTTTATATACACCTAAACCAAATTTAGTGACCACAACATATGGTCCTAAATTAGGTTCAAAAATTCCTTTCTTCTCTCACTCCTTTGTGGTGTTGAACTGATTCTATTTCAAGACAAGGTCTCCTACCTAAAATGTAGGACATATGATGTGTTGTTTATAGCTCTAGCGCACTCGATTCTGATACACTTTAAAGTGATCCAGTGCATGGAGGCACTTCTCATTCAATAACTCTAGCACTATTAGCCTAGCCACTCTATATTCTTCCTCTTTATCTAGATAATATCTTAAGGTTACATGAAAATAAGGAAGCTCAATATTAAGGGGTAAGATAACATCTATGCAAAAAACAAGGCAACATGGAGTTGCACCAGTAGGGGTTCAGACGGATGTTCTATAAGCCCAGAGGGCAGGATGGATTTGAAGGTGTCAATCATGGTAAAATTTATCAACCATCTTCTCCATGATGTGAATAAGAGTCTTGTTTGAGGCTTCTTCTTGTCCATTAACTTGTGGCTAATAGGGGTTGACCATTTTGGGCTAGATTTGGAAGCATTGACACATTGCATTCACTTTTTTATCTTTGAAAGACTTACCATTGTACGATATAATTATAGAGGGAATTTCATAATGGAAAATGATGTGATTCATTATAAACTTGGAAATCTGCGCACCGGAAACATAAGTAAGAGGAACAATCTCTACCCATTTTTAAAAATACATGGTCACAGTTATGATGTATTTATGGCCATCATAGGAAGTTAATGTAAGATGTGATCCTACTTCAACTACCACTTGAGACCAAGAAACAAACTAGGAAAATTATGGAATAATTTTTTTATTTTTATTTTTATATAGGAAGAGTCTACAACCAAGTTGCAAGACACTAGTTTGAAACTAAATAGGTTCCAGAACAAATTCTAATTAACCAAACACAAGATTTCCATTTTTATCTTATAACAAGTTTACAACGCTACAATTTGGAGGTTACAAGTTTTACTAAGGTTCAGGGAGAAATTTATCGCCAGGCCTACTCTCTATCAAGCCTTGAACTTCAACTATATTTTTCACACACTTATATTTATCAAAAATTTCCTAAACTAGGCTCATTGGATAGGAAATTTCCTCACCTTTCCAACCATATAAAGAAGTCCTCCTAACTCCTTGTAAAACTCAAGTTATGGCCAGGCAGAGTTTTAGGGGAAAATTTTCCCTTGGAGGTTCACAGGGATAGGGAGAAAATTGGGAAATTTTTCGCAAATGCCATGTGTCATCACGTGATTGGTGCAGGCGAGCGGGTCGTGGGGAAAAATTTGAAAATTTTCCCAAAACCAAAGTCTTAATTTCCCAAAGGAACATTTTCCTCCATGCCTCCGCACTTGCTCAAATGGCCACGTGGCGCTTTGTGATTGGCCGCGGTCTGGCGGAGGAAAAAGTGAAATTTTTCCAAAAGGGAAAAAAGTTAAGTTTTCATTTCTAAATCCATGGGCCCTCCCTGCCACGTGTCAACATGTGATTGGTTCGGGTCCGCGGGGTTGCGGGAAGAAAAGTGAATTTTTTCCCAAAGCAAAAAAAATGTTAAGTTTTCTTTTTATTAAGGGCCTGCCCCTCCAAGGTGCCATGTGGCAACTTCTGATAGGATGAGAGGTTGGCAGGGCCGCAGAAATTTTTAGGAAATTCATCCAAAGTTCAAAATTTAAATTTTTCTAAGGTCGAATTATTTCATTTTTTGTTTGGGATGGCCATTTTGAAGTAAAACTTCAAATGGCCATAACTTTTGATAGGAAGCTCCATTTTAGGAAAACAAGGACTTTCCGGAAAGCTCTTGGAGACGTCTTTACAAAAAAATCATCAATTTTAAAATTTGGTGAATTTTAGATGGTAAATTTTAAGAAATCGATCTGCAGGGTTTATAATTTTTAAACTGGCAGTTTTTTTTCCAACTTATAAGATTTGATTCAATTTTGATATTTCTTCTTCTGAGCATGTAAATTGAGCATTGGGAAATGGTATTGGGTAAATTTAAGTATATTTTCAAAGTCTAATTGTGATATTGGGTTGCATTTGGTAAATTTTACGTTTTTTTTTACAGTAAGTTGGATTGTGAAGTTAAAATTGGATTTGATAGAGTTTTGAGATATTGTCTTGAATATGAAGTTCAATGTGGGTTCAATAGGACTTAATACATCTATAATACTTTGGTTCCTTTCTCAATTTTAACTAAAAATCTAAACTGTACATTTTTTATGGAATTCATTGCCAGAATTAAAGAAAGAAACAGAGATCATTTGCTAACAAGTTTATTAACCAATTTGCAATCTTCCAAAAATGGGGAGGCATTTAAAATATTATCTAAGACATTCAGTTGATTCAAAAAATTAATTGACAGTTCATATGCCAAGTTTAAACTCCAGTTTTGATTTCAAACACAGTACATTTACTGGCAATGTTATTTCTTAATCTCTTTCAAAATAGAGTTTTCATTTCACAACAACAACTCGAATCTAATACAACAATGAAATTTTGAGAAAGGAATGTAATTCTTTATTTAATTTCCAACAATAATTCAATAGTTTATCTCTTTCTTTGAATTTCAAGTTATAATGCACAATACATATTTCTTTCTTTCACATTCTTCTCATAACACAGAAAGGAATAATAATCTTCTACAATTAACTTATCACTTTCAACCTTATAATTTCAATACAAGATGTCTTCTCATTACAATTAACAATACAAATCATCCACTTCAAAGTGGGAAGGTTACAATGAACTTGTAAAAAGGAAATGACTGTCAAATTGTTTTCTCTAAGCTTCAAACAGTAGCAGGATGATTTCTTCATCTTATATCTTCTTTGGATCACAACAAGGAAGGGGGAAAGGCAACGCTCTCCACCCAACCAAGACATCCAATGGGAAAAGAGAAGCCATCTTTCCCCATTGGCCCCTGAGCCCCAACCATATTGAAATGGAGCATGATAATTCAACTCATGGCAACATGGACTTCTTTCACATGCAAGCAACACTCATGTATCACAAAAATCAAAGAAAACACAAATCAAAACAAGGCAACAGTTCTTAGCTGCATTAGAAAATAGTCATACAATCACAAAGGCTTGAGAAAGCAAGCCAAACAAGAGCAAGAACTATGGAGGTCTCCTTATGCCTCCCATGTTGAAATTGGGCATCCACCTACAACAACCACCAAGAACATAACCATCCCATAAACCTTATCCCTCCTCAACCCCTCCTTATCCGTCCTCCAAATTTATCCCTTATACCTCCCCCAAAGTAAGAAATGCATGCATATTCTTTTCCTAGGTGGATTCCAACCAACACTCCACTCCTCAAGACAAATGCCAATGGCAAATACCTTATCCCTCCTCTGATTAACCTCATAGTCTTCTCTCCACACCATGCCCTAAGCATTCTACCCATCCCTCTAAGAATTGCAAACACAACACATTCAAAAAATCATGCTAAAAGAGCGGAAAAAAAAAACAATTTTAAAAGAGTGAGAGCCTACCTCTCCATAATGGAGACTTGTTTCCAAAATAGCAGTTCTTTGATGCTCAAAACACAGTCCCAAAATAGCAATGTACAAGCATGTGAATCAATCCAAGCTCTTCCACAAGAAAGCTCCAAAGGCAAGAGAAAAATTTGACCCAAGAGTGAAATCTCCAACCGTCAACAACCTCAAAATGAGGAGGAATTCAAATTTTAAAGGAGAGGGTGGAAGAGGATGATGTGGATTCCAAGTGGGATGCCACATCATTTTTCTTCCTTCCCCAAGAGAGTAATCCACATCACAACAAATCACCATAAATGAAAAAAAATTACAAAATCACTTACACACACAATAGCCCATACCCTAAAAGGGAATGCATTTAAAATTTGTAAGACAAGTGCAATCACTTCTTACAATAAATCAAGTCAAAATTCAATAAAATAATTTGATTTTGACCCCAAATTAATAAACATGGTTGGTGGAGGATTTTGAGAGTTAACTTGTCCCACAAGCCTCCAAATTTGTCCTCCAAGCTCAAATTCTAATTTCAAGAGAGAGATGGAGTGTCTGACCTTCCAAAATCTTCTTACAACCTCTTACAATTTCTTACACATGCATTTATATTTATGACATTTATTTATTACATGTTTTGACATTAAGATTAGTTTATCTATCATGTGGTTATTATATATATATATATATATATATAAGTCAATTTTCATTTTCAACCAAGAAATAAATTTTTAATTTATATTCGACATCCCAATTAATTTAATTGAAATTTAACTATAATATTCACATTATACTATCACATTAAAATAATTAAAATAAAGAGCACATTACAAATAAAATACATACAACAATAATTTTAAAAAAAAGGACACAGAAAATAAAGCACACATATACCCCATGGTCATAATAATGAAAATCCCCCCATGGGAAATCCTAACAAAACACAACATACAACTCGAACACAGTTGCCAGGGTGACCTTGTTGATTTCACACTAAATTCCAATATGGTTAGTCTCTAGTCCCCCGACATTGTTGTGATTTTAACCTGCAAAATGTAAAATACCTCCTTCGGCCTCGTGGCCATATCAGAACATCCAAATGATATATAAACATTAGATTCAAATCACAACAATATCAAGATTCAATATTTATCATTAAAATTCAATTTGTAACTATATCATCATCCAATAGATTTCTATACTAGAGCTATTCATAATAATCAATGTCACATGTCTGAAATTAACATCAATAACATGTCCATGTCGACTAGTATATCATCATCCACATAATAATAAAAATGTCTCAATGATCCTCAAGCAAAATATCTGAATCCAGATCAATATTAATCCAGGATCTAACATCTAACCATCATACTAATCAAAACATAATAATGTCCATAATAATCCCTAATACATCATACTACATCAAAACATAATAATATCCAAAATGTGACCAATAGTGTCAGGATCAATATCTGAATAGTGTCCAACGAAAGTGGGCACTACATAAGATTCCCATTGAGATCAAGTCCCCACTTTTAGAATGACCATCGTGTCATGATGGGTTAAAAATATTTCACTGGAGTATGTATTAGGTTGCCATATTTTTGACATAGCAAGCATTTTTTACATACCGACAACAATCAGTTTCCATAGTAGGCTAGTAATAGCCTACTCTCAATATATTATTAGTAATAATCATTCCACTTGTATGGACCATATAGAAGGCTTCATGCACCTCTTTGACTGCTAAGATAGATTCTTCCAAGCTAAGACTACGTAAAAAATTCCTATTGTATGGTCGGTGATAGAGAGTACCCCCAATTAGGGTATAATGGGATATACGTTGGATAAGGTTACATTTTTCAGAATGGGTAATATTGGGAGGAAAGGTTCCAACATGTACGTAATTAGAAATGTCAAGATACCATGGGGATAAGGGACCAACAACTTCACATAGCAAGAAAGATTCTAGCATGTTGTACATAGGTACTTTTAAATGTTCCACAAATAATGACATGTCATTGTTACCTTGTAAGATGTGTAATAAAGATCCAAATGTTGCCATGACATCCATCAAGTGATTATGTCCCATGGGTATTTTCTCAAAAGTGCTTTACACAAATAATTCCATCAAAGTATTAACCGACTCCTTGTAACAGATGATCTTCTCATCCTTGACCTAATATTCATCATTTATTTTCTTGATGGTCAATTTAAAATCACCTAAAACATTGACATGTCTAATATCCCACCATATAGAAATTTTTAGTCTTGTAATGAGGGCTTCATATTGAAAGGAACAATAACCAGATCATACCAAGCCAAGAACATAGATGCTAATCAAACACCATGATCAATAACATGAAATCAATTCGCCAGAATAGCTTTACATAAAACCTTTGTAAACAAATTAGCAGAAATATCATATATTATTATGGAACTCAATACAATACATTGAGAATGGGCCTTGCTTAAATAGGCAAGGAATAACAATCTAAGAACCAGTCAAGGTCGTAGGTCAAGCCATAAATCAAGGAAATAACTAGTCATCAAAGAACTAGTCAAGACCATAGATTTAGGAGAGAACTAGACATCAAGGATCTAGTCAATACCACATATCAACGAAAGAACTAGTCAATACCATAGATCAAGGAAATAACTATGCCTAAAAACTAGATAATATCTTCTAATATCTAAATAAGATAAAAGAAATATCCACACACATTAGTGGGTGAGGATAAATACAATAAAGGTAAATAAAGTACCTAGGTGAACATGAGCTAAGGTAAATACCTACTCTAACACATATTCGAATATATTTTTTGTGCATGGGAAGCCAAGTCTAAAAGCTTGAGGAATTAAATCACTTGTTGGATTGATCAAAACAACTTATGCTCCTTAACCATGAAAGGTAAATGATCCATTAATGTACAGTTTCCATGTGATGCATTCCCCAATATACATTATAGAATCATCCAGAAGTTCTAGAGTCAATGGTTCAGTTTCTGAAAAAGGGGATTTAGCTAGTTGATCCGTAAGTAATTTCCCTTTAACTGATTGTTAGCTTATATATTCAATTTAAAAATAACTAAGAAAGATGATCCAATAGGCCATCCTCCCAATAAGCATGGGTTTTGATAACAAGTGTTTGATCAGGTCAACTCTAGATATATTCTTGGTATTTTTGTTCAACAAATAGTGATTGAGCTTTTGGAATCCAAATAAAAATGGACAAGAAAGCCTATTCAATTTATGGATAGTTGAGATTAGAAGAGATCAATGTACAATTAAGATAATAGACAAATTTCTCTTTTTGATTCAAATCGTACTAATCTAGAATTGCACCTATAGAAAATTAGACAAATTAGATATATATCAACATAGGTTTTCCTAGGATAGGTGATATAAGAATAATAGGTTTAACCAAATACTCTTTGAGTAAGTTGAACTCTTATTGGCATTTAGGACCCCAGTGAAAGTAAACATCTTTCTCAAGAAGATGTGTGAAGAAGTCACACTTATCTGCAAGTTGGGAAATAAATTTGCAGATATCTAGGATTTTTCGTTGAAAACCATGCAAATTTTTGTGGTTCTTGGGAGGAGGCATTTTTGTGATAGCCATGAACTTTTTTGGGTCCACCTCGATTCCTCACCTTGAAACAATGAAGCCTAGCAATTTTCCTGAGAGAACACCAAAGACACACTTATTTGGGTTGAGTCTGACCTTAAAATCTTTGAGACGTTGAAAGATACGTCATAGGATTATAGGATGTTCTTCTCTAGTCTTGGAATTTCCCAAGATGTCATCAACATAGTCTTCCATTATATCATTCAACATGTCATGGAAGATGATAGTCATGGCCCTTTGATAAGTAGGGCTTGCATTCTTGAGGCTGAAATTTATGAGTTGATAATAGAATGTACCCCGAGGGGTAGTGAAGGAAATTTTATTCTTATCTTCTTCTACAATTTTGATCTATTTATATCCTAAAAATCCATCCATGAGGAATATAAATTCATAACTTGTAATTTAATCGACAATCATGTCAATGTTTGGAAGAGTAAAGTCATATTTTGGACATTCCTTGTTGATTTCCCTCAAATCCATGCAGATTATAATATCAATGGGTTTCTTTTACACATGTACTATGTTATATAACCACGCTGAGTAGTCAATAGATCTAATGAACCCTACTGCTAACAATTTTTTAAACTCTTCTTTGACCAACAAAGATATATGAGGATGCATCTTATGGATTTTTTACTTGATTGGCTTTGTAGATTCATGCACAACTAATTTATACACTACCAAAGAAGGATATAAGCCTATCAAGTCCACATATGACCAAGAAAATATATTTGAGAATTCTTGAAGAAGTGTGACAAAATAATTCCACTCTTGTACTGAGAGGGAAGCTCCTACCTTAACAATTATAGGTTCCTCTTATGTTTCAATATTAGCATCAATAGTCTCCTCCTCTAGCAACTTGGATTTTTCTTCCATACATGTAGGATAAGGGGGAGATTGACATATTATTCTAAGGGTGTCTCAATGATATTTTCACCCTTAGACTTGTCACTTTTTATGTCCATTGATTTTTCAATTTGTTTGTTTGCTAGTGCCTGGAAGAGGTTTTTACTATGGGGATTGGAATTTTTATTTTTTTGAGTCCTTTTGGAAGATATATTCCCCTCATTTTATTTCTTATTTTTCTAAACAGAGACTCATCCTCCTCCACAAATTATTTTTATGCATCAAGATTGATGGAGAATCCCCTTTTGTGTTTGTTGAAAGGCATGTCATCATGGAGACCCATAAATTTACCAATTGCCTCATCATTTTCAAATAAATCAATTGCTACATATTTTTGGTCCTAGTTTATAAGATATGGGTGAACGAGGTCTAATGTGGGAGGAGTAAGTGATATGAAAAAGATAAATATGTCATGAAATAGGTTATTAAAGGTAAGGTCTTTGTAGAGACTAAAGTAAAAATCTGTTTCATTTTCATAATTATAAGAGGTATATTCACGTTATAAAGAGGTGGCTTCGACCTTTGGAGGATGAGAAGCATAGAGGAGAATACCAATACTGTAATTTTCAACCATGCGATGTGGTGTTAGAAGAGGTTAATGTATACCTTTCTCATCTACATTGCATATGTATCCTTGGTAACATGTGGCATACATCATCTTATTAGGGATGGCGTATTTAGGATCTTGATATCATAAATCCATATCATCATCAGGAGACTGGGATATAGGATTGTTAATAAGTTTTTCATCTGCCAAATGCCACCAAGAAGGAAAGCGTCAATTTTACAGTGTTCTAGGTATCACTGATATTTATAACTAGGCCTACCATGTGTCTTGGGTGATAGGGGAGATTATAAACTAAGAGGGAATTTTGGGCATTGTATTCTCCATAGCCAGTTCTAAGGACCTTCATCTCCCATGAAGAAAAAGGAGAGAGAGATGTACAAGAACCATTATTATGAGAGCATAGTGTATCAGGATTAACGTAGGAAGAGAGATCCTTAGATTGAATATGTACAATTATTTTTGTTGAATGACATTCATACGTAATGGCAAAATAACCCAATAATGCTCTACAATGTGCAAAGGTTTAGGGATCCCTAATAATGGCATATGTTTTCCTTCATGGTACAATTTTATACATTGATGGGAAGTTGAAGGCAGGGCCTACATGGCATGAATCCATGCATGACCAAGAAGGATATTGTAGGGTAGTTCCAAGTCTAGGACATAGAACAGGGTATTGTGACTAGTAGGCCCAACCTCCATAGGAAAATTTACTTTACCAGTTCATTTTCACTGCACATTAGGATCCAATTCATTATCAGTGTGTCTCATCTGTCTGATTAGTTTCAAGGTGTCAATATTCAAGCCAAATCCATTGTCCACAAGCACCCTTTTAATATTTTTACGAGTAAAAATCAATTATACATACAAGGGTAGATTGTGCATATAATCATTCTTTGTAATCTCATGCTGGATAAAAGTAATGTGCTTAGAAGGATCAATTTGCAAAACCAAGGCTTGGAAGTGTGAAGAATCAATATCAGTTGAAAATCTTGACCCCTGAAGTGTTTTGTAAAGCATTTCCTTATGAACATGGGATATTTTAGGAAGATCTATGATGGAAATCTTAGCATTGGTCTTCTCAAGATGTTCTAGAATATCATAATGACTATCCTAAGCGCTAGGTAGAGGAGGTTCTTAGATAACAAGACAATAATTTTGTGTTTCCATGAGGCAATCTCGTGCATTAATCTTTATTGTATTTATATGCTCAACAAGAGGATGAGCATTGCCAATGAGGGAATCAAACAGAGCGACGATGACATGATTGGTACTTTTATTTAGGGATGAATTACCTTGATACAAATTTTTCTTTACTTTTTTTCTTTTGGAATGGCTCTTTGTAAATTCCAAATTGTTGGTTAGAATTTTTATTTGGTGCATGCAAATCCATTTTGACATCTCCTCTATCTATGAGGTCTTTTATGAAGTGTCTCAACTTCAAAAATTTGTCTGTGGTATGGCCCTTAACATGATGAAACTCACAATACTCATGGTCTATGTACCATATTGACTTTGGTGCATCCTCAACAAAATGTTTAGTGGTTGGGAACCTAACCATGTTCACTGCATCTAATTTCTTTAAGATTGAATACAAATAGTTCGTAAGAGGAGTGATTACTTGACGTTTAACCTCAGGTGTAGCTAGTCCTTTGGAAAGATTAAAATGAGAACTATTATAGACGGATTGCACATGTTTTGAATCTGTTAAAGAATTTAGGTTTGTCTGTAAGTTTAGACTCATGATTATCTCTTAAAAAGGGATTTAAATTCCCTTTTTCTAACAAATCCTTCTCGATTTGGCTTTCATTTTCTATGAATTCTTTAAAGTGAACATAAAATGCATTTGTAAGTGAAAAGAAATTTATGGATGTAATTTTGACACAAAAATTCTAACAAGTTGTTTCTCCAGAAGGAAGCAAGGGAAATGACTAGCCAACACCAACGAAGTTTTCATTGCTTCGTTTTTTGGGATTATATAAATATAACATGGTAATGTCGATTTCCATATTGAATGAAAAGTGGTGCACAAACGTTTTAGCCAATTTAGCAAACGTGAATATAGACCCTTTGGGTATATGGAGGAATCATTCAATTGTTTGGCCCTCAAGACTCCATGGGAATAGGCGAATAAGGTAGTTGTCACTGTATGCAACTTCTTGGCAAGCCATGAAGAAATCTTTGACATGATCCCATGGATCACCCTTACCCATACATTTATCAAATTTAGGGCATTCGAAGTGAGGAGGAAAGGGCATACATAACATCGACCAATCAAAACAATAAGGACAAAGTTCTTCAAATTGGTATTTCTTATTTTGTCCATGGAAAATATTAAGGGTCCGTCTGAAAAACATCCTTAGAAAATAATTGTTAGAAAATGATTGTGATTTACCGAGAGGTAAATTGTGATAGGTTGATATTTACCAGTAAATAGTAATGTTAGTTGTTAACCGTATGGTTAATACGGTAAGATTGTTGATATTATATTGTTAGGAATAATAATATAATGTTGTATATAGTTTATTGGTTCTATTACAAGATATTGGTTGTGACACCTCCCTATTATTTCAGAGGTTGTTTTGTTGTTTGTTTGGCTATATAATAACCATGTATCGTGGTTGAGAAATATATTATTATTAGTGTCAATATTGTTTCTTTGTATTTACCTTTGGCTATCCAAATCCCTTGATTTGGTATCAAAGAAAATTTATCTTTGTGCCCATGATGGAAATATAATGCAATTGCAAGGGGAAACCATTTTAATTGGAAATGCCCCTGTTGACTAGTCTTTTATTCAGATGTAGTTGGTAAATTGTGGGTTGATATATAATAGTCTCATCCTTGGAGTTTAGTATATACTTCCATATTTGTTATTTTTTAGGGTCTCGTGCACGGAATCATTTCTTTTGAATACTCACTTTTCATATAGAGGAAGACGCATGTATGTGAAGTCAATATATGGACCTGTTCATATCAAATCAAATGTGAATCTATTTCACAAATATATCCCAAGAGTGGAACTTCAATCTCCCATTCCACATTCCAAGCCCAGATAGAGGAGGGCATCGCATGTATGTTTAATGCATTGAGGGTAATAAATCATTTATTCATGAAGCATTGAATGCCAATGTTTGGAAGGAATCCCAGAGATAGCTTTGAAATATCACTGATATTGCATTGATTTATTACATTATGTCGAGATCCGTGAGAAGATATTAATGTAGGTCTATTAGTTTTGATTCCACATACTCTCACAAACCATCCACGATGGAATTCTAAGCACATTTCTGTATGACTTGGTTACGAGCTGTCAAATTACTGTCTCCGTCACATTTTCCAGCAGTGTACATTTCATTCTTTCCAAATAAATATAGTCGAGTGCAGTAAGTTATAACTATTTTGGTAATGTGTAAGATTTATAAGTTAAAATAAGTCGATTTATAAGTCTTGTTTTTTTATTTTGTGTTTGTTTTAGGTATTTATAGTTTTATTGTTTGTTGGGTTACTTTACGTTGTCATTTGAAAAAATTCATAGTCTAATTCATCGTAGTAAATAGATCCTTATAATTCGTAGTCATGTTTTGTTATCAAATTCCAATTTGTGCCAAAGTGTAAAATTGTAAAAAAGAATAAATATGATAAAAAGTTAGTGGTATTATTATTTTTATTTTTTCATTGTTTCTTTATCATTAAAGCCAAATATCATCTTGTTAGTCTAGTGGCGCAATTATATATGCATTGTAAAAATAAAGTATTATTATTATTATTTTAGTTTATTTTGTTAAAATTCATTATTCATTTCGTCTAGTCATTCCATCAACAAATAAAGAGATATAAAAGTGTGTCATTGTCAGATGTCTTGTTTTAATAGAGTTGTTGTCGTGAAAATATGCAACAGGGAAATTGGAAGTTTCTAAGCATGACAACTATACCCCTATGGAAAGTTTTTCATTCCTAGGTACCCCAGGTCAAATCCATCAGTCTGGTCACCCCCTATTTGAGATCAAATTTTTCCCCTATGTGATTTAGTAAAGTGCACTCATTCCACCTAGGTGATTTTAGGGAGTTCTAAAAAGATGCTATCTTCTGGCAGTATTGGGAAGGGCTATCGTTGGCCTTCCCAGGACTGGATTCAACCCCCCTGGAGCGGAACAAAAGATAAAAATCAACATGGAGGAAAATGAAATACCTTGGAACATCATGGAAATGATTTTAGAAGGTCTAGGGAAGTTCTGTAAGACATGGAGCAATCTGAGTAAAAAACAGGGTTCACAAGCCTAGGTAGTTTACAGGTCTAAAACAGTTGTTGGGATTCAGAAGAAGATTCCAGGAGCTCCGGATGGAGTTAGAAGTTAAATAAAAATCATTGGAAAGATAATTACAATACCTACAATATGGTGAAATAATATTTTTCACAACACCTTGGCGCATATGATTGGCAGGCAGTTTTTAGCAGGCACAAATGGAGTCCTAGATCAAAAATATGATTTTTCAGGGATCATATGGTATAATTAAGACATTATACCCACATAATTGGATTCAAAATGAAATTTCCAGTCAGGATCATATAAAATTTCACCAATAAATTCCACCGGGAGCTCAAGTTATCTGCATTCCAAGTTACCCTCTCAAAGGCAGTTCAGGACTTAGTCATTTTTTCGAGAGGACACATGTCAGCACCAAGAGCCTGGCGGGATTTCATGTCCCCAACGTCCCTAAGATCAAGTAAATCAACCCTTGTAAAATGCACCCAGCCCTCATGTGACCCTTGGGACCTTCATATGAGCTCCAAACTTGACATATCAGCCCCCAAGTGCTTATTTGAAGTATGCCTTCCCTGCCGTTGGATTGGGCTCCACATGTCAGCTCCAGAACCACCATGGAATTTTATGTCCCTTGTTCACTTGAGTTGGGGAACATAAGACCTTTAAAAATGTACCCAAGCCTTATGGGGAGTCATTTGGACACCCACGTGACCAAGTTTCAACCCCCAGGTGCATTTTTGGAGCATCCATTCCCTGCCGTTGGATCGTGCACCACGTGTCACCTCCAGGACCACCATGGAAACTGATGTCCCTTATGTACCTGAGGTGGGGGATATTAGACATGGAAAAAATACGCCCAAACCCCATAGGGAGTCATTTGGACACCCATGTGACCAATTTTTGACACCAAGTGCTTTAAAGCAGCTTTTTTCACCTTCATTCCTTATCATCGGATCGTCACCACGTCTCGTCCTCTTGACCACCATGGAATTTGATGTCCCTCATGTCCCTAAGGTTAGGGAAATAAAGTAATGAAAAATGCGCCTAAGCTTCTCCTTCCATAATTTCAAAAAATTCAAAAAATCTAACTACCGCTTAGTGCTTCAAGCTGCTTCCACTCCCGTGCACAAGACAATCTTCATCCTTCCTCTACAACATTCTACCATCATTACGCCATAGAAAATGCTCAGACCTTCTAACAAAATAACTGAAACACATTCCCCATAGCTATTTCCAGGTCTCAGAAGGATTTTTCATCGAAACGAGAAGGAGAAACGAAGAACAAGAAGAAGAAAACAGTGAAAATTTCCATAGCCTAAAAATGAAAATCTGAAGAAATATTGCAAGCTGGTGCATGAAACAACAAACCATTTTATTTTTCATTCCTATGTCCAAGACCATCAAAAATACACCTTCAAACTCCCCCCTTGTGTGATAGAGCAGCCACAATGAAGAAATCTCGTTTCCGGCTCAACAAAGAAAGAAGTGAGATTTCCCGTCAAACCAGTTGCTGGATTGAAGTAAGATTGCACGTGAAGCATCAGAAAGAAAAAACCCACATCAAAAATATGATTTTCTTCACAAATGGAGGAGAAAACAAGACCTGCAATTTTGAGGTCCATTAATGGCTTGCCGTACCCAGAAGCACTGCCAAGTCTGAAAATTAAAAGTTTAAAATCTCCTAGATTTTTAAGCGGGCAGGCCCAAAATTTTAGAGGGGTGATATTGGGCAAAAACCCATATCAAAAAATTTCATTCCACGTCAATCTGACCCCCAGAGGCCAACTTTCTAAAAATAGCAGGTCTACTACATAGGAACTGCTATTTCGGGAAAGTCATCAACAGAAGAGCCTACGAAGGAGATGAAGACATTGGAGGTGCACTACAACTGAGAATTCATCAGAATGGACATTTTTGGCACTTACTAAAAATAGTAAGTGGGCCCTCGAGAACCTGCTAAAAATAGAAATTTGATCCAGAAGGAATGAGGAACACAGGGAGAAAGGGGAATCAAGGTCACAACACTCTAGCTGAAGGATCGAGGGAGTTAATTTTTTCACACTTACTAAAAATAGTAAGTTACACTCAAAGAGAAGTTTTGGCACAATGGGATGTACAAGGCTAATCATTCAGGGGGACATCATTGTTGGGAGCATCCTAGACATTTTTCAGGGAATTCGAAGATCCACCTTAGTTCATTCAATTGGGTGAGCGTTTGGGAGCTAATTTGGAGGAGTTTCAAGTGTGTAAGGAGTTCAAGATTCATAGTTTCACTGCATTTGGAGCTTTCCATCAACATAGGATCAACGGACTTCATCAAGTGACATCTCCTCTTCTTCTCTCTCTCTCTCTTCTCTCTCTCTCCTCTTCCCCCCAACTTTCTCTCACTTTCAAATGTTCTAATTCTTCGTTGGAGGGTTTGCACTTTTTGATATGCCTTTAAGTAACTTAAAAGTGACTTTAGAAACATAATGTAAATTAAGTCGCCTTGCTATTATAAAAGGGACTTAAATATTTAAAGTGGAATATGAACAAGTCTTAAGTCATATTAAGGCATATGGAGGGTCATGAGGAAGATGATAAGTCACCTCTCATTCTATAAATTGTAATGTCATTCCCATTGCAAAGGGTTGGTGATTGATCTTGTAAACTCAAGAGTATATTACACCTTGAGAGAACAAAGGAGATAGCCATTTTCTTCTATTCCCCCACTTCTCAATTTCTTCCATTTCTCCACTATGTACAACTTTTGTCTAAGAAATCAATACAAGAAGAAGGAGTTTCTAGCTTTCTTTGACTAAGGGGTTTCATGATACTTTGTGTTCATCAAACTCTATTTGGTTTTGTTGCTATTTGCAGGGTTGTTTCTTCTCATTAAATGCATGTGTTGAAGTTTCTAACTAGTGTGTGTAGGAGTCTGATTTTCTACCTGCAACATTAGTTCTCTACCTCTTTTCTCACTCCCCTTTCCCACTCTACAGACAAAGACTTCCCTAGCAAGAGATTTCTAGCTTTGTCACAGGGTCAGTGGAGTGCCCCTGTTGGATCCTCAGTCGAAAGGCCACCACAAAAATCCACTTTTTCATGTGCATGCACATACGGCAGCTGCACCGGTTAAGTAGAGGGACTTAGATTCCCAGAGCGTTGGCAAGAAATCCACAAGTTTTTCCACATGAAAAATTTTCTCGCCAACAATTTTTGGCGCCCACCGTGGGGCAGATTTAGCAGGATCTAACACCCAAAATATGACCACAAGGTAACCCCAACGATTCAAAAAAAATCAAATATTGAAAAAATCATAGAAAAGAGAGTTCATGAAAGTCCATTTCTAAAAGATACAGTACTGATTTATGCCACGTGAGTTTTCACATTCCATAGTGTCCTTTCATATTTCGATAGCAAAAGTTTCCAAAAGCTGCATATGAAGGAAGATACACTAGGTTGAGAAGGTTGAGAGGTGTTTCTGATTTCAATTTCAATAGCTTCACAAAATCTGCAAGAATGAATTAGAGATAATCCATAATTTCTTATCTAAAGTCTCCTCTTCATCTGGCATCTTCGAACAATTCACCTAGTAATCCTATCCAAAATCCTTTTGAAAGTCCCCCTGGACAATTCCCATTTTTAACCACCGTTGTTTTTTCATTCAGACTGTCCCGGAATGGGAAAGAAGAATTTGAAGAAAATTGTAGAAGCAAGAGCTGATGCAGGAGAACAAGACTAAGTGATGGCAGACTTTGAAGTAGAAAGACCTCCAATCCATTAGGTTCCATTGGGAAGGAATACAGGCCCACTTGCTCTTGAACCATCTCTTCCACAATCTACCAACAAGTTCCCTACAAGAACTTTCACAAATTTCAAAGGCGACAAGGACACAACATCCTTAAGAACATATGTGCTACTTTCATGACATCATGTGGAATTCTTGGTGATCCAACATGAAGATGTTGCTGACGATAGATTTTTCGTAGGTGGATCCCTCCAAGAAACACCAGCAGAATTGGTTCTACCTCCTGACCTTCCAAGAAATCCATCACTGGTTGGAGATGACATCAAGACTACCGTCGAGGAAAGATTTAAATCAACTGAAAGATGTCAATGACCTCTTAGTGCAGTATTTGGCTCAAATGGGATTGCAAAGGAGAAAATGAAACCATGAGATACTTCATGGCTCATTTCCAATGGTTGCTTTGTAGGATACCTGAAGAGTCATTCACCATCTCAAAATAACATGTCAAGAGATTCTTCATTATACTCAATCATCAGAGGTAGGATTTTTCCTACGAATATTTTAACCAAGGGATATTATAGAAATGCACAAATATTGGCCATTGAAACTTGATGATGATCTCATCCTATCTGGAAATATCAAGAGTCCCTCAAAGGGTAAATCTCAATGTCTTAGAATCAATCCTTTCTTACAGAAAATGGTAAATGATAATAGCATTCATTTAAAGAGGGAATTATTTGAATGAATAGTACCTTCAAATAAGCAACAAGGAATCAAATTTCAGGAGCACCCCAAATACTTTCCTTGGAGGCCCCTCCTGAAGCAAGTTGTAGGACTCAAACAAGAAATTGAAGGTAGAAATTTGAACAAGAAAAGTGAAGGTGGTGATTTCCTAGAAAGTGATGAGTTTGAAGCTCAACTTTGAATCATTGAAATCACTTTGTGAGTATTCTAGAAATATGAAGATGGTGAAGAAGATGCTCCTAGTTTCTCATGTGTTGTGTATTACTCACTCCCAATCTCAAAATGGAGCATTTTCCTCCACAACTACAAAGAAAAAGAAGACTAAATATCCTCTTATGGTGACTCTACAAAATAAAATAATCAGTCAAGGATCTCCACTTCCACCTTGCATTAAGTCTACATGTTGAGAAACTTGATCCTGTAGCAAGTAAGAAGACTCCTACAATTCCAAGTAAGTCTAAAAATGCCTCTTCCAGTTCTAAATCTAACTATTCTCCTATAAAATCTAGTAGTTCAAAAGCTCCTAGTGTACCTTTAAAAACTCCCTCTGTTCCCCACAAATCTACCTCTACTTCTAAACCTATTCTAACTCCAAAATTAAGTCCCTTAACACCTACCCTCATCAACATCTTCTCCTTTCGGCTTCATGGAATATGCGAACAAATCCAAAGTGACAGACTACTAAAACTAAATATTTGTAGGCTCATCCTGAACAATTTGAGAGATTTGTCCAATATATCAGGAATAGTAATTTAACACCCACTGCTGTAACTCCTAATTCTAAAGAAATAATACCAAACCCACCTACACCTCCATCACATAACATGCACTCTCCCTGAGTGCATCAAATACTGACAAGGTTGATCCCTTCTACATCTCTCTTCTTAGTAGGGAATATGTATTGAACAATTACATAATAGATTCTAGGTGCCTTAGATAATGTGATGCCTGTACAGGTTTCCAAAGCTCTTAAACTCCTAATGAATCTACCCGGTGGGTCTTGTTACTCCATGGATTCCAAAGAAGTCCCGCTTATAGGGAAGGTCAAATATGCATAGGTGGATCTCACCCAATTTCCAGGAAAAAAAGTTTCAATGATGATTTTTGTAGAAGACATTCCAAGAATTCAATTGGAATGCTACTAAGTAGAACTTTTATACCAATAGGCTTAGGAGGGAATATCCAAATTAATTAATCTTCTGCGACCATTCCAATGAAGAGAGACATGGAGAAATTTATTCCATAGAGGAAGATGAGGTACACAGTGTACAAAATTTAGGAAGTACATGAAGCCAAAATTTTGTACCAAAATAGCAAGAGGATAAATAATTTTTTGACTACTGAAGAAGAGGATGAGATCCCAATAAAATTTGATAGGACCAAACCTTCATTCCAAGAGGAATATGGATCTATATGAAGCATTGAGGAACTTTGAGATGCAATATAATAGCCATGAATTTCTAGCTGATGTGAGGCATGGAGAAGAGGAACTAGTTCTTGATGATTTTCAAGTGGAAAATTCATCTTCTGTGCTTATCCATGATGAGGAGATATTCTCATTCCCATTTAAAGAAGAGATTTCTCTCGATCATGTCACTGAGGAAGAGACAAGTCCAACCTATGATGATCCCTTGAATGGGTGGAAAGAACCATCTGTGTAAAACTTTCTAAGAGTTGCAGAAGAAACATAAATGGACCCTGAGCTCAGTCTCAAACTCATGATACAAGATATGGATATTACAAGACATGTGTGAACTTAATCTGGGATATTCAACTAATGTCAAAGACTATTCATGATGAAGTAAATGCAAGATGTGAAATTTAGACCGATGTCCCTCCTAACTACATTTAGGTGGAATGATGAAAGTTGGAGTCTTTTCTTTTCCATTCAAAGAGGAGAACTCTTTCTCTTGATGAAGAAGTTGAAGCAAGAATCTTTGAATCCCTTAAAATCAAAATTCCTCGAGTCGAAGAAGTGATAGAATATATTGAACCTCAAGACATTGAAGCAATGCCTCTTGACGTAGTTCCTTGAGCTGCAAAATATCAAAGTGAAGGAATTTGAAGGAGCTAAATAATGGTAAATATTAACTATTTAAAGTACCAAATAAGGATTCAATATAAGAGATCTTGAAACCCCAAAGCAGAAATGCCATCTGAATATCTCGAGTTAAGTCATGAAGTTGTTTACGATTCTTCACTTTAACTCACAAATACATCATAAATACATGAGTTAGAAAGATGAATTTAAGGATCCCCATGGATAACATGTGGATGAACATGAATGTGGGATTGAAGAGAGCTCATGATATTTGAATAATTCAAACAAAATTTATCCCTGGAGTCGATTAATGATATGGTAGATCTCCTATAAAAGCAACAATGCAAATAAACATAGAAACGGATTTCAAAGGAAATGAAGGAAATGGTATATATGAATGAAAACCCAACATCAAGAATCTCATGTAGGTCATGCACCTAAAAATTATACAGGTAATTATGATATTGCCTAGCTTTCATAAGTAGTTCAGTAGAGAGAGGCTACATCTAGAACCATTCAACGGCTTCGTAGAACATCAACATTTTGTATTATCACTTTGGGGGTAACTCCTGAAAATCATCAAAAGTGTTTTAGTGAAAGTGGGTTGTCCCCTATATTGTACCATAGGTGATTTAGGTGTATTTTTCCCTTCTCTATTGTGTGTGTTTTCAATTTTAATGTTTTGTGCATTTCCTTTCCTTGTTTTGTGTGTGTGTGTTCTTCCTTTCTAATTTTCCATCTCTTACAAGTTGTATGTGACTCTTGTAAAACCCAATGGATAAGGCACTAGTCAACGTATTCATAAATTGAGATTCTAGAATTTTTCAATGCCATGTCTTCACCGCACTCTAATTTCATAGCATGTCCCTAAGCTAGAGCTAGCTTTGTTGTCATGAAAATGTGTAACATGAAAATTTCTAAGGTTTTTTAGTATAACAACAGACCACAGTGTCAAAAGTTTTTGAAGTCATACCTCCCCAAGACACCCCAAAGTCATTCTATACTAATCACTAGTCTAGGATCGTGTCATCCTAATTATCTCTATATTAATTTCAAGTGTCCCCCCTAGGTGATTTAGGAAAGTAAAATCAATCCCCATAGGTGATTTAGGAACTTCTGGATGCACCTTCAAGAAATTTTGGGAAGGGCTATCATTAGCCTTCCTAAGACTAGATTCCAGGACACCCCTGGATTGAATCAGAGGAGTAATACTCATTGTGAAGGAGTATTCAAGTGTTAGTAACATCAAAAAGATTATTTTGAAAGATTTAGGCAAGATTCAAAGGTGTTTGAAACAATTCAACAAAAGCAGATTTTCAGGTCTGAACAAGCACGCACCATGAACAAGGACCTGAGCTTCAAAGAAATATTCTAGGATTCCTATGATGATTTTTAAATCCAAAAAAAGTTTCAATGTAAATAATTTTCAATTCCCTAAATGGTGGAAAAAATGAGACATCATGAAACATCATTTACTTCCCTAGGCAACTCATTCTTCTGACGCACAACTGGCGGTCCCGAGAAATAAGTGGCCATTTTATAGAATTTCAATAAAATTTGGATCATCCAAAAAATTCCATTAGATTAATTTAGGTATTTTCAAGCATAATCATATAACATTTCACCCCGAAATTCATCTGGGAGCCCAAGATATCAGCCTCCGCAAATCAGTCCCAAGGTAAGAGTTTTCATACTTAGCCATTTTTGAGAGGGACACGTGTCAACACCAGAACCTTGGGAGGATTTCATGTCCCCAACGTTCCTGAGGTCAGGTACAAAAACTCATGGAAAATGCACCCAGCCCTCATGTGACCCTTGGGACCCTCATATGACCTCCAAACTTGACAGATCAACCCCCAGGTGCTTATTTGGAGCATGCCTTCCCTACCGTTGGATCGGACACCATGTGTTAGCTCCAAGACCACCGTGGAATTTGATGTCCCTTGTGCTTCTGAGATGGGAGACATAAGACCTTGAAAAATGTTCCCAGCCCCTATAGGGGTCACAACATACACATAACTACATCACTAACAACAATGGTGATTCACACACATTAACAATAACGTCATATGCATGGTATTTATACAGGGTATAACACAATCATTACTTTCATGGATTATGATACATCATATTACCATATCCTGCACCCAAAGTGTAATCACTGTACACTATGGGTCATACTAACCATATGCCCCTAAATCACGACATGAACCATCACATATTACATGAATTATACGTATGAGAAACACAATGTCTAAAATTACGACATATAGTCAATTGCAATACAACATGACGATGCACACAACTAATCACAATACGGTGATGACATCATGATAAACTTTGATTCACTTTACATCACATAAATCCAACATGTTTTAACCCTCTGCAATCCACAATAACATTCCATTCACAAACTACAAGGTGATACATCACACACGGATTCCTCATTAAATCAACAACATAGAGAGTGAATACTCTCATCACAAACACATCAATATGATAAAAAATACGCACTAAGTGACATGCAACACATGTGCTTCCATAAGGTCACAATTATGACATAGTTCACATAAAAAACATATATCACATTACTCTTCCAATATCCACCACCATCATGTAGAATCATCACAACTCCAATCCATCCTAGAGGTTTGAGAGCATGAACCTTCACTCTGATACCATATGTAGTGCCCAAATTCTACACACACAATTAGAACAGTAAAATACCAGGATAATTTTTTTTTTTGACTTACATTGCTCACTACAAACAACACAACAAGGGCTCTAAGTATAGAAACTCGACTCGCAAATGACAATCACATAAGTCATCGACTCACAAAGACACATGAAAACAACATAGCCATGTCGATGCCACATTTTTCCCAATGACTAAATACTAGCAATGCCCCAACCACAGAAACAAGACTCAAGGATAGGAAAACCCACAACACATCTTTTCTTTAATTATATTTTAGTTATGAATAACATTCGAAGAACATTATTGTGAAAGGATAAATTTCTCATTTGTCCACCGAAAGATTCTTAAGTTCATACCATGGTTAAATTATCGTTCACCCGTTTTAAGTTGGTTTCTTATTATTTACAAAAGTTTCCATAACTTGCATTCTTATTTGTCATAATTCAAAAGCATATAAAGTACTTAATTATCTTGTCCTTATGTTAAGAATCTTCTTCTCGAACATATATTCAATGTCTATCTTTTTACTCTTACAACTCATGTGAATGTGACTTGGTGTCCATATAGTGATATTAGGATTTAATGGAGATTTAAATACAAGATAGCTTTTCTTTTTACCACAAAACATTTCTCGATCATAGTAAGGTTATTTCCCTACAATAGTTATTCTAATTCAATGACTTGTGAGTTTCCATTTTGTTTTATATATGTATTTTGTTTTCTCGAAGGTGGATTATACCAAGGTAATTCATATTCTTTGAAACAAATGCATATTTTTAATTGAGCTATAAGGTCTTCAAGAGTGGCATTATTCCAAACCTCAAATCCCGTTTTAAATCTTATATGCTTTATTTTCTACATCATGTTATGGCCTTATTCTTAGCATTGTCTTGTAAAGGGAGTTAGGAAATGTTTATCTAACCTCTTGAAGACATATATGATAAGGAGACTTGAAGCTACACACGAATCCTAAGTTAACATTTGAATCAACTGAGGTTTTAGATTAATTTCAAATTCACCCAAGGGTCTACCCCTCAACTAAATATGAGTTTTAAGCGAGAGGACAATTTTATGCTAAACCACCTTCCAGAAAGGACCAAGGTGTAATGTTGAAAGACACCAAGGTAACACATTTAGCTGAGCAGGGTTAAGGAGTTCAATAACAAGAGTTTAATAGATTCAATAACAAGAGTTTAAGAGTTTAATAACTAAGTCACAACCTCCATCTATGTCATCTGGATCCAACAGGGATTTAACTCTATGAAGAACTTTAATTTTAAATCTATCTTCCACAGACAAGGTAGTCCGCTAGGATACGAAGGAGGAGTTAGCTCTACATACTGCAAGTGAAGTTTGACTATGTTGCTCCTATCAGATAGGTTTAAAAAAATGTCACTAAACATATTAACTAAGACGATAAGCCCATTTTCAGGTTCTTGTTTACTCAGACTAGGAGGTTCCATCGAGTGCAAAGTATAAGTTCATTCTATGGTTTTCAAAGTCTTCTTCGGTAATGAGTATCGCACGTGAAAAACAAGTTATGTCCCGATATTAAACAGGGGTAGAGTGTTTTGATTTAATTCTCTTTATTACATTTACAAGTATGAATGCACAAGATGACTCATTAATCATTTATTGAACACTAAATATGCACTACAAGATATTACTTAAAATTCATTTATCTTATATAAATATCAAAACCTTTTTATCAGGTGTACCATGAATCAAAATTGAACCTAAGATTAAATGCACATTTCCTATATTTCCTTGAATCCAACATCTCATACATCACAAAAAATTATCAAATATAACCTTCTGTAACATGAGACTGCATTGTACATTTATTCATTTAACAATGAACTATATAAATTATAATGATAATTAGTGAATTACACATCGTCTTTTCATCGTCATTCTTTCATCCTGTAAAACCACGTGAACATGATATTAGTGATAATTCACTGGTATGACATCCACCCTAATCTAACATAATTATTATTGTTCAGTTTCCCATTTACATATGATAATAATTACAATTTACAATCGAAATAAAAAAGATTTAGAGACATTTATTCATTACATTTCATTTTACTTATTTTTGTAACTTAGGAGAGAGATAGAGAAGGAAGAGAGAGAAAACACCGTTTTTTCAAAAGTTCTAATTCACACAAAAAGTTACACTAAAGATTTTTAAATAGTTATTTGAATGTGTTAGAAGTTTCCATGGTGGTTTGGCAACCCGATGAGGGTCCCGCAGCTTTCTAATTTTACATTCTCTTACTACCTATAAAGACGTTCAAAATGGGCACGGACGCTAAGAAAATGCTTCCAAAATTTATCTTTCGATAAGAATGCACACCAATATTAACTTTATACATGTCCCAAAATATACCAAGAGTTCATAACAACTGACGAAATTGGGAAAAAGTGAACGGTTTGCGTTTGGCGGCTAGTTTTCTGGGCCCACTGGTCGTAGTTGGCCTAGTGCAAATTGAACAAAAGTTAGCTCGAGGGCTCAGAAAACCACTTCCAAAACTGACATTTGATGGATGAGCACGTAACGAGACACTTCCTAAAATATCCTCTATATAAGGAGAATTCATCAGATTCGACGGGACTAAGAACTAGAAAACCATTTTCAAATGGTGACAAGTTTTCTGGAGCGACAATTCGAACTTAGTCCAGTTTGACCTCGTCAAACTATGACTAGAGGCCTACAAAATGGATTTTCCAAACTATCCAGAAAAAGTGTTTTTCCCTAAATTAAAAGTTCCATGCACTTTCCTAGTAAAAACATTAGTGTTTTGCGAAGACGAGAAATAATTTCTCTATCTTGGTATCAAATGGCGGTTCAAAACGAAAGCCAACTTTCTAGATTTGACAGCTTTCTAATGTTGTAAACTAGTATAATAGGGCTCCTATGAGAGCGTCAAAAAGATCACATATGTTCATTCAGGGTCAATCCAAAGGTCTATGTGACTCCTCACATAACAAGGTACATGAATGAAGCTTAACATCTCATTTTCAGAGTTACGAAGGGTACTTAATGAGTCTCTGAAAAATGCAAAAATTAACTATTTAAACTGGGAGATGATCAACGTTATTACTGGAAAGTCAATTTCGTCTAGTCGATAAAACAATGTTGTAGTGATCCAGTTGGGTAGGAATTTTTCTACATAATCAACATCAAATGAGGGTGCAATTTTGCACATTTTAATGACAATTGGGTTTTTTTGACTTGAATAAAGTTTCGAAAAACATCTTCTAGATCTGAATCTTTTTGCACACAAGCACAGTTGAAAACTGTTATTTTTGGTGGTTAACCTGCCTCAGTCAAATCCCTAACCCTTTTAAGGAGATAAAAGACATTTTATTGATTGAAATGACAAAAGAATAAATAAAATTGATAAATATACCTGACTAAGATCACACAAAAATCGTAGTTGTGATTCACCAAAAATTGCGAGGAGATCGCAAGTCAATTGTAGTTGTGATTCCCGCATGTGTTGGAATTTTTCTAAAATAGTGTTGCAACAAGTTGTATCTATAATTTATGTTTCGCTTTCACTTCTTCAAGACCTATAAAAATGAGATATGCAGACAAGAGAGCAAGAAAACTCAAGTATAGCCTTAGTGCACAAAGAATCAGGGGTTAGAATGATAGGGGTGAGTGGTGTTATGTATAGTTTTTTAGCGCATAATCGGTAGGTGGTATGAATAGAATTAAATGTGACTGGGTGAAGGTTAGTAAATGAGTGGTGATGTGTCTTTTATCCCCATTTTTGTAGGGTTTTATATTGCTTATTTTCTTTTGTGGGATTATTTGATATTTTTGGGATGTTTATGTTTTATGATGTTTTTGGTATTTTTGAATGAGAGACCTTATGTGCAAGATGCATTTTTTAGTGTCTACAATTGCAACAACTCTTCTTTTTTAGTTGGATATTCGAAATGCCACAACTTGTGTTCTTCTATTAAACATCAATTCAAAAGTGTACTGGTGAGGCGAGGTTCAAATGATAAGGAGGTTAATGAAGGATATATGAATAAAAGTGATGCCCAAATGTCATTAGATTAAAGGCCATAAAATGACACAACATTGTTGGGAAGGATACATCTCACACCCACATATACATGAGATCTATGCAAAGTTGGATAAAATGTCTTCGTAGATGAATGTAACATGTTATTTTTGAATTTCAGAACATGTGTTGAATAACGTGGATAAAGAGGAAATAAAATTATATCGCTGCCACCATAGTGATAAGTTAACAACTGCATTTGGATCGTTAAACATGCCCCTGAGACAACTATTGGATTTTTCAAGATCCTTCGTGTATGTGTTGATTGGCACAATGTGATCAAGTTTAACTCCAAGATTGAAGAGGACAAATTGGTGTGAGAGATGCAAAATAACTCCATCATTTCAAAAAAACACAATGTTCTTGTATAGATTATTGGTAATGCTATGTAAAGCAATCTGTAGACATATGTTGGCACTATAACAAGGTGCATTGTGTCATACCTTCAGTGATAAGGAAGGGACCATGGTTTATTTCCAATTTTTGAAAAATAGTCTATTTCAAATATTTGGACAACTTTATTGACTTTGTACAATCATATGTATAGTCTATAATGCACATGAAGTTTCTTAGCATTGACCTCTTTCCAATAAACCTAACATAATCTCATATTACAAAACTATCACATTACATAAAGTTACAAACTAGTTTTAAATAAACATATCTTCCGCCTAGTGTGCAAATCACATGCAATTGGTAGTTATTTTCATAGGCTATGGGAATGCATGACTCTCCGGCCTGGAATTTCAAATTATTTGTGCATGTCAGATCAAAATTTATTGACGGTCTAGCTTTTTGAGGTAGTTGTAAATTTTATATTTTTCTATACATATTTTTATGATTTCTTCACATATATATGAGTTATATATTCACACCACACACACACACATTTTAATCAACAGTTCTTTAAAAAATTATACAATATTAAAAAATTTCAATCTATCATTGTCTACGGTCACCTAATTTTTTTTACTAGTATTATAGGATAAAAATCACAAAAATACGGCTTGGATCCTGTCAATTTTAGGCCCAGGGGGATTTTGGGTGCCCGGGAATTAAATTTGACGACCGTTTAGACTTTTTTGCGATTTTAGCCATACAATACTCTCAAATATTAATAATGACCGTTGGATACAATTTACATATTTAAAATTTGACCCTCATTTTTTTGTATATATTTATACAAAAATTATAAAAATATATCTTTAAAATAATGAAATAAATACTATAAATAACATTATTTCATATTTTCGAAAAACAGCAATAAAAAAGTAGGTGGCCGTCAAATTGAGTAAGTACCTAGGTACCTAATAATGTTAGGATTCACCAAGATATTTTAAGGGCTTTGTTTTCTAATACCAGTACCCAGGTCTGGAATTTCAAATTATCTGTGCCTGTCAAAGAAAAATTTGTTGACGGTTTACCTCTTTCACGTGGTTGTAATTTCAAGAAATTTTTATAGATAAATGTACAATCTGTTCATATATATATGAATAGGTATTATCTTTTTAAATAAACCCCTTAAAAAAATTGACGGTTTTCAAAATTTTCACCCTGTTATTGTCTACGGTTTCTAAATTTTTTTGCCAATTAAAATCACAAAAAACGGCCTGTAGCCTGTCAATTTCCAGGTAACTACTCTTAAGTAAGTACCTACGTACCCAATAATGTCAGGATTCACCAAGATATTTTAAAGGTCCCACCATTTCTTTTGTCGCTACATTTACAATTTTTAATTATCGGAATTTGGAGTCGTTTTCATAATTATTAACCAGAAAATAAAAAGTAGCGGTTCAGGTATTTGCAGTAAAAGGTGGTACAGTAGGTACTGTTCTAACTTGTTGCAATATATTTCCAGTTTGCAGACTGCAGCATGTGCGTGCAGTGTGTTCATTTTATCTTTTGATGACTTTGTGATTTCCCCTCTTGGTACCTAAGTTACCTTGTATTTCGCAGAGGGCTCAATTTTAATTACCAGTTTTCTAGTGGAAAATACGGGCGAGGGTGATTCTTGAGTTGATTTGACGTTGGCTCATTATTTCTGAAAAAACAGTAATAACCATCACAAAATCAGCACGGCAGGGCAACTCTTGAGATGAGAGTACACTACACAACAGGACAACAAAACATCAAATGAGAACAACTGTACAGCAGAAATTAGAATAAAACAAGAGCATAACAATGGTGAAAACCTTCCACTGCATTGGCCTCCCAATTTTGTGTTTCTTTCTTTCTCACCCATTCACAATGAATTGAAGTTCTCTATTGTCTGGCGTGACATTGGCAAACAACGCCGTACTGATTCTTCCAGCCAATATACTGTCACTTGTCATATTAATGAATACTTTTGGATTTGTCATCTTTTATTAGAGATGGTCTAGAATCCATTACTTAGAGTAATAAATGAAATTATTATTAGAATATGCACCACGAGATGAGTACAAGTGCACACTACTAACACCTCAAATGTAATTATGAATATGAATGAGTAGTTTATATATTGTACTAAAGTTTTGATATTGAAGTTGTATTATTAGTTTGTTTTAATTTCTTGTGTGCATGTTTGTCATTATTGTACCATCAATTATGTTACATATATTGGACCATCAAATCGTCAAAAAGAAGGTAGAAAATCAATCATTAATATGTTATATTAAACCTCAAATTCTTTAAATCTTATGCTAAAAAATCTCAGTGGACAAATTTGACACACAAAATGAATATTTGTTCTTATTTGCAAGTAACTGAAAAATATGGAGTTACAAACAACCTTTGAATGATTCAATGCAAGAGAAGTTTTTATTCAAGGCAACGAATTCCCTAAGCCTTCCATATATATATATGGTAATGTGATGTACTACCTGTGGTTACTGATGTATGGGTGTTATTTCCTTGTACGACATCCTCCACAAACCCCATATGGCTGCAACAATGTAAATGCCACTTGCATTGGTGGAATCACACGTCTACCACATAAATGAAAAATAGAAAACTGTTCTACAAAGTAAGGAATGCACAAAATAGGGAATCCCATGGAGATAATCTTCATTACATAATTCCATCCACACTAGGTAATGAATCACAAAATAAAGGGATGAGAAAGAACCTCTAATTATGGATACTGAGACATGAAACATGCCTGATCTCAGTAATTTCCACGAATCCTGGAAGAAGCACTAGGCTTGTCTCATGCATTGGATCACTGTGAAAAACCCAGACAACTGGTCTCTTGTTGACCTCCAATCTCAAGGAAAACTCTTCTCACTAGTTTCGATTCAAAATAGCCAAGCCTCTGAAAGAGACATACACCACACTCCACAAAGACTACTTTTATAACCATTTCTAGCATTCTATTTCTTCTAACCACAACCCAAAGGTGATTCCTGTCTCATCATATCAATTTAAATGCTATGAAGAAAATAGGGGCCAACAAAACATGTCGAGGCTCCCAGCTGAGAAACTAAACTATCAATTATAGGGGCCTCTAAATCATAATTTGAATTGAATAACACCAAATTTTTCCTCACTCTTTTTCTAGATCTTGTGAGATGTTAACGACACACCACGAAAATTCATTATAACTCCATTGAATCTTTATACATCCCATACCATGATAGCTATATCCACGCTATTTTGAGGAGAATTAGTATTTTCTTGTCACAAGAAACTATAGAGATAGGGACATGTTGGGGAGACTTGAAATCCCATGTTGGACCAATGTAGTTGTTTAATTTGCTAATTGCTAGATCTCAAATTTGCATCCGTCATAAATCAGATTGATCTAGGGCTTTGAGGCAACATGGGATTGTCTCCAAGTTGTGGGACTCGCACTGAGACAAACCTCCAGAGAAGGCCGACTTCCTCTACATATTCTTAATGCTATAACTACTCCTAGGAAGGGAAATGCAACTACCTAACACTAATCTATGAGTCTAAGGGCCTAAGGAGAGAGGGAAGTGCATATAATTAAAATCATACACTAAGGGGAGATGATAACACCACAAACAGGGGGTGGAGATACTCTAGTGAGTGAAAATGAGAGCAAAATGAAAGGAGGAAAGGGTAGACATGAGTGCCACAATCCAAAACAACATTCAAATCACCATTTTCATGGATAATAACATATTTGAACCCTACAAGGAGAACAAGATATGCACAATATACCTACAAATGCAATGAAAGGCAAGGAAATGCAATATAACATAAGCTAGGGCAGATACAAGCCACAAAACATGAATTTTTATTGCTCTAGAAGGGTGCACAATTCAAGAAATAAGGAAAGAATCACCTTGTAAGATGCCCAAATTTGAAGCCTGCAACTCATAAAAAATTTGGAACAATTTTGACAAGAGTTCCTTTACGTTTTCAAAACATCCCCCTCACAAATGAGCCTTGCTTTACAATATATATAAAATGGGCTTCCACCCACTGACAACATGCATTAAATCTCTGACAAGAGGTATGAACAACCTTATAAATCCACTTCTCAATGGTACTTTTCCTGCAGAAGATGACATGAGCACCATACCTCATCAATATTGGTTATTGAGCTACCTTGTATTGCATTCTATCAACCTTGGTGCCATACAATTGTATCGCTCTTTGTTTTTGGTCGGTAACATCATATACCAGGCAGGTGCATCTAGGTGTCACGTGGTTACATTGTACCACGTATCAAGCAGCTACATCATACTAAGTGGCTGCATTTTTACAGAATGCCTCCTTTTCCATTTTCCCTTAGTTTGTGGTTGTTTTTCTCCAGCTTCTTCATTGAGGCTCCATCAAATTGCCCAAGTTTGGGTTTGTCAAGTTGTCCAGTTTTGCAGTGGTGCAAAATTGGATAAAAAATTTTGGTGACTCATGGCGTAATTTGCCTACTAGATTGAAAAGATCAGTAGCCTTGAAGCATCCATTGGTCATGGAGTTAGCTGTATACATAAAATCACACACTTACCACTATTTACTATACCACCAAGTATGATGTTTATATATGGATCTTGCGGAAGAAAATTATTTACGGGTGACCCATTCCCTAGTCCATCTATTTTTCTTGTTGGTTTCTATAACTTTTATCTTTCACATTTATCACTCATACACCCAATTTTGGTCATGTCACAATGTAGTCATATTTTTATACCCTTAGACCAATAGTCTAATCCCATGTGCATCGACCTATCACCCAGCGGGCGCTGGGCACTCACCCGAGGCACGCGCGGGTGCCGAGTCTCTCCTTTATGTGAGTCTTATGAGAATGCATCATCTTATAACAACTATTTAAATGGAAATGAGCAGAAAATAACCATGCCATATTCTAGAACAAGCTATCTTAGTGCATCTACAAAAGAGAAATAACAAGCAACATAAGAAAATGGCTCATACAGAAAGGAAATACATTAGTATACTTCCAAACAAATAGATGATTTATAATAGAGCATTACATTTATATTAATTGCCACATTACAATCCCTTGGGGTCATAACAGATCCTCATATAATAACGTAGAGCCAAGTCATGAATCAGAACTATACCATGTTCATCACATTACAGAGAAAAATACAGACCCATGCCCCTAAATGTGTCATCATCCCTATATGCTCCTATTCCCAACCCATAGAATCCTCCATTTATTTTTTTTTACAGAGCTTTGCCTCTCTTCAATTCTATCTCCTTCCATATCTTTCTTCTATCAGGCACTTGTATTTGTAACCTTAGCAAACCATCGCCATGCCTTTCTGAAGTTATAGATCGGTCCTCCATGGGAGCATGCCTTCTCATATTTGAGCTCTCCACTCTTTGCAATGATGTCTTTTGAAACCTTTACATCGCATGCATGGAATATTCCCTTTTTTGATCCACAGTTGCTAGGCTTGCACCTTATCCACAAGGGTCATGCTTTTCTCATGTGCTGCCTAGGATGCCGAATGCAGCTAAGTACAAAACCTATTTTTTCTTGTGCACGTGTCATGTGTTCGACAAATACCCTACCAGAACCCTTCCCTACGCACCTTCAACCTACGCACCCTTCTTTAATTAGGTCCCACGCACCCACGTGCCTTCTTGTACTTAGCTAATATTTTAGGGCCCAACATAACCCCCCACACTACGCCTGTTCTCCATCCTCGGAAACACTCTTTAATAAAGAAATAAAGAATGGAAGAGAAACTTACAAATGGATGAAATGGAAGAATAAAGGAATGATGAAATGGGGAAAAGAATGAAAGAATGGGGAACTTTTACTTTTGGAGGTGGAGAGGGAAAATCCTTCCTTAAATCTGCTTCTAACTTTCCCCCAAGTGCCAACCTCATTCTAAGCTTGCTGACAGAGGTCACTCACTAGGGCGCTCACTTCTTCAAAACTAAGATCCTTTCCCTTAGTGCTCATTGTCTCCACAATCTCCTCTAGTTTCTCTTTCCCAAATCCTCGAGCACATCCATCCTTCGAGTGATTTGGGGGTACAATTCCTTTAGTCGGTTCTTGATTGACCCTCGTAAGGTCTCAAATGGCCTCTTATTTCTTTTCTACCTTGGCTAAGATCATGTCTCACTTAGTCCTGTTTCCCCTTGTTTTTTTCTTGGAACTCCTTGAGTTCCACTTCATGGGTGGTAACCAAAATACTTGCCACTATATCCCCTATCTGCGCAATTATCATAGGAAACCTCAACAAATTATGCGGTGGATTTTACATTGGCAAGGATTTTGTTGTACTGAGCAATAATTTCCACAACCTTCATCTTATTTTCTTTTCTCTTGGTGCACCAACACCTCCTTTATCCCGTAAAATTGACAAGGGCAATTTTACCGATAACCATACGGAAAATTTTGTTTCGATCCCTCGTTAGGGATCCCTCGCGTTCGAAACGTTGTAAAATCCCTTCCCGGGAAATCTAGTTTTCGAACTTAGTCATTTTGAGCCTTTTTTGGCTGGGCGCATGAAATATCCTTGTAACACTAGCTTTTGATGCGCCCCCTTAAAAGCCTTTGGCGCATGGTTTTCCATGTTAACACATCTTTAGGTGCGCCAAAGGATGTTGAGTCTCTTTTGCGTGCGCCAAGGCGCATGCGCCTTATTATTGACACAACTTTTGTTGCTCCACTTTTTGTGCGCCAAAGGGCGCACATAACTTCATGTCGACAATGCTTTTGGCGCGCAAGGCGCACTTCGTCTCCTGTTGTCAAATACTCTCGATGCGCCAAAGGGCGCACGCTTTCTCCTGTCGACAACAATTTTCATGCGCCAGTTCAAAAGTGGTTGGCGCATTTATGGCAGGTTTACCTATATATATATAGGTGTTTTGCGCGCCCAAATGTCATTTTCACTATTGCAAAGCACGTGATTTTTCTGAACTTGTCAGCCCCTGCCCATCGTTTTCTTCGCCTTGTGGACCCATTGCACACTTTTGCTATTTATCAGGTAAGAGGTTCTTCTCCCCCTTGTGCGTTTGGTGTTTTCGGTTCTTGGTATTTTTGTGGTGGTCTGGTTTTTATGCTTGCTGGTCTGGTCTTTAAAATATATGTTTTAAAGTTGGCTGCCCTCCCCCTATGCTATCCTCCCTCTTTCCAGATCTGCTGGAGAAGGACATTTTCTTGAAACAGTGGTTGTAGCCCTCCTGATCTAAACCGTTTCGTTTACCCAGCTGAGCCTTTCAAATAAGAAGTCAGGGATAGAAGAACCTACATCATAATGAACCCCCCTTTGTAAAGAAGGTTTGTTCACTGTCTTTTCCCCTTGGCGCATCGGTGCGTCCTGCAACACTAAGAACAGTTGCGCCCCCTTGGCGCATCTACCCGCCCTGTTACATGAGCAAAATCCGCGCCAATGGCGCACCCTTTCGGCCTGCTGCATAATGAGCTCATGCGCCCTCAAGGCGCGCCTTTTCCGCGTGCTTCAAGTGTTAAACCTGCGCCCCAATAGCGCACCATCCATCCATGTTGCATCCCTTTTTCCATGCGCCCATGGCGCACCCAGCTTCCATGCAACACAAGCTTTACCTGCGCAAGTATGAAGCAATAAAGGCGCAGGCGCATCCCCGATTACAACAACATCATGTTGTGTAAACCCTTCATGCGCCGCGCCATATCCCTTTGGCGCACCGAATCCCAATGTAACACACAATTTTCATGCGCCTTCTATAAAATGCAATCTGCAACATCCATGCGCCATGCGCCTTTGGCGCCAGTTTAACCTTTGTAACACCCTCTTCCTGCGCGCATTATCTATTTGGCCTGCAAGTTGCAATTTTCATGCGCCCTGCGCCCTGAGCCTTAAAATCTCTAACTCTTTCTTCTGCTAGCTTTCCAATGGAAGATCAAATGGCTAATTCAACCTTTTTGGATTGGGTCTCGCTTCTTCTTCATGCAGATCAGCAACTGAGTTCGAAAGAACACATGTCTACCTCCAGCAAGAGACCCACCAAACCAAGAGGAAAGGCTAAGCTTACTGAAGAGGAGATGAAGTACAAATATCAAAGGGTCAGGATGCCCGAATCACAGGCTGAATGCAGCATGGATGTCAGAGACTCAGAATTGGGTCACATTGACATGGAAGAATTCTGGGTTAGAACTCAGAAAGTTACAAGAAGTCCATGGATGGACAAGTTAATAGGCAGTGCCCTGCATTTCGCCGGAGGAATCCCCGTCAGCGCTGTCAACAATGAATTCATGATGGTGATTGCACAATCTTACAACAAGGACACAAGGTGTGTCGAAAACAGCAAGGGCGAGGTAGTCATAAACCTCACTGCCCGTCATTTTGAGATGATACTTGGCATCCCTCACCACCGGCACTTTGTGGCCGTCAGCCAAGAAGAGTGCATCAAGGCCTGGGAAGACAATGAAGACCAATGCATGCAACTGATGAACGAAGTCTACTTGAAGAACAAGAAGGTGGTAACCCGGTGGCCCCAAATCATCCACCGCAGTGACTTCTCAGAAGAGCTCAGCGATACTATCACTTTCCTGAGCAGGGTCTTCGGGCTTTCTGACGCCCACTACTTCCATAAATGGATGCTGAGGTACTTGGAAACAATGAATAAAAATGTGCCTGAGCAGCGCTTTTGCTGGGGAGAAATAATAAGCAGCACCATCTCCGAGCAGCTACAACAATTCGCCACAACGGGAGTGTTCCATATGAACTCCTACGTAGTCTACGCTGCAGCGTCGGAGAGGGATTATCCAGGGCTAAACCGAAGTGGAATTTGGCCTCAGGTCAAAATATATGAATATTATCCAGAACTGAGGCTGGAGAACAGCATCCCTCAATTCGCCAAAATTAATGATGCTTTCTTCTATCACATCATTTGCCTGTTGAGGCCAAATCTAACTCATGGTCGCACAACCAAGAACATTGTGTCAACTGTGGAGAAATGGGGGGCCCTGTTCACCCAGTTTCCCACATTTACCTATCTGAGGGCGGTCAACTTCTTGGGCGAGCCAACCAGGCTGCCGAGGTACGCTGGACCTAAGCTGATTCTACTAGAGTTATCAAGGCAGCTGGTCACATACCATGAGAAATGCCTCAAAAGAAAGAAGGGCGGAACTCCTTTCCCCCTCACAGTGGGCCGGTACACATGCTCCTCCCATCACAAGGCGAAGGAAATGTTCGCAGAGCTGGAGTTGCTCAATTTGAAACATGACTTCCCAGCCAGGCCTACCTTTGACCCAAGGAGCTGCCTGCCAAGGGCTAAGCTTGATCCGATCCATGTTCCTCAGATCGAGGATATTTACATTGACGTCATCCACGAGGTGGAACTCAGAAGAAAGGATCATTCTCGCTTAGCATTGGAGGAAATTATCCAATACGGAGTGGCCATTGTCCCCAAAGGCTTCCAAACTACGGAAGATGAAGTAGACAAGGTGTATAATGACACGGAAGGGGATGATTGGCCCTTCCCGGCCATTGACAGAAGCAAGGCTCCTCAAACAATTGAAGAGAGGGTCAAGGAGACTATGCGCAGAACAGAGCACTGGTGCCGCATGAACGGGCTGATCTACCTCGGGGTAGATTTCACAACCTCCCCATTGGGCAATGCACCTCCAAGGTCCAAGAAGCAGCTAAAAGGCAAGGGTGTAGAAGGTGAGCCTAGCACCATTCAGGAAGAAGCCCCTGGAAGTCCTCCTTCCACAGCGCCAGAACAGGTAATAACTCTGGATTCGCCAGAGAAAGAAGCAGCAGAGGATAGTCCCATACGCCCATCCACTCAGGATGTCGGCATTGCTACAACCACAGAGGTCCCTTCTGTCCCTTCTTCTTCTCTTCCTTCCCCTCCTCGAGTGACTCAGACGACCACCCCTTTGGTCGTGTCCTCCGCCCCTTCTTCTACTCTTTCCCCTGCCTCTTTGTCTATCTTCTCCTCCCTCGCTGATCTTTCCTCCTCCATTTCTTCCCTCATTTCCGGGCTCCCTTCCCTTCCTTTGTCTTCTGCAGCTGCAGTTTCCCTTCCTCTCGTGGGCACTTCTTCGGCTATTCTCTCAATGCCGCCTCCGCGTGTCTCCACGTTTTTCCCCTCTTCTACTGCAGCTGTCCCCTCTTCTGTCTCTGGTCCTTCTTCCATAGGACCAGCATGGATCTCTCAGCAGCTGAGCCAGCAAAAGAGGAAAGTTCCCATCGCTCCGATGGACTTTTCAGTAATTCCAGCCAAAGGGGCAAAGAAGCTGAAGCCTGTTGCACGCTTCTCTAAAAGTGCTGCAGGTGAGAGGATCATGGAAATTGCATACCCCAATCCCCTCAAAGAGAAAAAGGATCTGTCTCCGGCAGATTTTACTGTGACCCAAGTCACAATGGGGACATCTTCTGAAAGTCTCCAGGGGGAAGCTCTTTCCGCGGTCGACGCCCTTTGTCAAAAGCTTCAGCAAAAAAAAGAAGAGAAAAGGCTACTGAAGGAGCAGAACAAATATCTGCTTCAAGCCTTACAGAAGATGGGTAGTGCACCTCCCACGACTGCCACCGAGACTTCTGAGCTTCTCAGCCAGGAGAAAATCAATGAATATTCAAAGATCGGCGAGCAGGGTATGGCCGTTTCTGCTTGGAGGAGCCAGATCCTCAAGGACAGTGAAAGAGTGATCGCCGAATATGTCAATTCATATCTAAACATCAAAAAGGCGAACAAGGAACTCCAAGTATTAGCGGGTCCCATATCAGAAGAGCTAGATCATGCTAGACTCCAACATGAGACCTTTCAACAAATGTTCGACTGTTCAGTCGAAGATCTGGTCAAGTTCGGAGTTTTCGGCCATCCAAGGGCTCTCAACAAAACCATGTCCACTTTGGACTATCGGATAGATCAGCTGGAATTTGTTCTGGAAAAGATAGACAAGGTGAAGGAAGAGGCCCTGGATGCGATGCATCAAATGGAGCGAATTGTCCTTAACATGTCTCCAGGGCTGCTCACTCCTTCCTTTACCATGAGATCAGCTGATGAAACTATCCAGATCTTCAAGGAGATCGCTTCTCAAGGAACGGGGCCAGAGGTCACATTTGACACTGAATCTATCAACAACCTGCTGGCCTGTAGGGACTTCATCGGGTTTCTCATCGAGGCGGAGAAGGATTATTCTAAACTCCCAGAAAAGCTCATAAGCGAGCGGGAGACTTGCGAAGCAATCAGCGAACGGCACAAGGATCCATCACAGGATCAATTTGGGCCCATGATTAACAAGTTTTTGGAATACCGCGCTCAGTTCCACATATCATCTCCTGAGCAGCATCAGAAGCAGGCAACCCCCTTTCGGCCGCAGGATGACGATGACGAGTAGCTGCTTCTTCTTCTTCTTCTTCTTCTTCTTCTCTCTCTATTCTCCGACTTTCTTGTTGAAATGTCTAAAGTGTGTTGGCACAAATGATGACATCATCCATGTTGCATCATGGGATGATGTCATCCATCAAGTTGTCAAAAGTCAACATGACTTTTAGATATTTTGTAAATATCTTTGTAAATATTTGTTGGCTCCTTTTTGCTTTTCTTCTCCTCTCTTCTATAAATACTGGAATACTTGTTGTATTCAGGGTGAACATTTTTTAGATGAAAATAGAAGTGAGGAGAGAAAGACTTTGAGCTTTCTTGTAACAGAAGAAAACAGTAATACAAATATTAAGACTTTGTGCTCAATAGCTGTGTTATGCATTAGATCTTTCTTACGTTAGATCTGTATGTGTTTAATCTGTTGGATTCATATCTACTTTTCTGTCATTTGCTCATCAGTATTGCTTTGTTTATTTATGCAAGTAGGTTTGGCTCTGTTTACTACCAACCCAAAAACATAAATCTTCTGACCTTTCTGCTTTGGAATTCATTTCTTTTCTTCCTTCGGATCTGTTCTTTCTCTTTTCCCTCTTTCATTCCTTTCTTTTCGCAGCCTGAAACACTCTACTGGGATGAGATCCCAAACCCCCGAAGGCAGAATCTGTGAGACTTGCATAGATTCCTGCTGGTAGAATAGCAATAAACCAGTTTCGCTTTGCTGACTCAAAGAGGGGCTAAGCCCTGCACACTGTTGGCTCGTCTATCCATAGATCTGTCCAGGCGACAGATTTTCGGACCAACAGTTTTTGGCGACTCCGCTGGGGAACGAATAGATCTATCAGATCTATGATGGTGGTAAGATAAAAATCAAAAAAATCAGAAGATTGCTGCCTGTTTGCAAATCTGAACTTTTTGTTAAAAATCCAAAAAATTTGCAAAAGTGCTCAAATTGAAAATTTTCTTCTGAGATCCATAGATCTGGCCTAGTTAAAGATCTTTAGTTCGCTGAGTTTTTATAAAAATCAGTATTTTTCCGTAGATCTAAGTTTTTGACTGTTTGCAAAAAGTTTGAAACCCTCTGAAAAAGTCAAAATCAGATCCGAAAATCAGCTTACTAATCTTCCCTGCCGTCTTATCCTCGTTATTACTTGTCATTAACCGCAATCGGTTTTCTGAAGAGGATAGTTTTTAAATATTTAGAAAAGTTTGCTGCTGGTTTTTGTCAGAAAAACCAGAAAATCAGCAAGTACAACCAAAAAGAAAGTTTAAATCTGCGCCATAACATTGCAGATCTGGAAGGTACACTGGCGAGTGAACCTTTTACGCGCAGCAGGAGAGCCCGTGGAGAAGCTGATCCTACTTTCGATCTGCTTCAAAGGCACAATTTCAGCGTAACACCGGCACGTTTTTCAGCGCTAAGCTCAGCTGACCGGTCATCCAGGAGTGTCTCACCTCCACGAAGAAAGAATATTTTGCAAGGAGCATCCACGTCCCTTTGTAGTGCCTTGCTACTCAGTGGAACCACACTTCCAGCTCGTGTTCTCTTTCCGGCTTTTCAAATGGCGGTACCATGGGGAATCACGATGGGTCCTTTGGCTTTACCACATCCAGTTCACGCGCTCCCTCACGGAAACCGAAAGAATTTTCCCAAATTTGACGGGAGCGGAAATCAAAGCACGGATTCCCACATATCTGCATTCATCATGTCATGCAGTATTTTGGATGTGACTCACGAAGATGTGTCGGTTCACCTTTTTCTGGAAACCCTACAAGGGCCTGCAGCTGAATGGTTTCAGCATTTGCCGGCCGGATCTATTACCAGTTGGGCCACCTTGCGGGATGCTTTCGAAGACAGATACAAGCCTTCAGAGGATGCATTTGCATTATTATCACGAATCACTCACCTGAAGAAGGAGGCAAATGAGACCATGCGCGATTTTATCACCCGGTTCAATGCACTAATCAACCGTGTCCCTGTTGCCATGCTTCCAACACCGGAAAATCAAAAGTGTTTCTTCGTAAACGCTATGAGCTCAAAAGTTAGTTTCTTGCTCCTTCAGGAGCGAGTTGCCTACCTTGATTCTCGCCCAAGCCGCTGCCATTCGCATAGAAGACAATTTGATAATATCTGGCGAGTTGAAAAAGGAATCATCCAAGTCCAAACCTTTGGGCCCTTCGCCCACTACTTCGTCTGATCCAGCATTCCAAAAGATGGCGAATGATTTTCTTGCATTAAAGAAGCAGTTGGCCTAGGCTCCCAGTTCCTCATACCGGGATATTCCGCGGAGGAATTTCATTCCTAACAATGTTTCACAAAGGCCGCGCTACCTGCAACTACTCCACGGTTGGCACTTGAGGCTCCTCCGGTCAACGCTTTGGCCGAAATTGAAGAAGAAGAGCAGTACTATGAAGAACCTTCGTCTCAAGGCGAAGATGATCAAGATGTCGGTGAACCGACTGGCGACTCTACTATCGGGTATATGGAATTTGATGAGGAAGAATCTGATGAAGAAGAGGGTACTCAGGGATATGCAAGCGGACAGTCATATGCTGTTTTTACTCACTCGCAAGGAAAAGAAGCGAAAGTTTCTGCCCATGACCAGCAGGAGAAGGCCGTGTCAAACGCGCCTCCGATCATTGCTAAAAGAGGTAATCCTCTTCCTACTCAACTCCCTGGCAAATCTTTTACAAAGAAATCTTTTCCCCCTATCTCTCCTCCAAATCAATCCTCTCACATTCCTACCAAGACCAGTAATCCTATTCCATCATCGCGAGGTGAGGGACTCATTCCTTCACCAACGCAACCCTTGGCCGCATTTGATATCATAGATCATGCAAAAAAGACCAAGATCCAAATGTCTGAAGCTGAGTATCTTCAGTCAAATCCCGAACAGCTTGTAAGATTGACCAAGTATATTCAAAGTCAAGCTGTTATATCTAATCAGGTTTCCCCAAAAGGAATCCTTTCCACTCCCCCTGAATCTCACATAAATGTTGCTTCAACATCTGCATCAGGCAAGATAGAGCCTTTCTATCTCTCCCTCCTAATCAATGGTCACAAGTTGAGTAACTGCATAATTGATTCCGGAGCTTCTGATAACGTCATGCCGGCAAAAGTCGCCCATGCTTTGGGCCTCACTCTTACCAAGCCTTTCGGCAGATGTTATTCCTTGGAAACCAAGCAGGTTCCGTTGGTTGGCCAAATCAAAGACGCGCAATTTGCATTTGCGGCATTCCCAGATAAAAGAGTAAAGATGACAGTCCTTGTTGCTGACATTCCGGCAGCCTATGGAATTTTGCTGGGAAGAAGTTTTTGCAGCGAAGTTGGTGGGGAAATTCATATGGACTGGTCTAAAGCTAGAATTCCCGTCAAAGGTGTAATGCAGACTTTGGAGCCAGAATCACAAAAGAAATACTTGGTTACTAGCTCTGAAGACCCCAAAGCTCAAATCCTTTTTGAATCATCAGGGATGGGGAACTATTTCTTGTCTACTGAGACAGACAAAACGGGTGTTCTCGTTCAGGAAAAAGATCTTAATAAGATCTGGACCTTGCAGTTTGATGGCAGCTGTGCAACTAGTGGATGTGGCGCTGGGGCCGTGCTGATATCTCCCGAAGAGGAGGTAATTCCTCTCTCTTTCAAATTGCAGTTTTTCAACACTAACAATACTGCTGAGTATGAATCTCTGTTACTCGGTATGCAAGCCGCAAAAGAAAGAGGAATTAAATATCTAAAAGTGCAAGGTGATGCAGAATTGGTTGTAAACCAGGTCAAAAGGATATATCAAGTAAAAAATGAAAGGCTCAGGCACTACCGTAATGCGGTATGGGACAGCATCGAAGAATTCGACGCTTTTTCAATTGAATCCATTCCAAGAGCTCAAAATGACATGGCTGATTCATTGGCTGTTTCAGCATCTCTCATGCTCCCACACCCAGGTTTGAAAACAAACAAATACACCATTGAGGTGGTTTTCCGCCCGAGCGTGCCAGACAATTCTCAGCATTGGCAGGTGTTCAACGATGATAATCAACTCATTGCCTTTCTGGAAAAATCAGAAAATTTTAAAGAATTGCACTTTGAAGGATCTACTTCTACTTGCCGTGAATCAGTCACCAATCAAGGTGATGAATCGAAGGGAACGACGGCATATGTCAGCTCAAAGGAAATAAAATCCCAAAGGGCCTGGTTTCTCTGGAACGGTTGTTCGACAGGCATGACCGTTTTGTGAAAAAGAAGAGGCGAGATGATCCTGACTCATCCCCAGAAACCGAACCGGTCAATATAGGTTCGGAGGACATCCGCAATTTGTGAACATTGGCAAATGTTGCACGCCTGAAGAGAAAGCGGAAATTTGTCAAGTTGCTAAAAAAATATATGGATGTATTGGCATGGTCCTATGCCGATTTAAAGTCCTTCAAGCCAAAGGACGTTCAGCATGACATCCCGTTGAAAGAAGATGTCAAAGCCTTTCGCCAGAAGCAGAGGCACTATAATCCTAAGATTTCGGGGACTATCCAGGCTGAAATTCAGAAGATGCTGGATGCGAGAATCATCTTTCCTATCCATCACAGTACTTGGGTAGCAAATATTGTGCCAGTGCGCAAGAAAAACGGTGAGATACGCATATGCGTAGACTTTCGCAATTTGAATCAGGCTTCCTTGAAAGACAACTACCCACTTCTGATAATGGATCAAGTTCTGCAAGCAGTAACTGGATCAGAGATGCTGTCCATGCTTGATGGTTTTTCAGGCTATAATCAGATTGAAGTTTCACCTGAAGATCAGTTTAAAACAGCATTCACTACTCCCTGGGGTACATTTGCCTACAGCAGGATGCCTTTTGGCCTAACTAATGCTGGTGCCACTTTTCAGCGGGCCATGGACTTGGCATTCAAAGGTATGATGGGGAAAGGTCATTGTGGTTTATCTAGATGACTTAACTGTGTTCTCTAAACAACGAAGTGATCATTGTGATCATTTGGAGCAAGTATTGGCCAGGTGCCGAGAACATGGGATTTCCCTAAACCCAAAAAAGTCTGTTTTTGGAGTCACGGAAGGGAAGTTGCTAGGGCATGTGGTTAGCAAAGAAGGAACAAAGATAGCTACCGAAAGAGTTAAGGCTATCCAAAGCCTTACTCTGCCTACAAGCAAGACTGGTGTTCATTCTTTCTTTGGAAAGGTGAACTTTCTCAGGCGTTTTGTTCCTGACTTTGCTGAGAAGACCCGTCACATATTGAACATGATGAAGGGGTCACCAACTTTCAGATGGAGCGAAGAGGGGAAAAGGTCATTTGAAGAAATAAAAGCTTCTGTTGCTCATGCACCAGTCCTGGTATGTCCCGATTTCTCCAAGGACTTCATCATGTATAGTTATGCATCTGAGCATACTGTGTCTGCAATCTTGATGCAAAAGAATTCGGAGGATGTTGAATCTCCGATTGCGTTCATGAGTTCTCCCCTCAAGCCTCACGAACTAAAAATGACTCAATTGGAAAAGCATGCCTTTGCCGTTGTCAAAGCAATGAAGAATTTCAGGTATTACATTCTAAACTTGCATACGGTGGTGCTGGTCCCTGACACGGCGGTGAAATCAATTCTAACTCAGCAGGAGTTAGGAAGCTTGCGAGGAAATTGGATCGCAAAGGTCCAGGAGTATGACCTGGATATTAAACCAACCAAGCTGGTGAGGGGCAAGGGCCTGTGTCAGCTAATGGCTGAAAACAAAGATTCAGAAAACCCTGATGAAAGGGGTGACTACACCGAATGAAGCACAGGACCGGCAGGAAGAGCCTGATTCTCTGCCTCTGGTTCTATTTGTTGCAACTAGTGATGAATGGTACTCCGACATCGCTTTCTTCCTCACCTACGGCGAATGCCCAATGCACCTAACTGCAAAGGAGAAGCGCACTATAAAGCTCAGAGCAGCTAAATATGTCATCTGGGATGACGGTTTATATAAACGTGGGATAGATGGCATCTTTTTGCGATGTGTTGACAAACCCCAGCAGGTAAAAATACTGGAAAGTTTTCACAATTCAGCCTGTGGGGGGCATTTCTCTTCCTCCGTGACTGCACACAAGATCATTCGAGCCAGGTACTATTGGCCGACGCTCTTCCAAGATACAGCCACCTGGGTGGCAAAGTGTGAACCTTGCCAGCAATTCGTCGGCAAGCCCAAGTTGGCTGCCTTTCCCCTAAGGCCGGTCATTATCAATGAACCATTCAGGCAATGGGGAATTGATTTTATTGGTGCACTCAATCCTCAATCGAGTGCCGGACATAGCTATGTCCTTACAGCAACGGATTACTTCACCAAGTGGGTGGAAGCCATACCTGTCAAGCATGCCACTTCTGAGGTGGTTTGCAATTTCATTAAAGAAAATATCATTGTCAGGTTTGGCGTTCCAAACAAAATCGCTGCTGATAATGCTTCTAACTTCTCCTCACGAGAAGTTATTAGTTTTTGCTATGAATATGGGATAACTTTGGCTCATGCCTCAGATTATTACCCTCAGGGAAATGGTCAGGCGGAATCCAGTAACAAGAACTTGGTGACCATCATACGGAAGTTAGTGGATGAGAATCAGCGAATGTGGCACAAGTCTTTGTACGACGCTTTGTGGGCCGATCGTATTACTCCCAAGAGATCTCTCGGCATGTCACCTTTTCAAGTGTTATATGGCACTGATGCCGAACTTCCCATTTCTGCGGAACTTCCTGCTCTGCGCTTGGCACGAGCTATTGAAGATGAAACTTTCCAAAATTCTCTAGAAAAGAGAATCATGTATCTGGCAGAACTTGAAGAAAAGAGAGTAAGGGTGGTCGACAGGATCACTGAACATCAGAATCAAGTTAAGAGGCTGTTCGATAAGAAGGCCAAGCAGAGGGATTTTCAAGTGGGAGATCTCGTCCTTTTGTGGGACAAGCGAAGAGAGCCAAAGGGCATGCACGGAAAGTTTGATTCCCTGTGGAGAGGGCCCTTCAAGATCAAGCAGCTCAACGGAGAGAATAGTTTCTATCTCTCATATCTGGATGGAACCGAGCTCCCGCTTCCCTATAGCGGGCAACATCTGAAGATCTTCAGGAAGTAGAGCTTGCTCTCTTCTTTGTACAGTTTGCTTTAGTTGTGTGTTTGCTTTCGTCGTGTGTTTGCTTTCGGTTTGTTGTGTGTTTCCTTTGTTCTCCCTCCGGTCGCCCTTGTTTTTGACTCTGTTACCCAATGGATAGGCACATGAGATTTGGGATTCTCTACCCCCGAGTTTGCTCAGGGATAGTCCCCAGAAAGAGCCAGCTGTTATCCCGTAAAATTGACAAGGGCAATTTTACCGATAACCATACCGAAAATTTTGTTCCGATCCCTCGTTAGGGATCCCTTGCGTTCGAAACGTTGCAAAATCCCTTCCCGGGAAATCTGGTTTTCCGAACTTAGTATTTTTTGGTCTTTTTTTTGGCTGGGCGCATGGAATTACTATGTAACACCAACTTTTGGTGCGCCCCCTTTAAAAGCCTTTGGCGCATACTTTTCAGTGTCAACACGCCTTTTGGTGCACCAAAATGTGTTGAGTCTTCTCTGCGTGTGCCAAGGCGCATGCGCCTTCGTGTCGACACAATTTTTGTTGCGCCACTTTTTGGTGCGCCAAAGGGCGCACATAATCTTCATGTGTCAACACAACTTTTGGTGCGCCAAAGGGCGCACGCTTACATAGCTTTCATGCTGGCTTAACAAATGCTTTCATGCGCCAAAGGGCGCATGCTTTTCCATGTCGACAGCAACTTTCATGCGCCCTTTACAAAGTGGGTGGCGCATTTATGACTAGCTCACCTATATATATAAAATTTGCGCGCCCAAATGTCATTTTCACTAGTCGCAGAGCACGTGATTTCTTTTCTCTGAGCCTGTCAGCCCCTGCCTCGTCGTTTTCAACGCGTTGTGGACCCGTTGCACACTTTCTTCTTACTATTTATCCAGGTAAGAGGTTCTTCTCCCTCTTGTGTGTTTTTTACGTTTTTGGTTCTTGGTGTGCTTGGTGGTCTGGTTTTGGTTGTTTGAAGTATTGAATATATTGAAATGTTGAGCTAGCCCCCCCCCTTTTGCTGTCTTCTTTCCATTTTCCCTCCCCCTCTTTCCAGATCTGCTGGTAGGGGATGTTGTCTGAAAACATGGTTTGTAACCCTTTGGATTGAACCATTTCATTCCCAAAACAATCTTAAAAGAGAAAGAAGAAAGAAGGGTTGAACCATGAATGAAGAAAAAGGATTGTTTTTTCCCTTTGGCGCATCTGGCGCGTCTTGCAACATCAAAACAGTTGCGCCCCCAATGGCGCATCTGACCACCCCTGCAACATGAACAAAAACCCGCGCCAATGGCGCACCCTTTCTTGCCTGCTGCATCATAAACTTCTGCGCCCTCAAGGCGCGCCTCCTTCATATGCTACAAGCGCTAAACCTTGCGCCCCAATGGCGCACCAACCTTCCTTGATGCATCATATTTCCATGCGCCAATGGCGCACCCAGCATCTATGCAACACCGGCTTTACCTGCGCCAAATATAAAGTTATAAAAGCGTAGGCGCATCCCTCCTTACAGCAACATCATGTTGTGTAAACCCTTCGTGCGCCGCCATATTCCCTTTGGCGCACGAAAAGTTCCTGTTACACAAACCTTTCCATGCGCCAAAGGGCGCACCAAATCCCAATGCAACATGAAAAATCTATGCGCCAAAGGGCGCATCCTGTCTCTATGTAACACACGATGTTTTCATGCGCCCTTTATAAAATGCACTCTGCAGTATGCATGCGCCATGCGCCTTTGGCGCCAGTTTAACCTTTGCAACACCCTTTCCTGTGCGCCTTACCTATTTAGCCCTGTAAGCTGCAATTTTCATGCGCCCTGCGCCCTGAGCCTAAAAATAACTAACTCTTTCTTCTGTTGGCACTTCAATGGGAAATCAAATGACTGATACAACCTTTCTACGTTGGGTTTCACTTCTTCTTCATGCAGATCAGCAACTGAGTTCGAAAGAACATATGTCTACATCCAGCAAGAGACCCATCAAATCCAAAGGAAAGGCTAAGCTTACAGAGGAAGAAATGAAATATAAATATCAGAGGGTCAGAATGCCCGAGTCCCAGGCCGAGTGCAGCATGGACGTCAGAGACTCAGAATTGGGGCATATTGATATGGAGGAATTCTGGGCCAGAACTCAGAAAGTTACAAGGAGTCCATGGATGGACAAATTGATCGGCAGTGCCCTGCACTTCGCCGGAGGAATCCCCGTCAGCGCCGTCAACAATGAATTTATGATGGTGGTTGCCCAGTGTTACAACAAAGACACAAGGTGTGTCGAAAACAGCAAGGGCGAGGTAGTCATTAACCTCACTGCCCGTCATTTTGAGATAATACTCGGCATCCCTCACCACTGGCACTTTGTGGCCGTCAGCCAAGCAGAGTGCATTAAGGCCTGGGATGACAATGAGGATCAATGTATGCAACTAATGAATGAAGTCTATCTGAAGAACAAGAAGGTAATAACCCGGTGGCCCCAAATCATCCACCGCAGTGACTTCTCAGAAGAGCTCAGCGACACCATTACATTCCTGAGCAGGGTCTTCGGGCTTTCTGATGCCCATTATTTCCATAAATGGATGCTGCGGTACTTAGAGACCATGAACAAGAATATGCCTGATCAGCGCTTTTGCTGGGGAGAAATTATAAGCAGCACAATCTCTGAGCAGCTACAACAATTCAGCACAACGGGGACATTCCATATGAACTCCTACGTGGTCTACGCTGCAGCATCAGAGAGGGACTATCCAGGCCTGACGCGGAGTGGAGTTTGGCCTCAGGTCAAAATATACGAGTATTATCCAGAATTGAGGCTGGAGAATAGCATCTCCCAATTCGCCAAAATCAACGATGCATTATTTTACCATGTCATCTACCTGTTGAGGCCGAATATGAATTATGGTCGCACGACCAAAAGCATAGTGGCAGCCACGGAGAAATGGGGGGCCCTGTTCACCCAGTTTCCCACATTCACCTATCTAAGGGCTGCCAACTTTTTGGGAGAGCCAACCAGGCTACCGAGGTATGCTGGACCTAAGCTGATTCTGCTGGAACTGTCAAGGCAGCTAATCACATACCACGAGAAATGCCTTAAAAGAAAGAAGGGTGGAACTCCTTTCCCCCTCACAGTAGGCCGATATACATGCTCTACCCACCACAAGGCGAAGGAAATGTTCGCAGAGCTGGAGTTACTCAATTTGAAACATGACTTCCCAGCCAGGCCTACCTTCGACCCAAGGAGCTGTCTGCCAAGGGTGAAACTTGATCCAATCCATGTCCCTCAGATCGAGGACATTTACATTGACGTCCTCCATGAGGTGGAGCTCAGAAGGAAGGATCATTCTCGCCTAGCATTGGCAGAAATCATCCAATATGGGGTAGCCATTGTCCCCAAAGGCTTCCAAACTACGGAAGATGAAGTAGACAAGGTATATACTGACACAAATGGGGACGATTGGCCCTTTCCGGCCATTGATAGAACTAAGGCTCCTCAGACAATTGAGGAGAGGGTCAAGGAGACTCTGCGAGGACAGAACATTGGTGCCGGATGAACGGCCTAATCTACCTCGGGGTTGATTTCACAACCTCCCCATTGGGCAACGCACCTCCACGATCCAAAAAGCAGCCTAAAGGTAAAGGCAAAGGCGTAGAAGGTGAATCCAGCACCATTCAGGAAGAAGCCCCTGAGAGTCCTCCTTCCACACGGCACCAGAACAGGTAATAACTCTGGATTCGCCAGAGAAAGAAGCAGAAGAGGATAGTCCCATAGGCCCATCCACTCAGGATGTCGGCATTGTTACAACAACTGAGGTCCCTTCTATTCCTTCTTCTTCTCTTCCTTCCCCTCCTCGAGTGACTCAAGCGACCATCCCTTTGGTCGTGTCCTCTTCCCCTTCTTCTACTGTTTCCCCCGCCTCTTCATCTATCTTCTCTTCCCTTGCTGATCTGTCCTCCTCCATTTCTTCCCTCATCTCCGAGCTCCCTTCCCTTCCTATGTCTTCCGCAGCTGCAGTTTCCCTTCCTTCCGTGGGCACTTCTTCGGCTATTCTCTCAATGCCGCCGCCACGTGTCTCCACGTTTTTCCCCTCTTCTACTGCAGCTGCCCCCTCCTCTGTTTCTGGTCCTTCTACCATAGGTCCAGCCTGGATCTCTCAGCAGCTAAGTCAGCAAAAGAGGAAAGTTCCCATCGCTCCGATGGACTTTTCCGTGATCCCATCTAAGGGGGCAAAGAAGCAGAAGCCTGTCACACGCTTCTCTCAAAGTGCTGCAGGAGAGAGAGTTATGGAAATCGCATACCCCAATCCCCTCAAAGAGAAAAAGGATCTGTCTCCGACAGATTTTACTGTGACCCAAGTCACAATGGGGACATCTTCCGAAAGTCTTCAGGGGGAGGCTCTTTCTGCAGTTGACGCCCTCTGCAAAAAGCTTCAGAAATAAAGGAAGAGAAAAGGCAACTGAAGGAGCAAAACAAATATCTGCTCCAAGCCTTACAGAAGATGGGTAGTGCGCCTCCCACAACTGCCGCCGAGACTTCTGAGCTTCTCAGCCAGGAGAAAATTAATGAGTATGCCAAGATCGGCGAGCAGGGTATGGCCGTTTCCGCTTGGAGGAGCCAAATCCTCAAAGACAGTGAAAAAGTGATCGCCGAGTTCTCCGACTTGTACCTGAACATCAGTAAGGTGAATAAAGAGCTCCAAGCGTTAGCAGGGCCCATATCAGAAGAGTTGGAACATGCCAGACTGCAACACGAGACCTTCCAACAAATGTTCGACTGTTCAGTCGAAGATCTGGTCAAGTTCGGCGTCTTCGGCCATCCAAGGGCCCTCAACAAAATCATGTCCACTCTGGACTACCGGGTGGATCAGCTAGAATTTATTCTAGAAAAGATTGACAAAGTCAAGGAAGAAGCCCTGGATGCGATGCACCAAATGGAACGAATTGTTCTTAATATGTCGCCAGGGTTACTTACTCCTTCCTTCACTTTAAGGAAAGCTGATGAAACCACCCGGATCTTCAAGGAGATCGCTTCTCAAGGAACGGGGCCAGAGGTCACATTTGACACATAATCTATCAATAACCTGCTAGCCTGCAGGGACTTCATCGGGTTCCTCATTGAGGCGGAAAAGGACTATTCCAAACTCCCAGAGAAGCTCATAGATGAGCGGGAGACTTGTGAGGCGATAAGCGATAGGCACAAGGATCCTTCCCAGGATCAACTAGGGCCAATAATCAACAAGTTCATGGAATACCGCTCTCAGTTCCATATCTCGTCACCTGAGGAGCAACAAAAGCAGTCCACCCCCTTTCGGCCGCAAGATGATGATGACGAATAGCTGCTGCTTCTTCTTCTTCTTCTTCTTCTTCTTCTTCTTCTTCTTCTCTCTTTCTTTTTGGAAATATCTAAAGTGTGTTGACACAAATGATGACATCATCCATGTTGCATCATGGGATGATGTCATCCATCAAGTTGTAAAAAGTCAACATGACTTTTAGATATTTTGTAAATATCTTTGTAAATAGTTGTTGGCTCCTTTTTGCCTTCTTTTCTCTTCTTCTTCTATAAATACTCCAATACTTGTAGTATTTGGGATGGATGGATATCTTTCAGATGAAAATAGAAGTGAAGAAAAAAGACTTTGAGCTTTCTTGTAACAGAAGAAAACAGTAATACAAATATTGAGACTTTGTGCTGAATAGCTGTGTTATGCATCAGACCTTTCTTATGTTAGATCTGTATGTGTTTATTCTGTTAGATTCATATCTACTTTTTTGTCATTTATTCATCATCAGTATTGCTTTGTTTGTTTATGCAAGTAGGTTTGGCTCTGTTTACTACCAATCCCAAAACATAAATCTTCTGACCTTTCTGCTTTGGAATTCATTTCTTTTCTTCCTTCGGACCTGCTCTTTCTTCATTCCCTCTTCCTTTCCTTTCTTTTCGCAGTCGGAAAAACACCCCTACTGGGATGAGATCCCAAACCCCCGAAGGCAGAATCTGTGAGACTTGCATAGATTCCTGCTGGTAGAATAGCAATAAACCAGTTTCGCTTTGCTGACTCAAAGAGGGGCTATGCCCTGCACACTGTTGGCTCGTCTATCCATAGATCTGTCAAAGAGGTTAGCAAGAATATTGATCTGGGGTGGGTATTTAAATCCAAATCCAAAATGATATTCGATTAGCAAAGAAGATGAATTTCACTAAATTCAAAGATATGAAAGCAAACAAATTCTTTTAACAAATTATGACAAAATATTTTGTAATATTTAGCAGATTGTAGCACCCATCACAACAAGTATGCTGACTATAATGATGTGGTCAGAAAGAAAGAAAGAAACCTGAATTGGGTCCCACGGGTGTGCCAAAATGTTTCACCCACTTTTGATATTTTCATTCCAGAATAGTTTTTGCTTCTATCCTTTCATTCTCTTGAGAAACAGATAAGGGTTAGGGCTAGGATAATATCTTTTGAATGTTGGGAAGGTGTGCACATACCGTAGAATTATTTACATGATCTTTTTGTGATGCTTTGGAACTCCTTTTTTCTGGATGAAGGACTACATGGCTCTACAGTATTTGAATATTCACCTACCTCAAGACACACCAAATCTAATAATTAGACAATAGGTGAGGGAACATTATTTGTGGTTTAGGGTGGTATTGAGGTCACAGGAAATATTAGACTTCTGTTTTGAAGGTGGTCAGATCCCCTTTTGATATGAATTAAAGAAAAATGCTCACCTCTAACAAGAACTACAAGATAATACTTACTGGTTCCTGATGAAGTTCTACAGGTCCAACAAATGTGGTGGTGATAGTAAGACCCTCTTAGTTGGGATGATCTAGTACATTGGAAACCGAGCTTATGGTCTATCCTTAGTCTGTTTCCAATGCTTGAATGAGGGTGATAGTGATCCAGTTGCTCTACAAAAAGGACTTCATGGTCGATGCTCTTCTCTGCAAACTCTTCTCTTTTCTTCACTTGACTCTGTCTTACAAATGAATAGGACCGGACCTTTGTTTTTGGCTAGGGAAGGTCATTTACAGGGAACCGATGGCGGTTACGTAACCGATGTTGGTTAGGTCAAAGTTGGCTATTTTTAGTAAAATAGCCACCATTTCCCTCCTTTTCTCCTGAGGGTACCAAGGTGGGCTTGGTCATCCAGTTATTATTAGGTTTGTTTTGATGACGGAACATTTGAGGGGTGATAGAGTCACTTGGGTGTAAGTGCTGGACCAAGTCATAGGTCTCCTGGATTAGGTTGGTTCAGGGTTATCAGGGACCTCACCTAGGTCATATTGATGACCAATCCTGAGGTGGCAGGGGTGGAGATGTGGATTTATTAATTATATGGTAATTAATAAACAAATTAACCCTGTGTAAGGTTTAGGTGATTGAGGTATGGTCCAGGTTGCGAGGTGATATGTGATGTACAGGGCGTCGTAAGACCCATGTATATTGCCTACCAGGATCTACATATACTTCTGGTTTCACCTCTTCCTCAAATTTCTTTCTTCTTGTCCTTTTCTCCTTTTCCAAATGCACCAATGACTTTTTGCAATACGGGTTTTCTAGGACTTTTTATACCCTACCTGACCTAAACAACGTTGGTTAACCTTGATTGGACTACCGGTCTATCTACCCTAGACTACCGCCGGTATTACCCTACACTGTGATTCGACCTGATCATTATGTACCAATTGTTGGTTATCCTGCATACTCATTGTCCTCACATTTACCTCATTGTTCCTTACCTTCCTTTTCTTTTTCCCTCCCTACACCTACTTGAATAACTTTACCTTCACCTCTGGCCCTCCAGAGTCCTTCTTCAACATCCTCATTTGATTGAGTTTATTATTTTACCCCTACCTACCATCTAACCCATGTCATGCTCTTGATATTTGGACCCGGACCATTGCTAGTGACCTTTTGACCTCATGTACCTTCGCTACACCTTGCGGCACTGTTACTCTGTGTTGATTAGACCATAATGACCTTACCTAGCCTATACCATGACCATAACCCTTGTTATCATGACCCTACCTTTGGTGTACCGGAACATACCTTAAATGCATTTTCCAGCACCTGAACATTGATCTCATTGTGTTTCCTGACCATATCTTGATACCTTGATCTCTACCTGGATATCACTTCACACCTTGTTTAGATAAACCTATCGACCTCTATCGATTGATGTAAATTTCACTTCCAGGAGGAACTCAAACTTCAACCTATGGAGTGTGCTGCAGTTTACCATTGCAATGCATTTGATTGCTACTACCTTTTGGACACCTTACCCATTACCTAAGATCACACCAATGCAGTTTTGACCTTTCACCCTTCTTCCCCTACACCCATGGATTACCTTAACCTCACATTTACCTTTTATCAAAACACTCACCGCTTCAGCCAACAACCTTGTCAGTTCCTGGTTTGAGGGGGATCATACTTCACCCACACATGGGCCAACCACATCTTATTTTTGTTAGCATCACTTACCAATACAAGCTACGCAATAAAAAGGGGAAAATGGTAGACACTAAAATTAGGTCACACTCCCCCTTGGTCCCTACTACATATTAATTTAATTAATTAACCTAGCCATTAATGCTTCACCTCACTACATTAATATTAAATTATTCATTATCCTCAATATTTTATCTTATTTAAATAATATCTACACATATAGTTCACTTAGACACCTCACCAAGTTAACTCAACCTAAGACCTAGTCTTAGCAAGTTACCATAACTAACTAAGACTTACCCAAACCCTAAAAATCAATGCCTACATTCCCTCTAACCACATTCCTACATGCTCACAAGAAACTCCCAGTCTAATCCACGGGACAATGACACAAGATCTGAAGAAATCAGGAGGATCTCCCTAAGTTTGGTAAACCTAGAAAATCCCACCTTGACCGATGTCGGTTACCCCTAACCATCGCCGGTTAAGCCCGAACCGCCATCGGTTACCCCTTTTTAACCCAAAACAACTTTATTGTCAAGGTTATAATTTGGAACTTGGAAGTGAGAAGCAAGAAATTTGACGAGAAATAATGAGATCTCAAAAAGATAACACATCTTCAGAGAGCCAATTCCAGCAAGAACTCACATCCAAGGAAGGAGATTGAGCATCTTCTCCTACACAGCCATCCCAGCCACATTTGGATCTATCTAAGAAAAGAGGAGCATGCATGCAGCCCATGCAGAAGATTTTCTTCAGTTGGTGATCACTTGCAGCCTTCAAACCCATCATCAGCACCTCCATTCTTCACACACAGACCTTCAGGAATGAAATCCAAGTAAGTACAACATCATACTTTCCTGGTTACTTCATTTTATCAATATTTTATCATCCATTGTTTATCTTGCTCCCTATTGACCATCTCCAACATTTTGTACCTCCATAGACCCACCAAAACCTCACAAAACCTACTCCAGTCACCCAATACCTCGTCCTGACCAACCCAAATCCTTTGTGCAATCACAAAGGAGACCAAAACCCCGTTCTGTGACATTTCCAGATCTCACAGTAACCGGCACCAGTTATACCTAACCGCAGTCGGTCACCCCTGACCGACACCAGTCTCTGTGTTTTCCCACACAGCCTTAAATAGAGACCTACCCACCTAATTTTACCTCACCCTCACTCACCTGTGACCTACCCAAGACCTTTATCAGACCTGCAGAACCCAAAACCAACCATTTGACCTGTGGATTCTATTCTAACTTAGCCTGTTAGATTAGATCTATTTCTTATTGTGTTTTTAAGTGAGATACCTAAATCATTTCAAAATAACAATAGGATTTACTTTGTTTACAACATTAATTTGTTTAAAATAGTGGACTGACAGCCATCTAGGAAGTATCATACTTCCCAGATCTAGCTTACGCTAGGCAGTTCACTACCCATATTGTTTAATTCTTTCTGGTGGTCTTTCTTTCATTACAGGTAGTTCCTCCTAGCCAAAAGGAAGCTCTCACAATCAGCTGTGGATTCAGAAGTCATACACGTGCAACAACCCATCAACTAACATTTGAATAGGTATTCCTCCTATGCCTGTTACCCTATCTATTTCGTCAACAATTCAAAGAAACAATCTAAGAAAAAGGTGAAACATTTTGGCATGCCCAGTGGGACCCATCAGGGTTCCTTGCATTTCATTCATTCCTAGGAAAAAATTGTGTGTTTGTTTCCCTTCTAAAAGTGTACACACTAATTTTCTTCCCTGGTAATCCACTCCTTCTTTCTATTTTCTCTAAAGGAAACTTTTCTTTTGGTGTATTTAAAAGGAATCATTTCTTCATGTTTTCTGCATTTTAGTGAAAGAGCATCCCTCTTCCTCTTCATCTTATTGTGTCATCCAATTTCACATTTTTGATTTGGGTTTTAAAATCATTGCATTTCATTCTGATTTTCTGCATTAGCTCACATTAATTGAGGGCAACCTATATGCTGGAAGTCATTACCAGCTGATGGTTGACAAACGAATCATAGAAAAGCACTTCTATCCTTTTCTCTTTCTCTGAGTCTTACCAAACCACACAAAAATTCAAATACATACATTCTTAAACAACATCTTACCTGGAAGAAGTTGTAGGTGATCACATGATCACGACACAGTGGGCACCCAGCTCGCTGCTCTATCGAGTCATACTTCAGAGCGTAGCCCACCCCCACCATAACATACCTGAAACCTCACCCTTTAGATCTCCTTCTTTGTAGGAAGCCATCCTCACCAAAAACTCTATTTCACAATTCATGTGTCAGTCCCTAAATAGCATAAGCTAAACAAACATAATAGAAAAGAGCACTCTTAGGATCACATTTTCTTAGTGTTTTCTGCTTGGTTTGTGTTTTGAGGTGAAAGATCACGTTCATCACTTTTTTTGTTCATCCTTGCATGCTCCTCATCATAGCTGGTGTATTCCGGCTTCACCTGAGTGTGCCTGGGCCATATCACCATCATTCCCAGAATTCTGGGTCTGATTCCACATCAAATTCTAATTCACAACCACTTTTTCTCATCACTATTTCAATCTCACAGTAACCATCATCGGTTACCTCTGACCGCCATCGGTTAAACACAACTGACATCAGTTCTAGGTCCTTTTGCTAACCTACTCAAAAGGACATTCTCACTTCACTTTCTTCCACTTTCCATAGTCTCTATCACTGTCACTTTTCCCATTACATGTTTTACACATCCCCAGATTTGGCATACTTGTTCAGATCTTTCCTTCTGCTTCACTGTTTACTCACTGTCCATTTTCTACAGTGACCGGCAGTGGTTACCCCTGACCGACATCAGTTTTCCTTAACCGGCATTGGTTAGCCTATTTCATATTCCACCCACCATTTGTTACGTCATCCATTTTTTTATCACCATATTCACCTATTCCTGCTATTCTCTGTATCATTTACAGAGAAGCACCCCCACCTGATCAGTACTGGTTCACATGGTACTAACCCAAAGATAAGTGAATGCCCTCATGTTCCATGCCAGTTGCCAACCACTCCCACCTAGTCCTTCACCACCTTCTATTTTATCACCAGCCATGGATCCCATCCAACCTACTAATATCGCTACCGGAGATGAGGAGTTTGCATGACTCCTTGACCAGAACCCTGCTGCCTTGCAGTTTTACCTCTCCCATTCATCCACTCAAGATGCCTCAGGTCAATTGATTTATGGCTTGCTCATATCTATCCCCCTGAACTCTCACACCCACTTCCACATCAGCCCCATCTGGCTCCGTGCTACCTACATCCACCTTACCCCCAATCATTTTGCAGTTAGGTTTCATACCCCCTATGATTTCCGCATCTGTTACCTCTGTGGCACCCATTACATCCACCATACCCTCGATGATTACCCCAAACACAACCTCATCCATTCCTCATGTCTCACACATACCTGTAGCTATGTTCCCACCTCCAGTGTCGGTGACCCCTACCCCATTTCAGAATGTAGTTCTTTCCATTCCACAATCTTTAGCCCCTATTGCCACTAGGGTTACCATGACCCTTCCTCCCCCATATACATACTACCAACAACCACCTGTTTCATCTATTATTCATTCCGGGTACGTACCCCCTATTTCATTTCCTTCTTCTCCACCACCTTACATGGCAGCCCCATACACTGGAATGCCACACCCATTATATGCCCAAAACCAACCTCCTCATGCTATAGGAGGCATCCAATCATCACAACCCACCAATGACCTAATTAAATTGATGATGGATAAGATGCAAACACTGGAGGCATCGGTTTCTGGCTCCCGCAACACTCTCACTTATGATGAGATTTGCAACGAGCCTATTCACCCATCCATTCCCATCTGTTCATACCCTGTGCATTGGGAAATGCCTAAATTCAACCACTTCAATAGTAAGGAAGACCCACAACAACATTTGCACTCATTTAAACATGGATGTTATTTGATTGCTCATGATGATGCCTTACTTTTGAGAACTTTTCCCATGTCCCTCACTGGACCTGCATTAGATTGGTATAGTGGGTTACCCAAACACTCCATATTTTCATTCAATCATGTAGCCCAAGCTTTTTTGGATCATTTTTTATCAATATTGCCAAGAAAGTTACCATGACGATTTATATTCCACACGTCAGTACGAGGATGAATCTATCAAAGATTTTGTCACTCGCTGGCATAGCCTGATCAATCAACTTACCTTTCAATTGCCACAAACTGAACTCATCGAGCTCTTCACATGAGCTTGTGCCAGGCATATCTCCCCAACCTTGCAGGTCCAAACTTTCAGAACATTCGATGAGGCATTCACTATGGCACGAAAGTTAGAGATTCGGGCCATTGAAGAGAAGAAAATCCAATTACGAAATAAGAATTCGGCATTTAAGTCGAATGAAACCTCTTCTTCTTCCAAACCACCAACCAATTATTCAAAGGCTAAAGGTACCACTAATGCAGTGGTACTCAAGGCCGGCCCAGCTCATCCATCCAATCAAGCTACACCCTCATCTAATCTATCACCTATTCAGGCTTTTTGATTCAGACAAGAGCAGCAAAAATATACCCCAATTGGGGAACCTTACTCTTCTATTTTAGAAAATCTTATCAAAGTTGGTGCCATCACCCTTCCACCCATAAAACCACACACTGGTTTTGACCCTACTCGCCCCATGCCCACATGGTATAAGGAACAAGATTTCTGTAACTATCACTGAGTGAAGGGTCATAGTGACAGTAACTGCATCACTTTTAAGAATATTGTCCAAGAAATGCTCGAGAAAGGTGAGTTGACTATGGATAATCCCAACGCCACCCCTAACCAAAATCTACAAATCTTTAAAAAACCATTTCCCAATCATGCCCCTTCATCCAATCAAACAGGTGAGACATCCACTCACGATACCCATACTCGTGAGGTTCATGCAATCTTTAACGAGGTACCTATTGCATCTCAATTACCTCACATCCCTTCCATAGAGGAAATCCTAGCCTGAAATCCTCCTTCCACATTGGAACCAACCATCACTGTTCCTTCACCAATAGAAGAACACCCTTCATCTCCTGCATCACCTACAGAGGAGTCTTCTACTGACATTGAGACCATCTCACCCCTAGCTTCTCCACTTAGCAAACCTTTACCTACCATACCTCCTCCACCCATAGAGGAGCACCCATTACCTCCTCCACCCATAGAGGAGCACCCATTACCTCCTCCACCCACAGAGGAGCACCTATCCATTCCTCCACTCATAGAGGAACTCCCATCATCCCTTCCACCCATCATAGACCTGGTGGGGATACCTTTGCCTCTTGGTGAGCATTCTCCATCCGCTACCCGACATCCAACAGACCTACTTTCAGCTCTCTTACCCACGGAAGCTGAAGCCAGCCGATTCCCCATCTCTAAGATGCATTTTACAGGAATTCCCATTAGGTCCTCACCAACTCCACCCACAGACATGCCATTCTCACGTTTGGCTGATCACTTAGAGTATGTGGATAGAGATTTGTTATGGGGGCACCTCTTACTCCCTGTCTCAACACAAATGCAAAGATCCCTCGATGACACCTCCACTATCTACCCAAACACATTTCCACCCATCAAACCAACTACAACCACTACTATTGCAACCCCTTCCATGATACCTGTTAACACTCACACCACACCCTTACCCATAACCCGACCTATGCCTAAACCCAAACCCATACCCACAATATTTACCTCCACTAAACCTATTACCACTTTAGGGGTCACCTTGACCACTAGCCTTACTCATCCACCTATTAAACTAGATTTAGCTACATCCTCCAACATTAAAACCACACCTACTCTGACACCCAAACTAAAGAAACAAACTCATCAACCTCATACCCCTACCACACCAATCACACCCGCACTTGTCCCATCTACCTTAAGACCTCAGCTACCCAATAGGGTCAAGCACCCCTCACCCTTTCATAACCCAATAACACAACAACCCATTCCTTCCTCACAAATTTCTAACTTACCCAGGCACACAACATGAATCATACCCACACCTACAGTCTCTTTACCACCAATACCTCTGATACCTTCAGCCGTTGCTTCACTACCTACTACACTTCAGTCATTGTCCCTCACACCCCAAGCATGACCTGCGTCATCTACCTTCATAGCACCCCCATTATCCCCATGGGTAACTCGACCTCTTCCTCCATCTACTTTCCCTCTAGACCCTGTATACCCACATCACCTTTACCCAAGAAGGTGCACCCCAAAAACAAAACCCCACTACCCCACAACAAGGTAGTCAAAACAAAACCACACCCTCCTACCCGTCCATCTACTATACCCCTACCCAAATGAACCCGACCGATACCTCAAACCACACTGGCACCTAAATCCATAGCTCGACCCATTCCTACTCTTCCAAAAAGAATTCCCAGACAGACAACCACACCTACACCCAAACCCACATTCACTTCCCATTGTGATCCACTAGCAGGGTCCTATGCCAAAATTTTAACCAACCTCCTCGAGACTTCTGTTATCACATTACCGCCACTCCGACCTTACGACCCCCTCAAACCCAAGCCAAAGGGGTTTGATGATACCAAAATTTGTGCATACCATCATGTGTCAGGGCATGATGTGGAAAACTACAAGGCCTTGAAAACCATCCTTATCCAATTGTGTCCACCCTAAACCAACTTTGATGACAATGACCTTCTCGATGAGGACCCTGCTTCACCTACACCCATTCCCACACTACGCACTCAACAACCACAACCTCCACCCTCACAGCTCCCAGAACCACACAAAAATTTGAAATTAACATGGTTTGCATCAGAGAACTTGCCATGCCACCACCCAAATGTCACTTGCGCCCAACTGACCTCACAGGGTTTTTCTCCTCCCATAGGTTTTTTCCCTTCATGTCATTATACCACTTACCCTACACCCTCTCCATTTGAAAAATTCCCTCAAATCAACATGGTACATGTCACTACACGTGTGCAGAAGGGTAAAGAAAAGGCAGCTGACCCACCAACCAATCCTATACCCAACATACCATCTGCACCCATACCTAAGATAACTATCTACGGCCCCACATACCCCATTTCTAATGGTGTCACACATCGCACCATGCTCAAACAATTACACCAATCTCCACTCAAAATGTCCTTATATGACCTCATCCAAACCTCGGAATCCCATCGTCAAGCCCTCATGGAGGTTCTTCAATCTATCGAGGTTTTACCCAATGACCCTACACCCGTAGCCTCCATTATCACACCCCATCATGTAGCCTCCCTCACCAAATTACCACCTTCATCCTCACCTCACCTTGTTCACCAAGTGGCCTCCCTCAGCTTCTCAAAGGAAAAGATCGTGCCATACCAAAATGATGACCCGGACCTAGCCCTATTCATCTGTGTACACATTGATGACATATGGGTACGCCATGTAATGATTGATGGAGGCGCCAGCATTAACATCATTTCATCCCATGCATTTTCTCAAATGCACATACCTAACAATTACATGCACAAACATTTGGTCATGTTGCATTCATTCAATGACGCTATCACCTCCACACTAGGCACTGTCATCCTTCACATTCGTGTGGGCCCCCGCACTATTCCAGAATTGTTTTATGTTTTGGAGGGGGAATTCCAATATAACTTGTTGCTTGGTAGACCCTGGATCCATGTCATGGGTTGTGTTCCCTCCACTTTGCATCATTGTGTAAAGTTTGAACATGAAGGACACACTTATACCATTCCAGCTGACCCATCACCTTTCAAAACATGCAACATGCTTTACCGACCCAACGATGTACTCATACCGGTCAAGCCATCTACTTCCGCAACCAATACACTTCACCTACACCTACACCCACACCTACCAGTATAGCCACTGCTTTCACCACACATACCTCCTCCATGCCTACCACTGCTATAACCTCCATGGCTGACCCATTAGCTTCCCAATCCATTAACACCACCTCCGCATCGACCTCCGACACATCGTCCATACCAGCTACCCACATACCAACCACTGATCCCTTGGAAGGTGTTTTTCAATGCCTCACTCTGGGGGAGTACCGCCTATATAGTGTCAACACCTTCCTTACTCCACATGAGTATGGAAGTCTTCACCAACACCCTCACTATGATCACCATATAGGAGAATGCCTCCTTTATGGTCCTCCTCATCTTCATACTAGTCTCACCTATGGGGGACTTGATACTACCACCTACACACCTGAACCACCATCACAACCCCACCCATTTTCCACTGACTTCCAATCACTTACCAATCACCGTTTCACCCACACCTTCCTGCACCACTGTGCGTGGAAGGGTTTTGGTTTTGGCTTCTACGAGCAAGGTCACCATACCATTATTCCATGTACCACCCACAAACATAATGACCGTAGTGGTATTGGCTTCCCTGAACCTTCTACCAAACATGCCCACATTGAATTCATTGAGGACCCTAGCCCTTCTCCACCTTCATCACTGCCCTCACCGATGGAGTCGATGGATCCTGAATCTATCCTTCCTAACTTTTATTTTTCATAAACACCATTTCCTTGGGGCCTTTGACTTATCAACGTGAGGGTGAGGCCCCTTCCACTCTCCCATTCCTGTATCCTGAGATGATCGATGATGACACACCGACCATTAACATCATTCAATGTCAGGATGATGAATCCATACTCACCTACCTTGGTGCAGAAGACTCATATATTCATCGGTCGTTACCCTCTGAGACACAAACCATGTTGAATGAATCAACTATCGAGATCAACATTCATACTCAGGATGACCCGCACATCCTAAAGATCAGACAATCTTTAGATGCTGCTGAACAGGAAGCCATCACTTCCTTTCTCTGAGCTCATAACCATGCTTTCACTTGGTCTTACGTAGACATTCCTGGTATTGACCCCACCATAGTGGTCCACAATATCGTAACCATTCCCGATGCCAAACCTATCAAACAAAAGCTGAGGAAAATGCACCCTCGCATTGCTCTTCTCGTCAAAGAAGAACTTCAGTGCCTTCTTTCCATTTCCTTCATCTTACCCATTGATTATCCTCATTGGATTTCTAACATTGTCCCTGTTACTAAAGCAACAGGGGGACTCCACATTTGCATGGACTTCCATGACCTCAACCTCACCTACCCAAAAGATGACTTTCCCTTGCCCGGTATTGATCAACTGGTGGACCTTACCGTGGGTCACGAGATGCTCTCACTCATGGATGGTTTCTTGGGTTATAACCAAATTTTTCTTGCCCCAGAAGATCAGCACAAGACCACATTCATTACCCCTTGGGGAACCTTTTGCTATCGAGTCATGCCTTTTGGCCTTAAAAATGCTGGTGCTACATATCAGCGTACTATGACTTACATCTTCCATGATATCATGCATCACATATTGGAAGATTACGTGGATGATCTCTTGGCTAAATCTATATGTCGCGATGAACACCTCACTTGTCCTCAAAACCATCTTTGATCACCTCATTAAATATTGTGTCCACCTTCAACCTAAAAAGTGCATCTTCGTGGTTCTCTCAGGAAAGATCCTGGGATTTATCATTTCCTTATGTGGTATAGAAGTTGACCCTGCTAAATTCAAGGCCATTCTGGAAATGCCTCTGCCCATGAACCTCAAGCAACTCCGTAGCCTACAAGGTAAATTGTAATCCATTCACCATTTCATTTCACAATTATCGGATCGGTGTCAACCATTTCATCATCTGCTTAGGAAGGATGTCTCCTTTAAATGGGATGATGACTATCACAAAGCTTTTGAGGCCTTAAAACAATACCTTCTCCAACCACCCGTACTCATTCAACCGAAAGACGACCAACCTTTCTACCTATACATATCAGCTACCGATCATTCCTTGGGAGCTATGCTCACTCATCATGATGAACAACATAGGGAGCAGGTGGTTTATTATATAAGCCATACCCTTTTGGAATATGAAACCTGATACACTCACCCTGAAAAACTTTTCTTAGCCTTATTTTTTGTTGCCACCAAACTCTGCCATTACCTACTCAACCACAAAACCTATGTTGTGACCAACACCGACCCTTTACACTTCATGTACGCTAAACCTTATCAAAATCAGTGTACCACGTGATGGCTTATGCTTTTAGCTGATCTTGACCTTGAATTCATTCACCAAAAGTCCATTAAGGGCCAGGCTATCACTGACCAACTGGCTGACGCACCTATTGCCGGGGACCAACCCTCTAATTTTGACTTTCCCGATGAATCCATTGCTACCCTTTCCCTGGATGAACCCCCTTACCAAATGACACTGTTCTTCGATGGTTCTAAGTGTCAGCATGGGGGTGGAGCTGGTGTTATCCTCATCCCTCTGGATGGAGAACCCATGCCTTTGTCTTTCAAACTAGACTTTGAATGCACCAACAATATTTCTGAGTACGAAGCGCTCGTACTAGGTCTCTAGACCGCCTATGCCCTCGATGTTCAAATCAATCCACATCTTTGGTGATTCACAATTGGTCATAAACCAAGTCAATGGTATGTACCAATGTCGTAATGAGATACTTCAAAAGTATAAACATCATGTAGACATACTTTTGACCACCTTTGATCGTTACACCCTTCAAACCATCCCACGGTCAACCAACAAATTTGCAGACACTATGGCCTGCTTAGCTTCCCAAATACCCGCTTCCCCTACCGATTCCAAAATATTTGTCACTGTACAATGCCTCCATTCACCTTCTTATTTACCTCATGATGTTTACTCAATCAGAACTGACACCCCTGACCTGAGTGACCTTTGGTATAAACAATACTCTGACTACCTTTCCCTCTCCATCTTACCTCTTGATCTCACCCGTAATGGACAATGTGCCTTCCTTAAGAAGGTCTCCCATTTCGTTATCCTGGGGGGACTCCTCTATAAGTGTGGCTTTGATGGTATTCTCTTATGATGCCTCACAAGTTCTGAAATTCCTTATACCATCAAGGAGGTTCATGATGGCATATGTGGAGGTCACTTTAGTGGCCTTGCTGTTGCTAAGCGTATTCTTCACCTAGGCTATTACTGGCTGACCCTTAACCATGATTGTTGTGACTATGTCAAATGCTGTGTGAAATGTCAACAACATTCCAACCTTCATCATACACCCAGTCATGCCTTACAGGTCACTCGTGACCTTTGGCCCTTCTCTCAATGGGGTTTGGATCTTGTCAGAGAAATCAATCCTCATTCTTCCCAATGCCATCAATGGATCATAACCGCTACCGAATACTACACAAAATGGGTAGAAGCCATACCGCTCATCTCCATGAAAGTTGAGAAAATATGTGAGTTCATTAACCATCACATCATTTGTCACTTTGGTGTCCCTCATCACCTCATCACTGACAATGGAAAACAATTCAAAAACAAAACACTGCAAAAACTTTGCGACGCCTTCGGCATTCAGCTTAGTTTCTCCTCACCTTATTACCCACAAACCAATGGCCAAGCTGAATCCACTAACAAAACCCTCAATAAAATTCTCATGAAAGTGGTTGACGATACTAGGAAGGATTGGCATACGCACATTCCTTTTGCTCTATGGGCATATCGCACTAGTATTCACACTTCCACTGCGGCTACACCCTTTTCACTGGTCTACGGTACCGAGGCTGTTCTACCTCTCGAAGTCCAGATCCCCTCACTTCACATTTCTCTCCATGACATGCTTACTGATGATGACTTTCATCAGGACCACTTAGCACAACTAGAGTTATTAGACGAACGTCATCTTAACGCTCTAGATCACCTTCAAGTTTATCAACAACGTATCAAACGTGCTTATGAAAAATGTGTTCATGAACGAACCTTCCAAGTTGGTGACCTTGTTTTGAAAGAAAATCAACATGTAACCAAAGTAGAGAAAAGAAAACGGGGAAAATTTTCTCCTAATTGGCTTGGACCATACATCGTAACTCATACCTATGGATCGGGTGCCTATCATTTGTCCTCGCTTGAGGGTAAACCTGAACCTGAGCCCCTTAATGCATTACATCTTTGACCATTCTACTATTGACCTCTAGTCCTACATCACTATTTATCTAGTTCATGCTCATCCCTTGAGCACCATTTACCTTTTCCACATCTCATCTCCAATGATTAAACAAGGATCATGTGATTACCCGTCACCCTTTTGCCTTATCTTAAATATGTGCACCACGGCTCTGCACATGGCATGATTCTCATGGATACTTTTCATCTTCTTTTAGATGAGATCCCATGGTCGTTCACCCTTTCCTTCTCAACAAGAACCAAATGCTTCGTTATAGTCTTGTCCATGACTTAAAAGAAAAAAAAAAGATGAATCCCTCAGAAGGACATCTTCCAAAATAAGGGATCAACTCCTTGAGTCAAACTTCCAATATAAAAGATGAATCCCTCAAAAGGACATCTTCCACCTTCAATTTTCACTATAAGTAGACTGCTCCCTCGAAGGATAGCTATAAAAAGCTCACAACTCTCTACATAGTCTTTCCAAAAAGAAGACTATTTTCTCAAAAATCAAAATTCAGAAGCTTCCCGCATCGATCAGCTTCGCAAAGACCTCAAGGAGACATATATTCATCCTGTATAGAATTCCCACATCGATTAGTCTATCTACAAAGTCAAAAAGAAAAGAAAAAAAGAAAAACAAGCTTTTTCATCATGGACTTGCCTATTGTGATCTTGGCTCTATTGCCCAAGGCATTCTACTTCCCATTTTATGACCCAATTACCTGCACCTCTTCGCCCATTGTCTTTTCACTTCATACCTCAAGGGACCTACTGAACCTATGACATTTGGTGATCATGTGACTCTTCGTCACTCTTAGAATTATCAATCATGTAATGTCTTTAGGGTCTTACGTTCATTAGCCTATCTATAGATGTGTTTCATACGTTTTGATCCTTGCCAATTGGGTGGCTTTCTTGCCCCCTCTTATCTTTTCTCTTCTTCATCACCTTTTGATCTTCTTATACAGGACTTGGTCCTCGACGCTTACCTTTTGGGGTCATCCTCCCCTTTCACCATAGTCACCCTCACCTGCAACATTTTTACTATCATCTACCCCCACCTATTAAACCCAAACCCACAACATGACCACAAACCTACCAACTCATTTTCATCTTCTTCCCTAGCTTATGGGAGAACTACATCGGTCTGAGGTCCCTTTTCACTGGGACTATGTAGGCAGCACTTCCAGGGCATGGGGCCCTGGAAGGTTAGCTCGGCCACTCTTTACCCTAACCATTTTCCCCACCTTTTACCTGATTTCCTGTTCATCATCAAAAAACCTCGACATCTAAACCATATACCACATAACTTTTACCACTTATATTATTTCACATTTTCATACATAACCAACATTTTCCACATTTTACACTATCTCATGCATTTATATTACCATTTGTTTATACCAAAATACTAAAATGCCTCAAACCTAACATCAATCCATGCCTAACCAACCTGACTCAACCATGCCTCAATCCATGCCTAACAACCTGACTCAATCCATGCCTAACCAACCTGACTCAATCCATGCCTAAACCAACCTGACTCAACCATGCCTAACAACCTACCAACCATGCCTAAACCATGACTCAATCCATGCCTAAACTAACCTGACTCATCCATGCCTATGACCATATCATGCCTACCTCTCTAACCATATTAATAAAGTAAAACTCATACACCTCACCTGAATATCATCTATCTCCTATCAATACAATGTACTGTATCACATCAAATTATCTCAAAAATCAAAATCCATGTCCGCCACCGACCTGACTCCTCTCGAGCCCTCTCTAGCCTCTACCATGTCCTCAACTGATTTTTAAAATCTGGTCACCTATCTCATGACCCCACCTCTCACTCAACCAATCTCAAAAATCACCAACCAATCTCTCTAACGTACTCTTTTGTCCTCTTCCTCTTTTCTCTCTTCTTGTCCTTTTCTCCTTTTCCACAATGCACAAATGAATTTTCAAACTGTGGATTTTTCTCTTTTTATACCCTACCACCCGACTGACCACGTCAGTTAACCCTTGACCACTGCGGTCTGATGCCCTAGACTACCGGTGTCGGTTCATGTCATCGGTTCATACCGACTGATGTTGGTTACCCTTCGTACACATTGCCCTCACATTTACCTCATTTTCCTTACCTCCACTTTCTTTTGCCTCCCCTACACCTACCTGGACCACTTTACCTTCACCTCTGGCCCTCCACCTTCTTCAACCTCCTCACGTCTGTTATTGACGCCTTATTATTTTACCCCTACCTCGGCCTTACCCATGCCGTGATCTCGATATTTGGACCTGGACCATCGCTAGTGACCTTTGACCTCATGTGTTTGCTATACCTTGTGGCACTGTTACCTGTGTTGTTGACCTAATGACCTTACCTAGCCTATTTCCATGACCATTTATCCTGACCCTACCTTTGGTGTACCAGAACATACCTAAACATTCCTGCACCTAACCTACGTTGTGTTTCCTGACCTTATCCTATACCTTGGATACCGGATTCACTTCACCCTTGTTTGGATAAACCTATCGACCTTAGATGATGTAGAGTTTCCTGCTCTTCAACCTGGTAGCGTGCTGCAGTTTATACGTGTGTGTGCATTTGACTGTTGCTACCTTTGACCCTGACCCATTACCTAGATCACCCGAGTAGACCTTTCACCCTCTTCCCCTACACCCACTTACCTTTTCCTCACATTTACCTTTTATCAAACCACTCACTGCTTCAGCCTGCTACTTCGTCAGTTCCTGGTTTGAGGGGGATCACCTTCACCCCCACATGGGCCAACCACATCTTATTTTTGTTAGCATCGCTTACCAATACAAGCTACGCAACAAAAAGGGGAAAAATGTAGACACTAAAATTAGGTCACACTCCCCCTTCGTCCCTCGACATATAAGCCCTCCTTTATTACATTAACCTAGCCATGACCCCCTTCACCCTACTAATATTAATAATTAATTTAATTAAATTAATGCATTATCCTCACTATATTTATTATTTAAATATCTTATTTAAATAATATCTACACATATAGTTCACTTAGACACCTCACCAAGCTAACTCAACCTAAGACCTATTCTTAGCAAGTTACCATAACTAACTAAGACTTACCCAAACCCTAAAAATCAATGCCTACATTCCCTCTAACCACATTCCCACATGCTCACAAGAAGCTCCCAGTCTAATCCGTGGGATAATGACACAAGATCCAAGGAAATCAGGAGGATCTCCCTAAGTTTAGTAAACCTAGGAAATCCCACCTTGACCGACGTCGGTTTCCCCTAACCATCATCGGTTAAGCCAGACCGCCATCGGTTACCGATTTTAACCCAAAACAACCTTATTCTCAAGGTTGGGAATTTGGAAGTTGAAAGTTGGAAAACAAGAAAGTTGACGAGAAAGAATGAGATCTCAAAGAGATAACACATCTTTAGAGAGCCAATTCCAGCAAGAACTCACATCCAAGGAAGGAGATTGAGCATCTTCTCCTACACAACCATCCCAGCCACATTCTGATCTATCTAAGTAAAAGAGGAGTGTGCATGCAGCCCATGCAGAAGCTTTTCTTCAGTTGGTGATCACTTGTAGCCTTCTAACCCATCATCAGCACCTCCATCCTTCACACATAGACTTTCAGAAATGAAATCCAAGTACAACATCATACTTTCCTGGTTATTTCATTTCATCATTATTTATTCATCCATTGTTTATCTTGCTCCCTATTGACCATCTCCAACACTTTTTGTACCTCCATAGACCCATCAAAACCTCGTAAAAACCTATTCCAGTCACCCAATACCTCATCCCAACCAACTAAATCCTTTGTGCAATCACAAAGGAGACCAAAACCCCATTCTGTGACATTTCTAGATCTCACAGTAATCGACGCCGGTTATACCTAACCGTGGTCGGTCACCCCTGACCGACGCCGGTCTCTGTGTTTTCCCACACAGCCTTAAACAGAGACCTATCCACCTAATTTTACCTCACCCTCACTCACTTGTGACCTACCCGAGACCTTTATCAGACCTGCAGAACCCAGAACCAACCATTTGACCTGTGGATTCTATTCTAGCTTAGCCTGTTAGATTAGATCTATTTCTTATTGTGTTTTTAAGTGAGATACCTAAATCATTTTAAAATAACAATAGGATTTACTTTGTTTACAACATTAATTTGTTTAAAATAGTGGACTGATAGCCATCTAGGAAGTATCATACTTCCCGGATCTAGCTTACGCTAGGCAGTTCACTGCCCATATTGTTTAATTCTTTCTGGTGGTCTTGCTTTCATTACAGGTAGTTCCTCCTAGCCAAAAGGAAGCTCTCATAATTAGCTGTGGATTTCGGAAGTCATATGCATGCAACAACCCATCAACTGCCTATGTTTGAATATAGTATAGTTATATTATACATATAGGCTATATTAAACATTTTTTTAACATGACTTTAGAACGATAGGTACATTCCTATATTCAGGAAGCATAAGTACCAAATGGTGAGAGTAATAGATTTTATTTGCAAGTGTATTCAAGTTCACTCATTGCTATATATTACATTTAAGATGGTGTATTCTAACAAGTCTTAATCATTTATGAGTATTGAGTTGTTGATTCACATACAATATTAACAATAGGTTAGCCTTCAAATATGATTCTTGGAAATTACACCAATTTTTCCGTTGAAAAGTAAAATTCAATCTCTACAACTTGATTCTTCTGAATGGTGGGTTAAAATCTAGTACTAATTTGATTTTGGCTAGATATACACCAATCCCTGATTACTATATGCTGTATCACATGGAACGTGAAAAATGTTAAAAAAAAAATGTCACTTTCCTAGATTTAGCATGATACCGTATTACTATTAACCGACAGAGAAGGACTCGATCGCACCTCGAAATGATCACATTGTTCTTCTTAAACATTTACCATAGGATATTATCAGGATATAATAATCCAGCAATCTGTTATGATAATATTTTACAACATATATGTCAATGGAGAATTGGTAGGTTGCTCTAGCATTCTTGAGCCCGAAAGGCAAAACTCCAACCTGTAGCAAAAAGATCCTTAATGAATGAGTGAACTCTTAACCAATTTTGTGTATTGCATCCTACAAAGTTTAAGTCTCTACAAAATGGTTATCATACTAAGAAAACGTTACACTTCCCATGGAGATTATGGCAGTTCAAAAATAACATTACATTGAGGATAGTGGGAAATCATACTCGGGACATGCTCTATTAATGTCATGAACCGCATTACAAAGCACGGATCTTTGCAAGATTGAAAGGGGATGCCCAAACTCGGGACATAGAAACACTTGTTTACAAGCATTCCCAAATGGTAGTTAAAAGATTTGGGTAATTTTTTTAGACAAAGAAATACTTCCCAATACTAGACATATCCATGAGATTACAGTTATGAGAGTCAGTGTTCACACTAATTGGATTTAAACAATTGAGGAACCACTGATGTCCAATTAGAAACTCCATCCATTTACTCCATACTAAATGAGCTCCAGGGTCACAATTGAAAGTGCTTTTCCAAGAACCCAACACATAGAGATTTAAGGCTTGTTTTACCACCCAACCTATAGGCATGATTACATTAGCCTCTCCACACACCCTTGTTGGAATTTCATGTTATGCTAATCCCACAAAAGCCCATCGGAGAGAGAGCTATCTTCCAAAAATAGTGCTCAAGATTAAATGGGAGACACTAGGAACAAACTAACATATTGCCCTTGATCCAATTTTTCCCCTTGAGGAAAATTGTACTAATCCATCTTTAAGAACTTCTTCACACAGAGAAGCTCGATGAGGTTGTTTCAGTCACAAAGGCTCTTCATTGTGTAGGTTGAGGCCAAGCCAAGGAATGGGCCGGGAAAGTTCATAGAGAGCTTTCAAGTAATATTGTCAAGATTGTCTGAAATTTGGGTTTTGGATTTCTTTACCACAAGTGTAGCTAGTTCTTGGAGTATGGGTGATAGGCAGATTTTGGGCACTCAGTAAAGAAAAAACTACTTGGAAACTTGACACACTCTGACAGATATATATATGTATATATATATATATGGACTATATCGGGTTTCAAAAAATTAGTTTTAGAGAGTTCTTAGTACGGAATCCACACTGCTTGGATATGTTAAGGGAGACAGTCTACGAGTTCCGAAACCTGACGACTGGTGAAAAGTCTGAAATCCGTCAGAAGTTTTGGGTTTCAGGGTTTTAGGGAGTCTCAAAGTAAGACAAAAAGCCCAAAATTTGAAGGGGTGTCTAAAAGTCTGGGGGATTTTGGACTGTAGGGAGGGTGCTGTCAGAGTTTTGGAGGTAGGGGAATTCGGGGTTTTGGAGGTATGGCCAACAGACAAAATTGGAAAAGTGACACAAAATCGGTCCAGTGGTCTTGGGGAAAAGCTCTTAATCTCCAAAAGGGTTCATATTATTGGAAGTAAACGTAGGTTTCAAGGTGATACGCGGCATTTTTTAGGTTTTAGTGTTTTGAAACTTTGGGTTAATTGTAGGTTTCAATATACTCTTATATTATGTATTATGGGCGATGAATAATGGAATACATGTCTGGAAAAGGCAAAATGTTCTGAAATTTCAAAATATAACTGAGTTTTATACATTTATGGAGTTTCGGGGTTCGGAGTTAAAATGGAACTCTCAAGCCCCAAAATGAAAAAATCTCAACTCAAATTTTGAGAAATCCTTATTTTATTCTGACAAGTCTAAATTTTCATACTTTCAGACTATTACGTTTTCAGAGGATTTTAGAACTCTCAGTCTGCCATTTTTACAAGTAATGACACCTCGATCTTCAGATGGCCATAACTCTTGTACTGGGAGTTCGAATTTAGGACAAGAAATAGAATATGATTTGGAAATCATTTCGGCATCATTCTGCTCAACTACGACTAGTTATCTTATAAAGGAAAAGTGAAGACTAAGTTATTGCAACAAATGGTAATAAATATAGTCCACCATTTTTTAGGGTGTCAGACTTGTCACACTAGCCATATATGATCAATGAGGTCATGGGCTTCCTTTCTCACCCAACAAGGAATTAATCACATGGAGGCATGGGTTATACAACAAATATAAACCTATTAACTTCACTTGCGGGAGTCAAATTCAAGAACATAAAAAACTGGGTGGTTGGAGTAGAAGATTTTTAAATTAATTCTAATCTCCTTCTCTCATTCTTCCTATATATTGTAAGGAGGGGAATTATTTCTAAAGGGTGGACATTTTGGCCTTGTACCCTCCCTAGCTTCCCTTTTATAGCAAGTCATCTTGTGGAGTTCAAACATCCCATCTAAACTATCACAATGCAATCATAGGTCCTCTTGGCCATTGTAGATGCACAATGTATCACATCTTTGGAGATATTTCAATACAAAATTCAATGTGGATGATTTTCAACCCTCTCTTTTGTTATTGCATAGTTTCCTTATCAATCCGAGTTCCAATTTTGGTTATCTGTGCGTGGTGGTTGAACATTTCAATTTTTACATGGTTCTCATGTTTACATGGATAATGTAGGTGTCTCAGCAAATTCCTTTGGTGCATCACCTTTGTTAGGGCAATATGTTTAGATTTCTCCAACCATCTTCTTATCCCTGATCTCCTTGGAAAGTTATAGTAGAGTCTTCAGAGTAGATCCTCTACACATAGAGAATGTGATTGCATTTGACCACAGAGGACCTATAGGAACTGAACATTCATCCAGAGAGCTTTCCCGATAGGTTAGAAGTCCCACATGCTATCCTAGGAAAAGATCCATGTTATGCAAACACACTGAGAGTCTCAACTTCCATCGAGTTGTATACAAGATTCAGCGGTGTTGTGATTCACCATCAACACATACCTCATGAAAGAATAATCCATACGCTAAAGAAAACACAACATACACCAAACAAAAGAAAGGAGGAGAAAACCATATTCATCCTCAAAAATGGGGAAGAGAAGATGAGATATCCAAAAGTGTCCAAAAAATTTGGTCCAACCATAGGATGCATACTAACAATTTCTTCGAATAACCTCCTTATTCCTCCAAGACAACAATCCCTACTTATTTGCTCCACTAATTCGCCTAAAATCCTCCTTGGAAGGATTTTCAAACACATTGGTTTTCCTCTCCAAGAGATGGAGTAAGGGGGTTCAAACCATATGAACCACCTTCCCCACCTCAAACCATATAAGAGGAAATAAAAAGAACCTACATGTACTTTCCCATCAAGCCATGATTTTTAAGATGGAAAATCTCTCCCTCTTCTTCAATAAAAATAAAAAATCCATTAATCCATATGATTGATGGAGAAAATAATAAATAACATACCCAAGCAATATACAACACAAGAAACAGCAAAGCATAATTTTCAACCATAATCAAATCTAAGATCTATCATGCAAAATAACATAGAGTGAGATCAAAGAGCCTACCTCAACAAGATCTCTAAAACTCTAAGATTTTGCCAATTCCTTGTCCAAGAAAACTCTCACTCCAAAAACCTCAAAGCACCAAGAAAAAGCCAAAAAAGATATATTTCTCACCCATGAGGGAGTATTTGAAGAAAAAAAAAATTCGTCACCAATTAGGGGGTGACATGTGTCACCCCTCTCTTCCCCCCAAGTCAAGATTCCTAAAACAAAATAGAAAAAAGATAAACTCCCATTTAAGCACCAATATGCCAAATTACCCAAAAAGAAAATGAGACAAGTTTATACAATTTTTCACAACACACACATTCCAACCCATCTTACATGGATGGTGAGAAAATAAAGGCTAAATGGGAGGGAAACTCCCTCTATGCCTTATAATTAGTCCCCCTACCTAATAATTAGGGTCCAAGGGCTTATTTTCATGCTAAGTGAGCTCCCAAAACTAAAAGGGGTCACTTAAAATGCCAAAAGTAGCCCAATTTCGGGTTTGGAACATTTGGGTACATATATAGAGGATGTGGGGCCCACTCAAGGTTGCTCATGTTACCCAATCCTCTCTAATTAACACACAGTCACAAAAATACAAACTTATTGCAAGTGGGAACCATTAAGTCACCCAATCTAATTTACTTATAAAAAATAAACAACCTAAACAAAATTAATTTTACATGACATACAACATTACAAAAAAGGGTCACTCATGATGCCCAAATAATACAAGAAAACAACAAGGCCTCATACAACTAACATATTTAGGACTTATCCTTGTGCATCGCTTGTACACAATTTGTGTAGCCACTGTGAAACTCACGTTCTCCTGTGCTTTGTAACCTACACACTCAATGTACACATTAAACACATCTTCCTAATACAAGTGTAAATCAACTACTTAGTAAATAATTAAGTATAAACATGTAATCTATGATATCAAAACATCAACATGGAATCATAAATAAGAAACATGCACAATTTCACATAATTCATCATGTGTTAGCCATTACAATGCATATAAATGACATACATCCATGTTATCATGTGTTCTCATGAATAATCAAATACTCTATATCACCAAGACATGCAACTAAACTATGTATCCACCATATATCAATTAGGCCCAAATAACATAGTGATATGTTAGTGTCCACAAAATCAAATAAAATGTGCCAACATACTAATCAAGTCTAAATTGGCCCTACATGCCCAAATCACCATACATGTCCATGAAGATAAAATAAGATAACATAATGTCCAACATATGTCAAAATCCCTATCAAATCATAAATACGAATAAAGAAGTTGGAAAATAACCGAGTCTATAACAAGTGGGCACTAGATTTTTTTTTAGAATAGAAATGATATTGGACACCCACTAGGATTAGTCAATTCGTTTGTTGAACCCTAATTGCAAGAGTTTTATCACTTCTTTCACCATGAGTGCCACATTTGGCTTCATAGGCCTCGAATTTTGTTTAATTTCTTTGGCATCCGAATTGGTGACGAGGTTATGGACCAAAATGTCAGGAGAAATCCCTATCATCTCTATGTAATTAAATGTGAAATATTTTGAGTGTTCCTTGAGAATCTATGTGTGTATTTCTATTTTCTCTAGAGTTAGATAAGATCCCAGATTCAAGATTCTTGGTTTTTCCTCATTCCTGATGTTTATATCAATCATTCCCTTCATTAAGGAGGTGTTTCCTTCCTTAAACTCAGGAGGGGATGGAGGTAGATCTAAATCCCCTTCTTCTCCTACCTCATAAATTTCAAGATCTTCGATAGAGGAAGACTCTATCATGGAATTTCCAAAATAGGAAGATGAATGTGGGATAAGGGAAAAATCAATATTGTGATGAGCTAGATGAAATTACACATAGGTGTTTGGATATCCTAGAGTTTTTTTAATCAATGTTAACATTTTCTAAGATGACACACTCATTCTTGTCTTATATGTACATCAACATCGGGGTTACTGGTATTTTGTGAACCTAAGGTTTAGCCTGAATGGATATTGTGAAGTTTGTATTTTCCAACTCACTATTTGGAGTGAAGTGGGAAGAAGAATTTACTATAGAGTCCATAAGAAGGCTTTGTTCCCATGGAATTTATTCAATTGATATGAATTCAAACCCCTTTTTTACATTTAACACTGATGTTTTGTACAGTTGTAGATGCTCGGATCTATTCTCGTACACCTTAGACACTTGATTTCTTACCAATTTTGAATCACCTAGAAATCTAATATTACCAGCACCTATCCTTTTAGCTATAATGAGGCCAATAAGGAAGGCTTCATATTCATCCTAGTTATTTATACATTCAAAGTTTAACTTGAAGATGAACGACATAACCCTTCCCTCAGGAGAGGTAAGGATCACAGCTACCTCAGTGCTAAAATGACATCTGGCTCCATTGAAATGAAGATTCTAATAGTTACTTAGAAAAATGGACATTGGATAATTCTTTGTATATTCTTCCTTTTCCTTAGTTACCTCCACCATACAAACTTTGTTTGCTAGAAGAGATCCAAGTCCCAGGGCATGTCTCATACCCATCGAATCAAATGGAAAGAGAATAGGTAAATTCGTCTCCAATAACTTGAAAATATTTTTTGTGGTTCCTAATGACACTATCTCTATGATGATGGTTTCATCCTTAGCCATTTGAATTCCTTTAATCAATCTTGTGACTTATAACTCTATTGTGGGAAGCAAATTTTCTTGTGGTTTTGAACCAACTAGTTTTTTAAATTGATTTTTTGAAAATATCGAACTTGGAGTGGAATCCTGGTCTCTTATTCAAAAATTTTAGGTGTATATTGAAAGGTTTTAGGTCACCTTTCACCATGAATAATTTCCCTAAGTGTAGGAATCTTACTTCCTGAAAAAATGTGGAGGGGATCACCTTCATGCGATACATCCATGGGCAGCTGAGAATAATATTATACTTGGTTTCCCAATCTATAATATAAAATTTGGTGAGAACCAATTTAGGTCATAAGGTGAATGGTAATATTATGGTCCATATCGAAGTTTCCATGAGGCTATCATAACCCCTTAACATGTTTCATGTTGAGGAACTATTTATTTCCTCATATCCTAATTTTTGAAGGAAAGTGAAGGGGACTATATTAACTATTGCCCCATCATCAACCATCACGTTTTTAACATATTTATCGTAGATCCATACCTACAAATGGAAGGTTGGGTCACCTCTATCTTTAATTTTGACATCTGTTGGAAGTTTGCCTATGTTGAACACAAACCCGCTATCCCTCTCTGGTCTTCTAATAGGGTAGACATGAAATTCAACATGGATTACTTGCACTTCCAAGGGAGGAGTAACATTGATAAAATGACCAATACCTAACATTTCTAACAAAACCAGTTATATAAGAAGGGGAGTTTTTCAGCATATCCAAGAAGGAATGTGAGAAAAGGTCTTTGTCAAGTCATGGATTAAATCATATGATCCTATAATTTTATAAATCATTTATTGGATGTCCTCTATTATTGGTGGATAAATCAATATTGGTTGTGATGAATAATCCTTAGTCCTGGTGGCATCATTAATCTGAGGTTCAGTGTCTAATTCTACTAACCCCACAATTTTTTTTGTTGGCAACCATCCAAGGGGGATGCCACTTGTGGATTTGAATAATATGAGGCTTCATGATCGTTAGCTATTATCACAATTCCTTTGTTTGGACCATTGCAATCTATTCTATCATATTTTGGGTGCATAGGGAGAAGATCATTAAATATTCTCAGAGGTGTCTTTTGAGGAGGAATTGGTCTTGCATAAGTGTTTTGAGTTGGTGTTGTTGGGTTTACTAGAAACATGTCTACAAAGAGTTGTCTCTGATCCTCGTGACAACGTTGAAGGAAATTATTGCAATCATGACATGTTCTAGCCTCATGTCTGCGGACACTTTGAAAACCACAATACAAATCAGGATAGTAGTCCCGAGGTCTTTGGTTCATGTTATTTTTCGATTCAAAATTTTTGATCATTTTTCATTTGCTGATTGTTATAATTAAAATTTTAGAACCCCTACACTTGATATTAGAATTGGTTCAGATACCAACCTGGGTACTAACTAGGTCCTTGGGTCTACACTTATTTTGATTATTGAGGTTGTTTTTGTTGTTGTTTCTATTGAGGATGATTAAAATCCACAACATTGATTGAAGGTGAAAAATTATTGTTTCTTTGATTATTTCCAATCATATTATTATTTTTGTTTTTGGTAGTGTTCATGTTGGGAGAGTTTACAACATTAGGATTATTTGGCTGATCAGTAACACTATCAGTCGTAACCCCACGATCATTTTAGGGACCAAATTATTGTTCAAGTTGTTGGGGTAACCAAAGTTACCTTGGTTATTAGTGAATAACCTCCCATTTATTTTGTAGGTCTTACGACCACTTTTTGTGGCTTCTTGATCAATTTGGAGGGCACCCTCTAGTACATCTTCATAGATTCTTAGTGGGAAATTTTTGACTTATTCCTTTATTTCTCTATTGATGGAGAGGAGGAATAAGTCAAAAATCTTCGTATGATCCATGTTTGGATAACTTGCAGAGGAATAGAGGACCTGTCGCCACCTTTGAATGAAATTTGGAGCAAATTCGCAATGCTCTTGTTTGATGTGAGGTGATACTCTGATTCATGTTCTTAAAATTTTGTTCATATCAAAAGCTTTAATGAACTTAGATATGAGTTGCATGAAGGAATGTATCGAAGCCTCTGGTATCCTATAATACTAATAGAGAGAGATTCCTTTTAGCATCTTAGGGAAAATATTTGTTACAATTGTATCGTACAAGAGCAGATCTCAAATGGCCATCGTGTAAGATTTGATATGTATGTTAGGATCTCCCTCCCCTTTTAACTTAAGAATATTGGGCAAGGCTCTTTGGAGCATGACAATCCATATGGAGAAGTCTAGAGGATCTTATTGGTGCATATTCACAGCACCCTTGGATGTTCTATCAGATTTCTAGTTTGATATTTGGACATTCAGTGTGATTGCACAACATTGAATCTTTTCCCCAAGTGTGGGACTTGTAACATGGGAAAAGAATCTCTAGATTAGAGGCTGGTTCCTCAACTACTTTGATCAGAAGTATGCTTGCAAATTTTAGAGGTTTAATACTATAAATCCTATTCTAAATTCCAAGGGGACAAAGATGAGAGATGCAAAAGGAATAAAAATAAGACTAACAAGGTGCTACACCAAAGGAGTCGTGAACATTTACTTATATAAATTGACACAGATCACAGAGATCCAAAAAATATCATTCAAAAATTGATAAAGTGTAATGAAAGATCAAAAATGAAGTAAACAACACAAGAAGAGGACTGAAACTCATTCATAGAGCTTGCATTGTCATTACCAATATAAAAAATGCATGCATTACAATAGCAGAGAGGTAGAAAACATGTTGTAGTCTTAGACGAGGTCTAATATTCCACAAATCCACTTGCCAGGGTGAAGAAGGGAGTCTGCAAAACATAGAAATGTCCAACCCTTTACAAATGAGCCAAAACTGGCTTTTAATGGTGAAAACTTGAGCCCAGGAAGGAGAAAACACAAGAAAGCACAAAAGGATGCTTCAACCACCAACCAAATGCCATTAAAACAACATCAGAACCCTCAAAATTTAATTCCCCGATGTTTTTGACCATGCTGGAGAAGAATGCGAGCCATACTTCATCAAAATGGTGGTTGAGATGCCAGTTCTGTTTATTTTTCCCGTGCCAGAGGCGTTTTCCATTTTTCTCTCTCCAAACTTTACCGCAACACAAATTTTGCCCTCCATCTTGTAGAGAATTTCAAAATATTTATAATAACACCAAGAACGTGAAAATATGAGCTCTGGATCAAAATTTATGCACTCTTGAATATTTAGGGCAAAACTAGGGCAAATTCGAATTAGCGCTCCTAAAATTTAAAACTGCCCTCTTTTTGACTTTGGGAAAATTTCCCCAAAAAGCTCAACCTCCCACTAGCCCGATGCCATGTGGCACCTTTTGATTGGTCGTGTGACTTTGCATACCTTTTTACGCCTTTTTGGTCTTTGGAAATTTTTCCAAAAAATCTCCACCGATCTGACACTCAGAGGACACGTGGCATGTTTTGATTCGCTAGCGGGCTCCTACTCTCAATTTTTCCATTGTTGCCAACCACTACCCCGAATGAGACATGTGGCACCTTTTGATTGGTGGGGTTCATCACGGGTGGGCTTTCCTTTCAATATTTTCCCATATTTTGGTGAAAGGGAAAATTTCCCTCTGCCCCTCTGCCTCCCAACGCTCTAGGGACACGTGGCCTCCTCCTACTGGTTGGTGGGCCTTCAGACCAAAAAAAATATTTTTTTCACCCCACCAAGACTTAACAAAATTTTCTAAGTCATCCCTACCAATCCGCTAGTCCACCACTAATGTGGTGCTTTCTCATTGGTTAGCAGACCTCCTTAGGGAAAATTTCCCTCCAAAACTCTGTCGAGCCATAACTCGAAAAATACAAGGAGTTAGAAGGAAAACTTTACCATTATGGAAAGATGAGGAGATTTTCTATCCAATGAAACCATTTCCAAAACATTTTGAGTTCCTAAAAGATAAAATTTCTTACTGAGACACAAGGAAGGAATGAATGAAGGGAGTTAGACAAAAATAAGCAAGGGGATTATTTTGGATAGTAATTTTGGTGACTCAGAGGGGTCATCTACCTACTGTATGAAGTTACCAGTTACCTAAAGCAATCCATTGGGTATGGAGTCATAAAATTCTCTACTTGTTACCCTAACTAATTAGAAAATTACAAGTAGGAAGATTGTGAGAGTAGAATCACCTGATCTGAAACATGCCCTACAAAACTGCATGTTTGGACAGCAATCTTGTGCCAAAGCACTTAGGGAAAGTAAAAACTAAGCTGTGAAAAAACAATGTGCACAAGAACTTGGAGGAATGAAAATATAAACTAATATGTACAAGGTAAGGATTTTTCCTCCTAGTAGTAATGCTTTATATGGATTCCATTAACTGGAATCTGCAGTTCTTCACCATCCAATGTAGACAATTGGAAGGAATTGTTGTTCTTACATTTTGTGACCATGTAGGGGCCACTCTAAATGGCATCAAAATTTGAATGCCTTCCTAGCTTTTCTTGGTCTGCATCCTATTTCAACACTAGATCTCCAACTTGGAAGGTTCTAGCCTTAGCTTTCCTATCAAAATCCTTCTCCATTTCTTGGGCTGCATGCTCTATGATCTCTTGGAGTTCCATCAATTCTACATATCTAAATTCCATGGGTTCAAACTCCAAAAATTCCAGTTGCTTCATGAGTTCTAACATTGGAAACTCAAGTGACATGGGAAAAATTATCTCTCTTCCATAAACAAGCTTGAATGGAGAATTACATGTGGATCTCTTGGGAGTTATCCTATTAGCCCACAAGGCTGATTTCAATTTAGTATGCCAAGTCCTTTGATTTTCATCAAGAGTCCTCTTGATGATCCTTAACAAGTTCTTATTGGTAGAATCAACTTGGCCATTACCTTGGGGGTAATAATTTGATGAAGTGCTTAGATAAATCCCATTTTTGACAGACCATTCAGTCACCTTTGATTCTATGAGTGCCAAAGCATTATCTGATATTATAGTGGTAGGTCTACCAAATCTGGGTATTATCCCTTCATAGAAGTCTAGAATGTTAGATTCATTTGCTTCCTTAAGTGCCACTACCTCATTCCATTTGGTGAAGTAATATGTGGCTATTAGAATCCATTTGTGCCCTTGGCTTGATTTTGGGTTAATGACTCTAATGAAGTCCAAACCCCATTACATGAATGGCTAGCCAAATAAAATTGGGTGCAATGGAAGGGCTGTTAATATTTCTTTTCCTATGAAGAATGCACAACTCTTGCACCTCTTGATCCATGTATAACAATCACTAAATACCTTGGGCCAATAATAGCCATCCTTCATGATCTTGAGGGTTGTCACTCTTGGTGAAAAATGACCCCCAGCTATCCCACTATGGAACTCTTCCAATGTTCTATCAATCTGATTTTTTCCAATGCATCTTAGCAGCACTCCATTTACATATTTCTTGAACAAAACACCACCAACAAGTGCATATGGGAAAACCTACAATCTGAAGTGTCTTCTCTTTGTTTTTCTCATCTCAGGAGGGCATAGACCTATGTGTAGGAAGTGCATTATGTCTTAGGTCCAAATAGGAGTGAAGACACCATCATTCTCTTCTTGAACGTTTCCTTGTTCTTGGTTGTTTTGCAGCACGAAAACAACATCCTTTTCATTGCATGCTTCCATTAATTTTCTTAAGACCAGCTATTCACATAATCCTTTTCCTTGGACCAGCTTGGTGACTTTTATCTCAATGTCATACTCCATGACACAAGTAATCCACCCTGCACATTTTTCATTTAAATCTTTGTTGAGGAGGAATTCTTTAGCTCCCACATGAGAAACTCGCAGTTGAATCTTGTTGTTTGAAACTAGATGCTTAAATTTCTTCAAGATCCTAATCACTGCAAGAGCATGTTTCTCAATGAAAGAATATCTCACCTCATAGTCTTATAGGCTTTGGCTAAAGAAAGCAATTGGTTTCTCTGCATTTTCTTTGTTATGTTGTACTAAAATTGTAGAGATTGTATCATCACCTCCAAATGGATAAAGGATAAAGTCCTTAGAGAAATATGGGTTAATGAGGGTTGGAGCTTGTGAGATAGCCTCTTTGATTTCCTCAAAACTTTCTTTACCTTCTGTTGTCCATTTGAAAACCATGCTTTTCTTCAACATCATAGTTATTGGTTTGACAAGGGCTGTAAAATCTGGTACAAACCTCCAAACAAAATTTATTCTTCCCAAGAAACTTTCGAGGGCCTTCTTATGGCTTGGTAATGGCAGTGATTTTATGGCTTCAACCCTCTCTGGATCAATTGCCAAGAATTGATAATCCTTCTTTGGAAACAATGTGGCCAAGGAGTTTTCCTTCATGAGAAAGAAAAATACATTTTTTAGGATTCAAGGATACCCCAAATCTTCTACATCTTTGGAACACCTGTCTCAAATGAAAGAGATGATCTGCTGTATTTTTAGAAAAAAAAGTGATATCATCTAAATATACCAGCACCATTTTGTTGATTAATCCCTTGAACACCATATCCATTTCCCTTTGGAAGGTAGCTCCAACATTGGACAACCCAAATGGCATTTTTATATATGCATAAGTCCCCCATTTGGTGGTGAAGGTTGTTTTGAACTGATCCTCTTCCTTGACCATGATCTGATTGTACCCTGAATAACCATCTAGCAATGAAAACCTCTTAGAGCCAGCAACAACTTGCAAAATATGCTCCATAGAAGGAAGTGGGTAATGATCCTTGAGGGATGCTCTATTCAAATCTCTAAAGTCTATGCACAATCTGATTTCTCCACTCTTCTTTCTAACTGGAACCAAGTTTGCAACCCGACTAGAATGTTTGATGGGAAATATGATACTTGCCTCTATTGACTTATTCAATTTCTTTTTCATGAGAGGCTCCATGTGTGGATTGACTAGCCTTTGTTTTTTCCTAATGGGCTTAACACTTGGATCCAATTCAATAGTGTCTTGAGCTAGCTTGGGATTGAAACCTTTCAAATATTCATAGCTCTAAGAAAATACATCAGGAGACTCTTGAAAAAGTTGCATAAACTCATACCTTTCTTGCTTGGTTGCAACTCTACCAATTTGAAGTGACTTCCCTTCTCCAACCAAAATGAGCATTGAATCCTCTCCCTTGACTTGGATGTTTTCTTTCTCCTTCCTGAATTGATCATTAGGATTAAAAATGGACTCGAAAGTGACAAGTCCTTTTGGCAATTTGTTGGTTCTCAACTGTATTAGCTGATCACCATACTGTTGTTCTATTTTTATTTTTATTTTGGCTGAGAACTCAGCTTCTTCTTGCAAGAAATTGATGATTTTCTTGTCATTTTCAAACACTTGCCAACTTACATTGTTTTCTGGAACTGATGGCCTTACAATCACATGAATGCTTGGTTGTACTTTATCTCTTTTAATACTTTTAACAACATCAAAGGCTGCCCCAAACTGCTGCAAGCCTGTCAGCAGCTTGGTTTTCTTTCCTAGGGATGGAATTGATGCGAAAGCCCTCAAAATCTTCAATGAGGTCCCACACCCTATTTTTGTAACACTTGAGAAGATCATTTTTGGTAGCATGCTATCCCTCTAACTTGATTAACAATCAGCTCACTGTCACCAAAGACTTGTAGTTTCTTTATACCTCTATTGATTGACCAATGTAATCCTTGTATCAAAGCTTCATATTCAGCAGTGTTGTTAGAACATGCAAACTAAAATCTAAAATTTGAATAATATTTTATGCCATGAGGTCAAACAAGCATTGCTCCCCCACCTGAACCTTGTCTACTTCTTGATCCAGAACTCTCAAAGAATAGCTTCCATACCTCATTGTTATCTTTATGATCTAAGCTTGGTGATGCTAGGAATAGGCTGATTTTCTTCATGTATGCAATAAACTCCTAGTTCAAATTCCTCTATTTCTTGGTAGGGATCAAAAGCATGTACCTTGTCTTTCCCATTCATCAAGAGTTAAATCTGGGATGCTTCCAACCTTGGTATCAACTTCATCTATGCTTGGATAATCCTCTTGATCAAATGTTGAACAATTGGACATTGATTTGGCTTGGAGTATGAGGCTCAATGTGAAATTTTGCAATAGGTTCAGACCTGATTGTGGCCTTTGTTCCATATCTTGTTCTAAACACCATGTGTGACCAATCAGTAGATAAATAGCCTCTAATTCTAGCTATGAAATCCCTTGACAAGCATAGGGCAAAGAGTGGTGGAAAATATATCACTGAGACATCTTGTAAAATAGTGACATTTGGACATGCATGCAAAGTAAGGTTCAAATATTTAATCACTCCCATTGTTGTTACTATTGTCCCATCCAGTTGCACTACCCCTTTGGATATGACCTCATATTGGAGGCCCATCTGATCAGCTATTTTCTTGGGTATTATAGAACTACTCACACCGGAATCAATCATGTAATTTTTTACTAGTTTGTCCCCAGTGATCAATGAAACATAGAATGGAGGGCTGCTTCAAAACTCTACCTTCACTGTCCTCCATGATTCCCTTCAGGCTGAGTAGCATTTGTGAGTAATTTCTCTTGCATATGAACTTGTTGATTTGAAGATGACCAATCCTTCATGGCAGCTTGTAGAAGATCCCTTTGGCCTGGGATGGATAATGATTCCCACATAGATATATTCACATTTGTTTTCTTCATCTGATCAATGATGCTAAATGGGGATGAAACATCTCTTTTCTGCCCCTTGATCTACACATTATTTTCTTGCACATGTGCAGTAATAGCTGACATTTGAGTTGGTCTAGAGGATGGCTTGGGCTGTCCTTTCATGTTTGGAACTACATTTTGCTTGCCAACACTTTGTGGAGTGATGGAAGGTTGTGGATCACCTGGAGCTAATGACTGCCCCTCACCAATGTTCCTTTTCTTTGACCTTGTATTGGCTGCTACACTCTGAGGCATTGCTTGATTCATACCACAAAAATCCTTAGCTTGCCAGTTCACAAGTGTGGTTTCATTTGGAGCTGCATTTTGCTGGGATGTTCCTTGTTTTTGGTTTGTTTCCTAGCTCACCTCGCCCTCCACACCAGTTGTTGTCACCATCAGGGCTTGGTTTAAGGCACCATTGAAGCACATAGATTGTTTTTGAGGTTCATTACATGGGAAGCACCAATCATACTCTTGAGCTATGTTATTTTGTACTAGCACTAAGGCTTTAGAGGCAGATGTAACATTGGGATTATAGGGATGAAATGGTCTATTGGCAGGAGGCCTTACTTGATTTTGATTTGCCACTGGATTGGGTGGCCTATTAGGTTGATATGGTTGCCTATTAGGCTGAGATTGAGGCTGGTAAGAAGGTCTAAAACTTTGGGCCTACTACCTCTTGAGTGTAACCAGCTCATTGCCTAAATTTTGCAATTGTTTCATGACTTCTTGAAGTTCATTTGAAGCACTAGAGGATGAAGTGGAAGTTTCATTTGAACTATGATTTCTAGGAGTGGGAATAGGAGCTATAGTAGGTGCTTGACTAGTGCTTGGGCTTTCCAAGTTTGGATACAAGGGCATGGGAGGCCTTGGAGCTAGTTTTCCAGCTTGAATCAAACAATTTTCAGCTCTAATGGAAATGCTATAAGCTACAAGTATAGTTGTACCTCCCATGGACTGAATTAACATGGAAATATCATAATTTAAAGTTTTGAGATAGTATAGAAAATAACCTTCAGCTATTGGCCTAACTACCACTGGAATTTTATCCCAAGTCCTTTGAAATTTGAAGTTGAAGTCTGTCAGCTACTCATTGGGAGCTCTCTTGATGGTTGTTAGTTGCTCCAATAGAGACAAGCTATCTCCCTTTTCTCCAAATTTTTCATGGAGATCTATGCACAACTGATTCCAATTTTGGATAGGACCATCCCCAAGGCTTCTAAACCATTGCAATGATTTCCGTTTGAATGAAGATGTCAACAATTTGACTATAATTTACATCTCATTAATCTCATGGATTGCACACACATTAGCAATATCTTTAACATGATCACCAGGAGTGGTCTGATTTTCTCCAGTGAAATATGGAATGTTTTTCAATGCTGCAACTAGAACTGCATTTTTTGCATTAAGAGCAACTGGACTGCTACCAGTGAAGTTGACATAAGGGTTGGGTTGTGCCATTCTGATTAGAATGAGAACCCTTGTTGATAGAGTGAAAGGTCTAGAAGGTGGAGGAGTTGATAGAGTTATATTTGGTGGAGATGGAGGCCTTTGAATCCTCCTTCCTCTATGCCTTCTTCCAGGAGATAGCTATAGATAGTCAGACAATCCCTCCTCTCTAGCTCTTGACCTTGTGTCAATTCTTCTCATGAATCTTCAGACTTGGACTGCTAAAACCAGTTGAGTTTTTGTCTTTAAAGTCGCCAGATGTGCATATAAGGGCTCTTTTCAAGAAAGAAATTACAACAAATGCACATTAACTTTATTGCAATGAAGATGAAGACCTCTAAGGTCCCACCAGGCATGCCAAAACTATTGGTGCATATTCACAACACCCCTAGATGTTTTATCAGATTTCATGTTTGATATTTGGACATACAATGTCATTTCACAACATTGAATTTTTTCCCCCAGTGTGGGACTTGTAAAATGGGAAAAGAATATCTAGATTAGAGGCTGGTTCCTCAACTCCTTTGATCAGATGTATGCTTGCAAATTACAGATGTTTAAAACTATAAATTTTATTCTAAATTCCAAGGGGACAGAGATGAGAGATGCAAAAGGAATAAAACTAAGACTAATAAGGTGATGCACCAAAAGAGAGGTGAAAATTTACTTCTACAAATTGACAAAGATCACAAAGATGCAAAAAATATCATTCACAAACTAATAAAGTGTAATGAAAGATCAGAAATGAAGTAAACAACACAAGAAGAGTACTGAAACTCATTCATAGAGCTTACATGTCATTTCCAATATCAAAAATACATGCATTACAATAGCAGAGAGGTAGAAAACATGTTTCAGTCTTAGAAGAGGTACGATACTCCACAAATCCACTTTCCAGGGTGAAGAAGGGAGTCTGCAAAACATATAAATGTCCAACCCTTTATAAATGAGCCAAAACTGGATTTTAATGATGAAAATTTGATCCCAGGAAGGAGTAAACATGGGAAATCATGAAAGGATGCTTCAAAAACCAACCAAATGCCATTAAAACAACATGGGTACCCTCAAAAGTTAATTCCCCAATGTTTTTGACCATGTCGGAGAAGAATGTGAGCCATACTTCATCAAAATGGTGGTTGAGATGTCAGTTCTCTTTATTTTTCCCTTGCCAGAGGTGTTTTCCATTTTTCTCTCTTCAAACTTTACCAAAACACAAAATTGGGCCCTCCATCGTGTATATAATTTCACCATATTTCTAATGACACCAAGAACGTGAAAATCTGAGCTATGGATCAAAATTTATTTCCTCCTAAAGATTTAGGGCAAAACTAGTGCAAATTTGAATTGGCGGGCATAAAATTTAAAATTTCCCCTCTTTTTGACTTTGGGAAAATTTCCCAAAAAAGCTCCACCTCCCACCAACCTGATGCCACATGGCACCTTTTGACTGGTTGCGGGCCTTTGGTTTACCTTTTTATGCCTTTTTGTTCTTTAGAAAATTTTCTAAAAAATCTCTGCCGGTCTAACACCCCTAGGACACATGGCGTGTTTTGATTCGCTTGTGGGCTCCTGCTCTCAAAGTTTCCATCCCTGCTAACCACTTCCCCGAATGGGATAGACGGTACCTTCTGATTGGTGCTGGCCATCGTGGGTGAGCTTTCCTTTCAATATTTTCCCATATTTTGGTGAAAGGGAAAATTTCCCTCTGCCCCTCCACCTCCTGACGCTCCAGGGAAACATGGCCTCCTCCTACTGGCTAGCGGGCCTTCGGGCCAAAAAATTTTTTTTTTGCACCCCACCAAGACTTAACAAAATTTTCTAAGTCACCCTCGCGAATCTTCCATTCCACTACTGACGTGGCACTTTCTCATTAGTTGGTGGACTTCCTTAGGGAAAATTTCCCTCCAAAACTCTGCCGAGCCATAACTCAAAAAATACAAGAAGTTAGAAGAAAAAATTTACCATTCTTGAAAGCTGAGGAGATGCTCTATCCAATGAAACCATTTTTAGAACATTTTGAGTGCCTGAAGGATAAAAATTTATGACTGAGACGCAAGGAAGGAATGAAGTGAGTTAGCCAAAAAATAAGCAAGGGGCTTATTTTGGATAACAACTCCTTAAGATATTCAGAATAGGTCACCATTGCATATGTTTCAACAATTGAATATCCTTGTTGGGGAGGTGGAGGTTACATTGGATGTTGAAATGGTACAACATATACATTTGTTGGGGCATAAGGCACCCCTTTTGGCTGACCATATGGACTTGGGGTAAGTTTATATATCCCCTTATGGTGATTTGGAATACATGTGCATATAAGGGGGTTGACTATCTTAATATGGATTAAGAGAAACAAGCACAATGTATGATGCATTTCTAGATGGTATGGTGTTTGAAAACACACTTTTGACTGAAACCTATTGTGGATATCCATATGTGGCATGGGGGGCATACCCAAGGTGCCCGTTCTAGTTAGAAAATCTCCCAGACTTGGAGTGCTCATATAATCTGGAGGATTTTGTGTAGGATTTATCCATAACTCTACTAATATTGATAAACTCTTGCTTGTCTAACGTTCAAATTTTCTATGTTTTGGGAAAGTTATAACTCTTTGAATTTGGATATTAATTCCAAAATGATGTCACCCATTGATGGGATCATGTTTTGTTCTAGTGTTTTTTTTAACTTTTAGAGGTTGCTCAGGAGTGTGATATGCTATTATGAATTGTTCTTTGTTCTTCCACCCCTCATTGGAAATTTTTTCTGTTGTTTTGTTGTCATGGGTAAATAGTTTTGAAGGGACTATACCCTGTGTACAAAAAGGCTCAAAAGCCAGATACCAAAAGAGGAAAAACCAAACCTAGAAATGTAAAACAGCATAAACTAGGAGGCTCAACAGCCAGATAATACAATATAGAAAAAAAATAGGATCAAGTAAGACAATGATCTGAATAAAAGAAAAACAAACGAAACACAAACAAGACAGAACCACCACTGGTCTTCCTAGCTAAAAAACAACACCAAAAATACCAGACAATAGCAACTTCACTGCTAGTAAATAGCAACAGAGCTCCGCATCACTTGACAACCTAGTCAATCTTGGCTTTAATCATTTGGAGCGAGATGAAGAACGCAATGGCTGTGGCCTGGGATGGATCTTTCAAATCCACCTGGGCAATTGCAAGATCCCTGTTCTCCTTGGAACCCCAAATATCCTTGGTAATACTACTGAGATTGCAAATACTACGCACATGTTGCTTGATAAAATTTTAGATGCTTTTAAGAGCTGAGAGGATACAGTCATTATGCCCTTTTTCATTGCCAAGCCTGGCATCCAGAGAGAGAAGCTTCTTGAAAACTTTAGCAGTGATATCATCTTCTTCATCATTTTGTAGCTTCCTGTTTGCCCTTTGTTTTATCCATATCCCTAATAGCACTCTTTAGGTCCTGAATCTCCTTTTCCATATTTTCTACTCTGACCAACAAGTCCTCATCTTTAGGTTCCTCCACCAGATTACTAATGTGCAGTAAATTCGCAGCAAGCTCCAGGTCTTTATGACTTCTTAGAACCCTCTGAGAAGCAGGGACCTTAGTTTTCATCTCTTTCCTTTTCCTGCTAGTGGTAGCAATGTCAAGTTTCCTATCAGGAAGGGGAGGAATGGAGGTAAGGGGAGGAGTAGAATTGGGGTGGGGGAAGGCTAAGAAGTGGTAGTGAATGAGATGGATTAACCCTTAATGGATTGGGAACAACCCTAGTGTGGTTTTGCACTTCAAGTACAGATTTCTCCAAAGAATTCAACAAGTAATGAGGAAATTTTATGGTGAGGTTTCTACGAAAGTGATTAAGGAAAATTAAGTGCTTCTGGGGGATAGTGACAAATCTCCCCTCCAGAGTAACGTACCTTACCACCATCCTTGCAATCTCAGTGAAGGGCTCTGGAACAGATGTAATTTTGATGCCAGCCATCACAAAATCCAGATTCTCCCCCTCATCAAGAAACTTCTTAGCCTCCACCTCTCTGTCCACGCGCTTGTTGAAGAATTTGGTTCCGTCTAGACTAAGCCCGGTGACCTGGGCAATAAGCTCTTTGGAAATCTCAACCTTGATATTATTGTACTCAACCATGTGATTCCTCCATCCATGAGCAAATTTAATTGAAAGATCCTGATCAAAACCTTGGATTTTTTCAATAAAATTCGTAAGACCCCCTTTTTGCAAATAGTTCCAGAGAACTGTATCGTTTTTCCATGCTGGATTATGGGTGGGCTCAGTCTTGCAAGGCGGTCCCCCCATTTTTCCTGTGATATTTCCTCTTCTCGCAATGGTAAAAATTTGAAAACTATACAAATCATCCTCAGATCTACTTTTAAATCCCTCCCATACATGCAAAACGATGTAATCATTAATCCTTACTTTGCAATTAATTAACCGCTCCTTAGCATCTTCCCTATATCTATTAATGATGACACTCCAAGTCATGCAAATATTTGATGATGTCATCACTTTGCAATTAATAAACCACTCCTTAGCATCAGCTCTACAACTATTAGTGATTACGCTCCAAGTCATGCAAATATTTGATGATGTCATCATTTACTTTAGTAGGAAGAGTGTCACCCCTTAGCCAAGTTTGAAATGTATTATCTACCCCAATATTTTCCAGACCATCTACCACAGTATTTCCTTCACAGTAGGTATGTTTGATTTCAAATTTTTCAAAACTCTTACAAATATCAATAGCTTCAGCTATAAGGTCCCTAATTAACCAATTGGGAGGTTATTTTTGGTTTAAAAGATTGATATTGTTCAGGGAATCACCCTCAATTATAATATTGGAAATATTACAATCTCGGGCTAACCTTATTCCCCAAAGTGTAGCTAGAGCTTCAGAGTAGTGATTAGTTTGCCTACCCATTTTACCAAAAAAAGTAGCAATGAAAAAGCCTCTCTGATCTCTAATGAATCCCCCACCTCGTGAATCACCAGAATTTCCTTTTGAGGCCCCATCAAAATTCAACTTGTGCCAAGCACTGGGAGGCTGAATCCATCGGATAGTGGATCTATTGATATTACTATTATTCTTGTTCAAAACAGTGCCAATGTTCCAAGCAGCCAGAATGTGCTCTTCTTCCATAGGGTAAAGTCTATTTTTGGGGGTTTAAATCTTTCAATGTTGTCTTTCACAGCAATGATAATTTCTTTGTAAACTTTTTTGCAAAACTTTCTGGTATTCCTGAAAATGACCTCATTTCAAGCTTTCCAAACTTGCCACGTGGTGTGAGGAAGAACCAATTCCCATAATCTCCTCACCACACATTTGTTTGCAAGGAGAGTTCCATTGTTCTTAGGCCTGAAGACAAGTATTGGGAAAGATCCATTCCTGATTGAAGTTTTCAAAAATGAGATGCCAAATTTTGGAAGTATACTTACAATGAAGAAAGAGGTGTTTGATGTCTTCTACTTCTTCCTGACACATAAAGCATCTGTTAGGCATGATGAATCCTTTCCTAATGATATTGTCATTAGTTAGGATATTGCCTTTAATGATAAGCCGCCAAAAAATTTTTACTCTAGGGGTTAGCTCGGGCATCCACAACTTATGCCACTCAATATCACTTTCAATAGAGGCAAAGAAAGAGTTGTAGCTAGATTTAAACGAGTACTCTCCATAAAAGGAATATTTCCAAATGAGTTCATCCTTACAATTTTGAGGACTGATATGAATTAGGGAGAGATGACTCTGTATAGATGAAAAAACAGACTGCATATTATCCTCACCTACTTTGATCTGTTTCCATTTCCTTTTATTGTCAACCACCTCAATATAGTCCTGGAATTTGTGCCCATAATTTCTAATTAAGTTGTCTTTAATGTGACCATAAGTGGAAATCCAGTTAATATCTAACCATTTATCAGTCTAGAAATCAATGTCTTGTCCATCCCCTAGCTTCCAGCTACATCCCTGAGAGAGAATATGTATGACGTGGAGAATATTGTTCCAGAAAATAGAACCATTTGGAAGTAACTGATCAAAAATAAAGAAATTCATGCTTTGATTGGAAATGTATTTGATTTTGATCAACTCGGTCCAAGGCTTCTGCTCTTTTATAAGTCTCCAACCCAAATTTGCAATAAGAACAGCATTCATATGTCTGATATCTTTGATGCCTAAACCCCCAATCCTCTTTGGTTTACAGACCTACTCCCAAGAAACTAAATGGTATCTAAACCTGTCTTCAGTACCATGCCATAAAAATTTATTTTGAATTTATTCAATGTTATTCATCACTGTTGTTGGAATGCTGAACATTGACATGATATAAATAGGTAAGTTTTGAAGAGTGCTTTTTATCAATAAACACTTGCCTGCACTTAAAAGTAAAGCACCTTTCCAACCAGAAATTTTTTCCATTGTTGGAGTGGTATATATATATATATATATATATATTATTTTAGAGAAAGACATCAACATGTCCTTTCAACCTGTCAAAATCCTGGTTTATATTCTAGAAGCGTTGTTCACTTCTGGCTTACCATGCTAACTAATCATCATCTAAGGGTGGTAATTGGTCTGATTGTATGCTAATGGGTTGTCTAAACAAAACCTGAGGAGACGAACCTACTTATCTAGTGAAATTCATGTTGTTAGAGAGTTATTTCTCAGGAGGATGTGTTAGTGTGATTTTGTTAATCTCCTCAATCGATACGAAGGAACCAATATTGTCTCCCTAAGGAAAAGGGTTTTGCACCTAAGCAGTTGAATAGTTATCTTCCCATGTAGAGAGTGAAGGTGACTATTGTTGTCTATTCATTTGATAGTTTTGCATATCAAAACTTGAGAGGGGTCGACCGTATTCATCATATCCTTACATATTCGGGGGGTATAAGAATACCAGTAGAATAATGGGAGAGAGGATGATGGATGATGAAAGTGGAAACATTTAGAGACTTGCTATTCATGTTGGATTCACTGATTTTTATGAAATAAAATTGACACGTGACCTTCTTCGCACCTGACCTTTTGAGGTTGTGCCAAGAGAACCATTGTAGAATGTAAATGGGTGTGTGTGTGTGGCGATGAACAAGATAATGAGAAAAACTTATGTCCTCGACATGCAATATCAGGATCTGCGAATCTAAGGCAAACAAATCCATCCTAATTTGAAGTGGTGTAGTGGAACGATAAGATAGAATGGCTACTCGGAGGATCTAGTCAATATCGAGATCTGCCAAGATTTTTTCTACTAGTTGTAGAATATATGGAAAGTGACATATGGACGCCTCATATAGATTTCTAGAAAAGGTCATGGAAATGAGAACGAGAGGTGTGATGAACCACAAGGTCTATGGGAGATTTTCTAGTCTAGTCTAGAAATCCTTAACCTAATCGGCTGTTGTATTCAACATGGCCAATTGTGTAATAATGTTAGGTGGAAGTGGTGATTATCTAAATATCAATGCATGTAAACTAGTTTTGATGTTTTAATTGGCCAGCAGTCCTGTTGGGTTGTGGGACCTAGGGATTACAACCGTGATCTTGTGGGGGTTTTTGTCTCTATATCTTCATATGTGCAATCAAGCACTGTTTCTACGAGTAGTCCAATAATCGTAGGCTTGATCATCTGCAATGTTTAGCATGTTTAATTATTATATCTTCTTAGAATACCTAAGAGGTGTGCGTATTACTAATAAGGTTTAAACCCATGTCAATATCATTCAACAACTCAGGTCTTTTGGGTTGTGGGACCAATGGATCAAAACTAAATGTTTTCTCTTGTTATGGACCTTTGATGGTCACATGGAATTAATTGAATTGATATTAATAAATAAAACTAACTATCAAAGGAAATTTAAGCTATGTTTATGGTATTTTCATAGTATATATGAACAAAAGAACGAAAGAAAAATAATCTAGCAAAAGTAAATATTTTTTATCTTTTCTAGAATTTTAAACAATACTTCTAATCTAATAAATTAAATTAAATAAAAGTAATCAGTAAGTTATAATTAATTACTTATGTAAGTATGTGAATCTAAACATAGAACAACTGAACTAATTTGATCAAAACCCTTTAAACCCTACCTTAGAGGTAGAGAGAAAATCATAGCTCTAGAAGATATATTGTTCCCCACAACTTCCCTAGTAATGTCAAAGAGAAAGATTTCTAATGATTTGATCTATTTGTAAATATTTGATTAACTTAAATTAAAAAATTTCTACTCTGTTTGATATGGATTTGTAATGAATAATTCAAAATTGATAACTTGAACAAATGAAGAAAAAAATAAAATAATTCCAACCTAGATAAGCAAGAGCTTTCGCAAATCTTGTTATATCCATTCTTGTCCCCTTAGATTATCCTTTCTTTCTTTGTGTGTCCATATGAATCCAAGGAATTGGGAATGCAAAGGCACTAGTAGGAGAAGGAACTTGAGAAATGGAAACTTGAAGGAAGTCTTGTTGCAATGAAAGTAGAAGAGAGATAACAAAAGATACCTGAGCTTGGATATGCAATTTCTAGTAGGATTGTGGCAGCAATAGTATACAAGATACAAAAAATTCTCAAGAATTTTCTCGAATACAAGCATTGAATATATAATAGTTTTTTGGGATGTTCCTTCATGCACAAGGAAGACTTGGAGTGCCAAATCATTTGGTGAAGAGGTATTTCAAGTAATTAAATCTATTTAAAACTAGAAGATGGAGGTAATACCATGCAAACAATACCATTTTTAGGAAATTTGGTTCACAAACACACCCTAGAAGTTGATTTAAGTTAAATAATGCATGTTAAAAACATGCATGAGGAATTATAGAAAGGTCTTGGAATAACACTGCCCTGTGAAAGGTGGTGGTCTTAGGATTGCTACCCTACCTGGGGGGGTGGTGCTAACACTAAAGGCCAAAACATGTATAGAAAGGAACAAAAAGATAGAAAAAGTGTGGAAAAGATAAGTACAAGAATTGAGGTAAAAAATATATACTTCTGATGAGCTTAGGAACTCTAACACATTCTAAAAGTACATGAATCATCACTTGGGACTTTTTGTAACCATTTTTTCGATAATGTAGCCTATCCAAAATTAGGTGCATATAGGTACTAATGAAAAAAGAGGGCTGAAACAGATTCTACATTATATTTTTGAGATGTAAAATTATGCATGATCTCATGGGGAGATGAGTTCAATCTAGTATACTAAAGTTTTCCAATGAATAGCATAAGAAGGTATAAATCCTAAATAAATTCTACTTGACTAAGGTATGAGCCTAATAAAGCTATTTCTTTTAGTTGGTTATTCAAGGATGTGTTTTCATATTCTAAGGGAAAGTTGTGTAAAGGTATGAACATAATTTTTTTTCATTGCAGTCTGTATTATCACTACCTATGTCAACAACCAATCCCACACCTATTGGCATATCGTCAAATCTTAGACTGGAAGCTCACCTGAGGCACGCACATGCACTAAGACCCTCATTTATGTGAGCCTCATGAGAACATTCCTTCTTAGAAAGAGGATGTAACATAACCATAAACAAGGGATTTCATTCATGGAATTCACGATGTAAACAATAAATCCTAGCTTAAATGCATTGTAAACATGTATTAACATGATCAGCTAAGGAAAAGTAGAATCAACCCATGAGAATCATTAAGAAAACCCATGACACACACATGAACAAAAAGGAAAAATACATAGATCAAGGTCAATTACAAGAGTGTTACAAAAATACTTCATTATATTCATAAACCAAAATATGGTATCCATGATTACATCACTAAAGTCCCATTTTTTTCCTTTTTATGTTCATGCTAGAAAATTTTTTTTTACATCACAAAGCTCACCATTACATATCTTTCTCTATACATCCTATCACTTCCAATCTCTCTATATTTCCTTCTCTAAAAAGACCCTCTATATCAAGCATGCAAAGGAATCTTATCCTAACCATCCATTTTCAATTGGGAAATCCTATAGGAATCTTCTCATGATTTCTCTACCACTACCTAGGAATATGAATGATGTCGTCATGCATTTCCCTCAATCAAATGTCTTTAGAAATGATGTGCCACATAATCCTTAACAACCTCAACTCCTTCTCTTCTCATGATAACCTTAATGATTCCCTAGAATATCCTTTTCTTGAATTTCAATTCTTCATAGCTTATCTACATTTGTATCCTGTATTTTTTCCATCTGATCTCTATGCGTGTCTTTTTTCTTGTTGTTCAAAACTCACTAATTTCTAACTCCATCCTTCCCTTGCAGGATCCTTCATGCCTCTCTCAGGACTAATTCTACACGTTCCTTCACACCCTGGTTCTACATGCCAAAAGGATTCATGCTTTAGGTACTTGGTTAATTTTCAGGGGCCCAACATCAACCCATACTAAATTGGTTGTCATCCTGACAAACCTCTGCGCTTTCCAAATAAAAATCCTTCCAGTCGGAATACTGCTGAAAAGAATAAAGAGTAGAGGTTAGGAGAGAAACTAAATAAAGAATTTCAGGAATGGGAGGGTGTTATTTGACCAATTTAAGGAGTTCAAGGAACTTTGCATCTATCTCATCCTTCAATTTTTCCTATGACTTTAACTCTGATAAGGCCTTACCTAGTACTTCACCCAAGATATTTGGTACCTAGTATGGGTTGATTTATTCCACCTTTCCCCTCAACATGTGAATTTCCACCTCTAACTCCACACAGACATATTCAAACTCATCCATATGTTCAGTGATGGAGTCTCGAAGTTTACTGATTATAAAATCAAGATTTCCATGCTTTGTCTTGATATTCTCCTTCTGTTATGTGGTGTTAACAACCAACTTTGTGCATTCTTCCTTGTTTGTGGGGATGGTCTCCTGCAAAATGTTAAGGTCTACCTCCTCATTTGTCACCCACACATCTATTATTGGTTTGCATTTCCTATAACTGTTGAAGACCTTATCCACCAGTATATTCACCTCCTTCAATTGGGAAAGAAAATCTTCCAACTTCGTGATCTAGGATTCAATTGTGACCTTTTTTTCTTCTTTCTCCTTTGTAATTTCTGCACCTGTGTGGACTGTGCCATCCTTTATGTTAATGATTAACATCCCCATGAGGTCCTCAAGGTACTCCATCTTATCCCCATGGTCAATCCTAGCCTGACTTACCAACAGTGGACACTGCCCCAAAATGTTCTTCACGAGAGCATCAGCTCATTTGTGTGCCTCCTTTGTCCACACTTTCTCTCCCATTAACCCATGGCATAACCTATTTATTTCCTTCTCCTTTCTCTTTATTTTTATGATCAAGGTCTAAAAAATGGCCCTTGTATCTAGACTACACCAAATTACCTTTGATGAAATATTTTACAATCCATTATACGCATGCTTGTCTGTTAGGTGGTTTAGATCCACCACTTTATATCTATCTCCATGCAAGACCTTCATGGGGCCATCCATGACGTCCATGTGTGGGGACACTAGCATCCACTTCTTCTTTGTAGCCTTATGCTTTGTCCTCTACTTCTGCACCCCAAGGGTGAATCCCTTGTCCTCCCTTATAGTAAAAGAGTCCCCCTTCTCTCCCTTTCGAGGTTGGTCTTTTGTGGTGTACCATATTCACACCTCAGACTCTTCTCACCCCCTACTGAATCATCCTCTCCTTCTTCTCATGCTTCACATGTATCTATGACCTTTAACTCAGCCTTCTACCCCTCCAAATCCACTTCTAAGTTTTCTTTGAAAATTTTGGGGTCTTCTTCCTCTCCTTCCTCTGAGCCTATTATGGGGCTTGATGCATTGTGTGTATTTTGTTTATTTTCTTCATGTTCTTCCTTCTCTTCTTCATCTTTCTTATGTCCTGGCAATGAGATATTTGCACCACTGTGTTTTGAAGTGATGGTTCCCTTGCTACTATTCTGGCATGTGTAGTACTTCCTCTTCCTTAAAGTATCTAACTTCCCTTTTTGTTCTCGTTCTTCTTCATGTTCTTCTTATTCTTCTTCTTTTACTGCTTTCATTGGTGGGATTGTTGTATCCCATGGCTTTAGAAAGGGAGAGTGTGTAACCTCTAATTTAACCCCTCCATGTGTTTTGGGGCACAACTACATGAACACCTGATGGAAATACCTCTTGATGGTAATGTTGACTTGTGGGTGTAAGTCATAGAAATTTGGCTCCAAAACCTCAATGTAGGGACGCCGAGTGCCATACTTGTATTTAGCGTGTAATGTGTGTACATTAGCATCCAACTTGTCTACATAAAAAATTAGCTTCTATGCATCCTTGATCCAGTTGATGGCACATTTCATGTATCTGGGTATGAACACGAAGGGGAGCTTGAACCATGGCCCCATCTCTGGTTTGACCATCATAAACTTTGTAAGATAGAAATGTTGGGTAACAAATTTTTTTACCTTGTCTCCCACAACTTATGGTAGCTTGTGGGGAATACACCACTTGTTCTATAATGCTCCGTGAAATTTATCAAACCATATGTTCATCTGAGTATTGTATGCACTTGTGAGACACCAATCTCTAAGAACACGATCAATAATAGGATAGAGCCTCAAGTGATATTTTTTTGCCTCATTCTATACCCATACCTCTTCGATAATGCCATTTGTAATGAATTGGGTAAATTTGTACATCTAGTTAATGTCTATCCACCTTTTGATGCACCTAATTTTTAACTAATGATTTGGAAGGTGATTCTCAATGTTAGGTCTCAGAGATATGAAATTACCTGTGCCCTCCCACCTTCTCGTAGTTCAATGTTTTACACAAGCCTTAATCTTGTCTATGGCATATAAATCAAGCACCATATCTTCTCTAGTGTTCTACAAGCCCATAACCATTCAAATTAATTTTTGTGTTCTCCTCATTCTTCTTCATAAAAAGTAGAAGAAATATTCATGCACCCGTAATATTAACTACATGAAAAGCATGGCGGGTTTGGAAAAGAAGGGGAGATCACATAGCTGCAAAACCCCAGTATTTTGCAACGCTTGTTCCATTGATTTGTCAACCTTAGGGTTTCCAAGCTTGTCCACTGTCAAGGTGTCTAACACAAGGTCCGCTTGCATTAGCTTTTCATTTTCGGTCATTCTGTGGTTGTATTCGTTGGTCTTACATTTATATAGCGTTAAGCCCCATTTTTTGGCCTTGATAACTCTAGGCAGGTATTACATCTCTAAGTAGATCTCCACAAGGTCCTCCTTTTCCACCACTTGTTTCTTTGTTTGAGCCTTCTTTGGTGCTATCTCCCTCTTCTTTTTCTCTCATTCCATAGGTGTTATGTTCCTCTCTTTCAAATTCCCTAACTTGACAACTTCCATTATTCTTTTTCACGTCACCTCCTTCCTACTCTATTGTCTTCTTCCTTCCATGTTATGTCACAAATTTTACTATAGATTTACATAAGTCTACTAGTTTTTTAGAGTACTTCGCATCGCTCTTCAGAAAAAAACCCCATTGCACTTCGCGGTGAGGAGCACAAAATAAATTCTCTAAGGAAAGGTAGTCAAAATGACTATGCTTATCTCTTATTTATACTTTATCAATGCCTTAGAGTTCCTCCGACCATGTGTCCTAGTGTCACTTTTTAATAAAACACTTTATTTTACTTTAGTAAACTTCGGTGAATTCCCTTCATGCTTTGTAGCTATAACCTCTAAATGCTCCAATACCACTTAGACTACCACATACCTCCTTTCCGCACATCTCTACACTGAGTACATAACCTCTGCATCATCTACTAAATAGCTCCTCACAATGTTGCCTATCTTATGTCATACCATGCTATCCTTTCCTTCTTGTGTTCTTTAGGTTCTTTTAACCCACATTCATAATTGCATGAATTTATGCATTTTTTCCATCACATTGCTTGTTCTTCTGACTTTGCACCAATTTTTCCCAACAATCCACTGTTGAAGTTGTTGGCCTCCATGTTAAAAATATTTTCTACCTCACCCCAAAAAAAATGTATATGTGGTCCCCTATGCATAGAACCAATTACAATGTAATTATCTATTGGCACACCAATGTGTAAAACAAATTTGAAAATGATGAGAAAGGAAATAACCAAAAAGACTAAAATAAATCTAAACTAATTGGCAAAACTGCCTTATTTCTGATTACACATAAACCTTATTTATAGTAGGCCTTCAGCCTACTCCCATTGAAGTAACCTTGTAACCTTGTCCCATTCAATGTTTGTAACTGGCATGTACATAAATCGAGTATGTATGATATGATGTAAGGTATTAAGCAACGGACTTTCAGTTTCCTAGGGTGGTGCAAAATTTTGAAGTCATAAAGTAAGACCATCCGCCCAACCTCGAATTTTTAGTTTTTAATAAGGAGATCATGCCATACTTTTTGTCAAACATTTTTTAGTCTTCTGACTCCACCTAGAAAGTGATTTCCTTTCATCCAACTGCATTAACTTCTCAAAGTGCTCCTGTAGTTCTTTCTAACCAGCTAATTCTCATGCGTGTCTAATATGTAGGGATGGTAACATAAACTCTATTGGTAAAATAGTGTATGTGCTAAACACTAATTGAAATTATGTGGCTGATTTTAATCTCTTGTAGGTTTTCCTATAAACCCATAGTATGGCTGAGACTTTTTCATCCCAATCCTATCTTCCCACATTACAAATTTTGGTCAGAGTGTGAATAAGTATCTTGTTAAATTCTTTAGCAGTTCCATTAGCTTGGGGGTGATATGTGGTGGTCTTTTGATGGGCCACCATGTACTCTACTAACAAAATCCTAACTGTCTCATTTAAAAAGTGTGTTCCTTTGTCACTAGACAAGCTTTAAAAGTTCCCATACCTTCTGAGTATGTTTTCCCATAGGAACCTTCATGTTGTGTTTGTTGTACAATCCTTTATAAGTGATTCCTTTGCCCTTATTATTAGGTAATCACAAAAAGTAATGATATAGAAAGACCCATCCCTTCGTGTGATAGGTGAAATTGGTCCTACAAAATAAATCACCCACTTCTCAAATGGTTCTACACTAGCTATCGATCTCAAAGGAATCTCATCCCTTCTTCCTAGCTTTCCAAGGCACTGGAAATGGTCACAAGCCTTGCAAAACTCAATATAGTCTTGGTATATGCTTTCCCACTAAATCCCTACTAGTAAAATCTTCCATGTAGTGGCGTTTTTTGCATAGTGTCCTCCTCCAATCCAACTATGCACTTCCTCCATGATTTCATCATGCTCATGTTCTAACACACACTGGTGTAAAATGTCATTGTGGCCTAGATTGTATAAGTCTCCACTAATTATCATGTTGGGTGCAGTGGGTATGGATAACTTATTCCTTTCCAAGGTCTTCATTCCCTCCGGTTTCACACCCATTTTGAGAAACCCAAGAATATCTTCCAAGTTATAGGGCGGATGCCGTAATCTAAACAATTGTGCGTCTGGCATTGTATCCTCAATGCTTTGCCTATCCTCCCTAGAGTCAATCCTAGATAAATGTTCAGGCCTTGAGTTACTCGTTCCTTGTTACATAACAACTTTCAACTAAAACTCTTGAAACAACAGGACCTGCCAACATTTTCACCCTTGTAAAATGGTCTTGTTCACCAAATACTTTAATTCCATGTTTTTTGTGTAGAATATGAAGGTTGTTGCTAATAGATATTTCCTAAATTTTTACATCATGTAGATCATTAAGAATGATTCACACTCAGTAGTAGTATATTTCATCTCTGCTGGTGTCAACTTTTTGCTGGTAACACATAAGGGGTGGTCAAAAATTCCTTCTCCAAGTTGTGCTAATATTTCCCTAATCACCATTCCCGAAGCATCAACATGTACTTTGAATGGCTTATCCCAAGAGGGAAAGTGTAATATAGGTGCATTAATAATATTATTATTTAATGTGTCAAATTCCATCGGTTGTGCCTCTCTCCAATGGAATGTACATTTGTGCTTCAACAATTCGTCAAGTGGTGTGGTGATTTTGGCATACCCATTAGTAAATTTGTGGTAATATTTAGTATTCCCAAGGAATATGATCATTGTGCTTTGGCTGGTAGGTTCCTCCAATACCACTATAACAAAAACCTTAGTAGGATCAACCAATAAAGCTTCCTTACATATGGTATGCCCCAATAGGGTTCAAAATGGAGTAACAAAGAGACATTTCTTGATGTTGAGGGATATGCGTAACTACGAGCATCTCTTGAACATCAACTACAAATTGTCACAATGGTGTCAGAATAGTCCATACAATGTCTAGTCATCAAGGTAGACCTGAAGGAACTTATGGATAAAATATTGAAATTCCTTGACCACTGTGCATGAAAAAATAGCAGGAGCATTCTTCTTTCCAAAAGGCATGAATTTGTAGGAAGTGATTTCCCACTCATTGGAAAAATATGTATTTTTTGGTCTTCCTTTTCAATTTGAACTTGATGATACCCAAAGAATCCATCTGCCAAATAATATATCTCATGCCTGGTTACTCCTAGTATGTTCTCAGTGAAAGGTGTTGGGAAGGGATCACTGACACATAGTGCATTCAAATCTCTGTAATCAACAAAAATCATTATCCTCTCATCCTTTTTAATTATAATAAACATTAGGATTATTCATTATGATTCCTCAATAGATTCAGTGATACCTAAAGTGATCATATTTTCAATCTCCTTCTTGACCTAGACGCATAAATTTTGGCTCATTTGGTAAGTACACTTCCAAATCGGGCATGCTCCCTCCTTTAGTTTGATCCACATCTCTCCTAAAGAGTGGTGAACTCCCTTAAGATCATGGTATGCATGCAAAAATAAAACCTAAAACTCACACAATCAATCAATGATCTTTGAAACCTCCTTTTCTTATCAATAATCCCCAATAGTATCCTCCTTAGGTTCCGTTTCTAAGCAAATGTTGACCATATTTGTTTTCAAGGGTGTGTGGTAGGTGTACACTTTCTCATTATAACTATCTTTTACTTTATGCATACCCATAATATGGTTAACATCCAAGTTCTCTATATCCTCGCCATCTATCATCGTTATCTTGTAAAATTGACAAGGGCAATTTTTCAGGTAACCATACCAAAATTTATTTTCTGGTTCCTTGTTGAGGTCTCTTAGCATTTGGAATGGCATAAAATCCCTTTCTGGAAAATCTAGTTTTTAGAACTATCTTTTTAGACTAGGCGCAGATTTTCTTCATGTTACATCAACCAAAACTGTGCCCCCTCCTTTCCTTTGGCACAGCCTTTGGAGTGTCAACACTCGAGATGTTGTGCCTTCCAATGTTGTGACTTCTAAGGCTGTGCCCAGGTGCATGCGCTAGCTTGTCAACATTCAAAATGTTGCGTCCCTCAATGGTACGCCAAAGAATTGAAAAGGCAGTGTTGAAAATCTCAAAGTTGTGCCTACGGTGAAAATATTTTGTTTTGACATCTATTTGGGTGCACCTTATAAAAATTTGGTGGTGCATTTATCACACCTTTTTTGATATATAGGCACATCTGACCTGTCATTTTCATGATTGAAAAAAAATGTGAAAAAATTTATTCTTCTGCACTTGTCAGCGTTCGTGTCATCCCCGCGTGTTGCTATTTGTCGCATTCTTGGACCCCACATCATTTCCTCTATCTTATATATTCTTGGTAAGTGGCCCTTTCCCTTCTTGTGGATTTTTTGTGGTTTCTTTGTTGGTTTTGATGGTTAGTGTCATTAAAAAAAAAAAAAAAGAACCTAAGAAGATAATGCAACTCCTACCCGTTTTGTAAATCAACCCACCTTCAAACCATTTTTACTCTCCTTCTAGATCTGCTAACCTGGAAGGCCTTGCCTCAAAATGGATCCCTATCTCTTTTTCCTCTGTTCCCCTCACTGTCAAAATCTGAGTTGAAAGAAGCAAAAAACCACAAAGCCTTCGAAAAGAGTGAAAATTCTAAAGTTGTTGCAATCAAACCCACTATTTTCAATTAGTGTAAGTTTCATTATTGTTACATTAAGCATAGTCGCGCCATAGGCGTACTTTCCCCACACACAACATTAGCTTTTTCCCATGCCTTATGAATTCCTAAAGCACAAGCATTGGTGCAAGCACACTTACAACTACACCAACATTTGAATGTTGTGCAAGCCCTTCCCGTGCCATGCAAAGCCAAATTCTTGGCACACCTTATGTTAATGATGCACCCTTTGAATCTACGCCCCTTGGCGCATCATAATGTTTTGCAACATGTACCACATCTATGCTAAGGGCACACCCTGATACCTTGCTACACCAAATGAATCTGCGCCCAATTAAAACCCTTCATATGGTGTAAGCGCACATCCATTAACACCAACATCTGAATGTTGTGTGTGGCCTTTCCATGCCTTGTGCCCCTTTGGTGATGTTTTATTCCTTGCAACACATTCCCAAAGTGTGCCTTTCTCTTCTGAGACCCTGCAGCCTATAGTAGACCTGTGCCTTGCACCCAAAAACTCATAAATTGATAAATTTTCATTCTGTAAGCTTTGATGGATGACTTAATAGCTAACATGGATCTTCTATGGTGGACTTCCTAGATTCTTCTTGCAGATCAGTAGCTGAACTCAAATTCATACATGTCTTCATCGAGTAAGAAGCTAACAAAGTTGAAGGGTAAAGCCAAACTAACGAAAGAAGAAATGAAGTATAAATACCAAAGGGTCGGGATGCCTTAGTCCCTTATAGAGTGTGACCTAGATATCATAGATTTAGAGCTCAGTCACATTGACATGGAGGACTTTTGGACCAAAACCAAGAAGGTCACAGGCAGCCCATGGATGGACAAATTCGTTGGCAATGGCCTACCATTTGCCGCAAGGATTCCTGTGAGTGCAATCAACAATGAGTTCATGATGCAGGTGGGCCTTTTTTATAATAAAGACACAAGATGTGTCAAAAATGAGAAGGGTGAGGTAATAATCAACCTCACTTCCCGGAATTTTTAGATCATGTTAGGTATCCCACACCACTGGCATTTTGTGGCAATAAGCCATGAAGACTGCATGAAGGCATGCAATGAAAATGAAGACAAATACATGTAGCTAATGAATGAGGTATACCTAAAAAACAAGAAGGTGGTGAGCAGCTGGCCATAAGTCATTCATCGCAATGACTTCTCAGAAGAGCTAAGTGACACCATCACATTCCTAAGTAGGGTGTTCATGTTTCTTGATGTCCATTACTTTCATAAGTGGATGCTCAGATATTTAGAAATAATGAGAAAAAATGTTCTAGATCAACATTTTGAATGGGAAGATATTATCAACGGCACCATCTCCGAGTAGCTTCAACAACTTTCAAAAACTGGGAAGTTCTACATGAACTCCTATGTAGTGTACGTTGCTGCATCAGAAAGGGAATACCCAACACTGAATCGATGTGGGGTATGACCCCAAGTCAGAATATACGAGTATTATCCAAAGTTAAGACTGGAAAATAGTATAGCCCAATTCAGCAAAATCAATGATGCCTTCTTCTATGGTGTCATCTACCTCTTGAGGCCCAATATGACTCATGGTCGGACAACCAAGAGTGTGGTCACTACCACAGACAAGTGGGGAGCATTATTCACTCAATTCCCCACTTTCACCTATCTCAGAGCTGCCAACTTCTTGGGGGAGCCCACCAAGTTACCGAGGTATGCGGGACCTAAGCTGATCCTATTGGAGCTGTCTAGACAACTTTATATACTAGGAGAAATGTTTGAAAAGAAAGAAGGGTAGAACTCCATTCCCCCTCATAGTGGGTAGGTACACCTGCACTTCATAGAGAAAAGCTCGAGAAATGTTTGTGGAGCTTCAATTGCTCAACTTAAAGCATAATTTCCTGGCAAGGCTAACCTTTGATCCTCGTGATTTCCTTCCAAGGGAAAATCTCTATCCAATTCATGTCCCTCAAATCAAAGATATCTACATCTATCTGTATCATGAGACTGAGCTCACATGAAAGGATCACTCCCACGTGGCCTTGGCATAGATCATTCAATATGGTGTGGCCATTGTCTAGAAAGGTTTCCAAGAAACTGATCAAGAAGTTGATCAAGTTTATCTAGACACAGATGGGGATAATTGGCCATTTGCTAAGATTGATAGAACTAATGCACCTCAGACTATTCAGGAAAGGGTTAAGGGAACTCTGTAGTGCACCAAGCATTGGTGCAAGAAAAATGGTCTCATCTACCTTGGAGTAGACTTTACCACGTCTCCCTTAGGAAATACACCCACCAAGTTGAAGCACTTGCCAAAGGGAAAAGGGAAAAATAAAGAGGGAGAGACAAACACCACTCAAGAGGAAATTCCTGAGAGTCCTCCTTCCACCACCGAGGAGTAGGTAGTAAGCCTGATATCCCCAGAAGAAGAAGAAGTGGTAAGTGTTCCAACAGGAACATCCACTCAGGATGTTGCCACTACTACAACTGGTGAGGTTCCTACCATCCCCTCTCCCACTCCTCCTTCCCCTCCTCATATCACTCAACCAACCACTCCTTTGGTTGTGTCTTCTCCCCCGTCTTCTACCATTCCCCCTTCCTCTTCTTCCATCTTCTCTTGCCTCATGGATCTATCCCCCAACATTTATTCTCTCATCTCTCATATCCCTTCCACCCCCACAGTTTCCTCTCCTACAGTGACTCCTACCTCCGTGAGCACTATGTTGGCTTCTCTCTTAATGCCACCATTGAGTGTCTCGATGTATTTCCCCATGCCCATTGTAGCTGCTCCTTTTTCCACCCCTGTTCCCTCCTCTTCCCCTAGTCCCACTCCCTTAAGTTCAAAATGGATATCCAAACACCTGAGCCATCACAAGAGGAAAGTCCCCATTACACCTATGGACTTCTCCATCATTCCAATTAAATGGGCTAAGAAGAAAAAGGCTATAACCCACTTCTCTAAAAGCGCTTCAGGTGAAAGAGTTATGGAGATCGCATACCCTGATCCCACAAAGGAGAAAAAAGATTTGTCTCCTACAGATTTTACAGTGACTCAGGTCACCATGGGAACATCCTCAGAAAGCCTGCAAGGAGAGGCCCTATCCGTAGTGGATTCCCTTTGTAAAAATCTTAAAGAGGAAAAGGAAGAGAAGAGGTTATTGAAAGAGCAGAATAAGCATCTTCTTGAGCCCTGCAAAATATGGGCAATGCACCTCCTATAGCTACTACCAAAACTCCTGAAGCCCTTAGTCAGGAGAATATAAATGAGTACGCCAAGATTGGCGAGCAAGGTGTAGCAGTGTCTGCATGGAGAGAGAAAATCCTCAAAGATAGTGAGGAAGTGATTATAAAGTTCACAGAGCTATATCAAAATATAGATCAAACTAACAAGGAAATCTAGGCAATAGTAGGACCTATCTCTGAAGAGTTGGACCATGCTAGGTTGCAACACGAGACATTCCAGAAGATGCTTGAATTCCTAGTCAATGACTTAATGAAATTCAGCATCTTCAATCACCCAAGAGCACCCAACAAAGTCCTTGCTACTTTGGACTATCAGGTTGAGCAAATGGAGTTTGTCTTGGAGAAAATAGATAAAATAAAGTAGGAAGCCTTTGATGCAATGCATCAAATGGAACAGATCATCCTGAGGATGTCTCTGCATTTTCTCACCCCATCATATGCCTTGAGGAAGGTAGATGACACTATTCAGCTCTTCAAAGGGATTGCGTCATAGGGTTTAGAGTCAGAGGTCACTTTTGATACAGAATCTATCAATAACCTTCTATCCTACCGTAACTTTGTTAGATACCTAATGGAGGTAGGTAATGAATACTTCAAACTCTCGGAGAGACTCAAAGATGAATGGGAGACTTACGAAGTCATCGGGGATCACACCAAGGGTCCTACTCAGGATCAACTTCAAACGATGCTCAGTAAGTTCATGGAGTACCAAGCTCAATTTCACATTTCCTCTCATGAGTAGAAACAGGATACTCCTTTCTAGCCAAGGGATGATGATGAATAGGCTCCTTCCTCCTAGGATTTTATCCCATTTTTGTAAAATATTTAAAAGAATGTTGGCACAAATGATGACATCATCCATGTTGCACCATGGGATGTTGTCATCCACCAAATTGCCCTAAAGTCAACATTTTACTTTTAGATATTTTGTAAATATCTTTGTTAGTTGTTGGCTCCTTTTTTCCTTCTTTCTCCTTCTCCTTCTATAAATACTTGGATACTTGTTGTATTCAGGTGGTGAACATTTTTTAGATGAAAAATAGAAGTGAGAAGAAAAAGGCTTTGTACTTTTTGTAACAGAAAATATTAAGACAAAAATTAAGACTTTGTGCTCAATGGATGTGTTATGTGCATTAAATCTTTCTTAAATTAGATCTATGTTTTTATTCTGTTAGATTTATCTCTACTTTTTTGTCATTTCCTCATCAGTATTGCTTTGTTCGTTTATGCAAGTAGGTTTGGCTTTATTTACTACCAACCCAAAACATAAACCCTTTGACCTTTCTACTTTGGAATTCATTTCTTTTCTCCCTTCAGATCTATCCTATCTCCATTCCTCCCTTCATTCCTTTCTATTCAAAGTCGAGGATACCCCTACTGGGGTGAGATCCCAAACCCCTGAAGGCAAAATACTATAGGACTTGCATAGATTCCTGGTAGTAGAATAGAAATAAACCAGTTTCTCTTTGTTGTCTCAAATAGGGGCTATTCCCTACACACTTTTCACTCGTCTATCCATAGATATGCCCACTCGATAGATTTTCAGACCAACAATCATATATACCAAATTTCCCTTCTCTTTCTCCATACAAGCATGCTTAAGTTGTATCTCATCTGATTCTCCCTAATTAGAGTTTGCTTCTAAGCCAAGTTCACCCAATAATTCACGTATTTGTTCCTCTACCATGGAAATGTATCCCATTGTTAGGATCTTAACAACCTAGAGCACGTTGTTCACATAAGGATTACCACTATTATATTCAAAAGTTTGAACCAAGTCTTTTGTTAACTCCCGCCAATTCCCTTCTTGATGACGTAATTTTGAATGAACATATCATCCTTGTACACAACCTTGAAGTGTGGAATAAAAATTTTACACCTTGAGGGAAGGAATTAAAGCCTCTGCATCTTCCATCTAAATCCTCTCACACTGCTGGACATTATCTGAGGTAGATCCTTTCCCATCATAAACATAGAATTTAGTTGATGTGTTACTCCTAAAGAATCTAATAGAGATCATAATTCTCACATTGTGCCACCCTAAAAGATTGTCTTGATGTGTCATCCACTAATGTGTTGTTGTTCCATGCAAAGTGTATACAATCATGCTCCTTTGTTTGATCTCACATATCCATTGAGATTCCATGGATCATCAGAAAACATCAGGGTTTTCATCCCCAATCTAGCTTGGAAAATTCTTCCCTCTTAGGCACCTAAGCGGGCATGCCCTTTTCACTCTTATAATGGAGCCTCTCAATTTATGCCTAATTAAATCATGAGTCCCATGTGCCTAATTGACACATTCTACACTAGTGGTGTAGCTCATAAAATGAGTGTCTTCCAACTGAATCACTACTTTCTTAAGATTAATTACCTCAGGGTCCCTAATAATGCACACATATATTCTATCAAGGAATTCTTCTCCTAAGGGATCAGTGTAGGGTGTTGACTTCCCATAAGTTAGAGTGATATTAACCCATTCTTCCTTGCTTTCAAAACTTATGTACCCCTTATTTAACCATATATCATCTTTAATGATTTCTTATAACACGTAGGGGCACCCAAGAATACGTATTAAATGGTTTCCACCTGTGCCTAGCACCAAGTTTGATTCAAAGTCTCCAGTGAATTTATCCCCTTAGATAGTGATAGTAGCATCCTTCAAGACACACAATGGACACCATATTTTCATGTTAGCCATATACATGCGCATTTGAAGATGGATACAATGGACTTTCACATTTGACATCCAGGAATCCAATTTGTAAGAATATTAACTTTCAATGCACCTATATATACTTAGAATGTTACTTAGGAGATTCATCATTTCGACTATTGCATTCAAGTGTAATTCATCCTTATCATAATCAATAGCTTTGAGGGGGAAGGTTATCATGCAGGACCTATCACTCGCCTAAACTCTGAAAAACTAGTGAATGGTACTTTGTTTCTCCCGTAACCATTTGTAATAACCCTCATAAAGAAATGATATTCTCCTGATTTGCATTTTACATACTTCCCTGACCTTGTCTAGGGAATTTTCTGGAGCCTCAGAGCTCTTTCTTTTCTATAACTATCGTGGCTTATCCTTTAGGCATTGGATATTTCCTTGTAGAATCTGAATTACATCCATGATCTTTTGATAAACTTATTTATGAGGATTAGGGTTTGGTAACTTCCCATGGGAGAATAACCTATTCTCTAGTATATTAGTGGCCTTTGCTTAAGTATAATTCCTTGCACATAAAGCCTCACTGTCGTATGAAAGTCACCAGTACCGGTTCTAAGAATAATTGAGATTGCGTGAAGAGACCCTTGGCATCTATTGTGAGTCATTTTTTCAAACTTACCATTGTTTGTGCCTTTATCCTTTGGTGATTATTGGCTCATGTGTTCAAATAACTCTGCACCCTCCCCATTCTTGTGCTTATTTACTAGCACATGAAGAGCATTGGAACATATCAGGGCATTCACCCTTATAGTGCTCTGTAGACCTATAGTTATAAAAAGTTCCATGCGGGAAATCACTTCTTCCTCCTCTAACAATTTCCTCGACCTCAAAATCCTCCATGTCAGATTATTCTGCCTGGGATTCTCCATCCACATACCCTTCATAGTGATGACCATCATCCTTAGAATTACCTGGCAATTCTAGTTTGGCACACACCATCGCTATCAATGGAAATTCATGTATTTGGTCAAGCAATCTATAATCCTTAGTTATGAGTAGTGGAGATAAAAATATTGCAATAACTGTAAGCTACATTCTTATGGATCGAACTATTTCACTTGATTTTTAGGGCGTTTCTTGGAATGTGACAAAATAGATAAGGGTAAGAGGGCTAGGAGGAATACCTGTTACAGATGGTTGAAGGTTGTTACAACATGTTTGAATTGGTTTCTTGATCCACATGTCTGATCGTGAGAGATTCATTTTAATGGGAGGAACTACCTGAAATGAACATGTTTGACCACCATAGAAGAGATTAAATAGCATATGACAGTGGAACTGCGTAGCGTATGCTCAATGCAACTCAGGAAGTGTGATACTCCTTGGAAGAAGGCTGTTGCTTGCAAATGTTTCTACAATTTAGATCTCAAATTTAAAGAAGGAAAACTACCACCTAGAAATAGTTTCCTAACCTAGCTAATAAATGAGAAATATGCACCATCATGATGAAGAAATGAGCAAGTCCTACCCTTAACATTAATAACTTTGAAATTAATCAAAATATAATGTAAATTAATTAACTCTATTCCCCTTAATTGCCTAATTTAAACATTTAAAATGAACCTAAATAGTCCAATGGCAATCAAATTATATTTTCTTGCTTTGATCCTTCAATGGATGCTTGGGTGTGAGGCTTAGCTCTTCAAGAATGGAGGATGGAGGGCTCAAGAATGACAAAAGGCTATTAGTATGAAAATATGTGCTTTCTTTTGTCTCTTGAGAGATTTAGGTGTAGGTGTAGAAGTAGAGGGAGGGTTGTTTATATAGCCCAAAGGATAAAGGATTCAACACATCCTCATGAATGTGGGACTAATGGAGATGTAGAGTTAGTTATGGATAAGGGGGGCTTAGATGGGGTTGAGTTAACTTTAGGAGGGTTTAGTTTGTCCTCTAGTAGCTCATGTGGATAAAGGGGGTGTATTAATTAATCAAGATGATTAATTAAATACATGTGCAAGCTTTTATAAGCTTTTAGATGGATATTAGTGTGATTTGGACCATTAGGAGGGAATTAAACCAATTAAATAGTGATTTATTGATTTAATGAGAATGGAGGCTAATTAATTAATAATAATTAATTAGACTAGATAGAAGGTGTTGATTAATGAAGGGTCGTTAATTAGGGTATGTGTTAGATAGGTGACTTAATTAATTAGCGTAATGTAATCAATTAACGACAATGGAAGAGAAGATGAGCGCTATTGACAATATGTTGTCAATTTGTGGGAAAGGAGATAATTAGCACAATTTAAGTATTTAAATTGTTCGGGTGTAATTATAGGTGTCTACATTTTCCCCTCTTTGGGGTGGCGTAAGTGATGCCACTTCAAAGATAGTAGACGGAAGAAAATTTTGAAGGGATAGAAGAAAAATTAGTAGGAGAGAGAGATGCCCCCTCGAGTGTTGATGGGGTGATGAAAGAAGCTGATCGACGATCGAAAAAGATGTGAGAGATAGGCAGAAGAATGGGGAAGAGGCAGGATGCCCCGATGAGAGAGAAAATTAGGGGGGGAAGGGAAGTGATGTAGAAGAAATACAGAGGAGGGAAGATAAGATCTTAGCCTCTAGCCACTATTTATTGGAACAATTTTGATGTCATCATATTGCCATAGGAACTACATCATCGGTCCTTATGAAAAATATAAGCATACGACAAAGGTAGAATGACATGAAAAGCCATACTATGAACAATTTTCCATTGCTGAAAATACCAACTCCATGCAACATACAATAATGCAATGCAATACGAGAAGGAAACAAGCTCATTTAACAGGGAAAACAAGTACGAACACACATATCCAACCCAACAACGGTCAAGACAGTTGTACAAATGTTTTGTTATCAGTGCTGAAGAGATCCACAAGTTTGTGATTGATGAAAAGGGTTAAAAATGATGCCCCTGAGCAAGGATACATGGAAGGGGAAATGAAAATGGACATGGGTCCATGAAAAGTATTTGTGCGCAACAAAACAGCACCAGGCAACAAAAGTGCCTTAGAGTACATAGACGAAGCAAACAATAGCTTTGTGAATGGTTGTGAATCCAGTGATCCGTGAGTCATATTAATCAAGGAAGATGTGAGACAAACCAACAGGATATGGAGAAAATACCATGTACAAGACACAAGTTTCAGCCGTAATAAGCAAGTTACCATTTTTGTAAGGTTTTTTACTTTTTAGGATTTTTTGAAAATTTTTGCCTTGTTTTTGGATTTTTGACAGATATACTGTTTTTATTGTTTTTACTTTTCAAATTGTGGCAAACAGTAGAAGAAAGTAGAAGAAGAAAGTGAAGGGCCTAGGGGCAACAGAAAGTGCCCTAGGTGGAAGAAAGAAGAAACAAGTGACAAATAATGTCCTTGTTTAGTGGAAAAATTAAGAAAAAATAATTATTTGAAAAATAATTATTTACAAGAGTGTGGAGAAGAATAAAAATCACCAGGGAGAAATAAAATTGTCCAAGGGAGAAGAAAGGGGTATCGGACAGCAAAAAATGCCCCAATACGGTGAAAAATAAGAGAAAAATAATTATTTAATAAAAATAATTATTCCACAGTGAACAGAGGAGAAAATGGCGATCGAAACGGGCCTCCCGGCCCTCCTGACGGTGAAAAATGGGTTAATATACCCCACCAGGGGGGTAAAAACATCGCAACCAATTCATTTTAACTGAGCTATGTTTAGAAAATTTACCATGAGGCTCTGACACTGAGGAGAACCATGGTGATTGCACGAGACCGATTGAGGCACGCAGATGCAGTCTGGGGGTACCAGCAGCACACAGATGATGGCCCCTTTGTGAGTATCGAACCCTAGCTTAGTAATTTTGGTCATTAATGCATTAAATTTTAGCATTTAGCCCTAGGAAATCATGTTGGCATGTCTGCCTGCATGCAGGCATGGGTAAGTGTTAGGATAGGGGGCGTAGGCATCCTTTTTGGGGGCGCATGTGCCAAAACATTTTTTGCACACACGTGCATGCACCAGAAAACACACACGCGCACATGCACACATGCACATGTGTGCACGTGCACATGCATGGGAAATGGGGCACACATGTGAAAAGCGTGGCGCAGGCATGAAAGGGTGGGCACACACACAGGAGCATATGCAAACAAGCACGCAAGCACCCAATGTGTGGCGCACATGCCAAAAAGGGTGCAGGGGGGTGCATGTGCCCGAAAGAGGGCGCAAGTGCCAAAAGACATACGCGCATAAGTGTAGGTGCCAGAAATGTGGTGCACATGCCCAAAAGGGCACGCAGGTGCCCTAGACAGGTGAAAAAAAAGATAGGAAAGTGTCAAAAACATGACACTTAGAAGAATTTTTAGGATTTTTGGGTTAACCCTAAAAGGGGAGATAGATTTTTAGAAGAAGTGTTAGGAACTGACTAGCACCGTGTTATTTTGTAGAGACGATTACCAGTTTTGTAGACGCGGGAGTGACATACCCGGATTGCAAAGCTAGAGGGTAGTATGCACCGGTGCGACTGGCGAGCCATGGCGATACTTCTCGAGGCGGTGGGGCTAGGCCTTGTGTCTCGGATGCCTTCCATCATACTGGATCACGGCTTACTGACTGCGCTAGCCGAGTGATGGCATAACGAGAGTCAGTGTTTCAGACTGCCAATAGAGAGATGACTGTGACCATTGAGGATGTATGGTGGATTCTTCACGTGTCGATGATGGGCACCTTGATCGAGTACAGTTCATGATGTAGGCTGATTAGAGCAGCTTGCAGTGCCCTTTTTGGTGTTGATGATATACCACATGACAGGATGACCATAGCGTTACACGAGTGCATCTCCAACCCCACGTTACATAAGGGGCCTCTCTACATCATGTCTCTTATTAGTGGGTTTCTACTCACTGATAAGATAGGGACCTCGTTCTCGAGAGGACTACTACCCTTGGTTCATGGCATCTACAGCGGTGAGAGATATTGCTGGGGGCAGTGCATATTGGCCCACCTATACTGGGATTTACACTTGATCACATACCACGGTCAGAAGACCATGGGTCTAGCCTCCTTATTACAGATATGGTCATGGGATCATATTGTGATTGGATGCCCTGTGGGCCCTTTTCGTGTTTGAGATCCTGAGGAGCCATCATATATGGCATGGGTAGCAGCTGGTGGGGATGTACATGGCCATCTTGGCAGCCTATTCAGATATAGGTGAGAGTTTAATGAGCTGGTAGAGATAGATGTCATCTGGTGGCCATATAGGCATTTCTAGTGGCCAGAGGATGCCACAGAGCTCAGCGTGTGCCTGGTGGAGCACTTTATCATTGGCAGCCACAGTTATATTATGGAGTTGTATCAAGTAGACAGGTGCCAGTGGTAGCTTGGCAGGGTACAGGGGGTCCCCCAACTAGATATCTAGCATGCACGTAGGGATTCAGAGAGGCAGACCATGGGGCCTCATATACTGGTGGCCCGAGCTAGGGTGAGTTTCACACAGGTGGTCCCACAGGTATGGGACCCAGTATGACAGGTGAGAGATCCAGGGACCACAACTGACTATGCAGCTTGGTATGCTACAGTGTTACCCTGATGTCTCACCATTCCAGAGGAGGCTTGGGCAGTAGGCATTCACCCACCTGTAGAGATATGGCACGGTGTAGAGCACAGGGCGAGGGTAGTGGCATAGGGGCTAGATCCAGAGGATCCTTTTGATGGTATCCCACATGATGGACAGGGTGCCTCACAGGCATAGGGACCGAGGCTACATGGGCCTAGTACAGGCAGTAGTGCAACCACCCAGAGGTAGGGTCCTCAGAGAAGGGACAGTCTTCTAGAGCACCTCAGAGACCAATCCTTGAGGCACACATAGCCTCCCAGCTAGTGGCATAGATATCCATAGTACAGGTGCAGTTACAATAGGCCATAACTAAGAGAGACATGATCAGAGTAGAGAGAGATGATGCTTGAGGCTGGTGTGTGACTACCATAGCAGAGTGTGATGAGGCCTGAGCTCACATTGTTACTTTACTTTCATATAAGGATCAAGCTCGAGCCTAAGCTGGCCCAGGAGATGATAGAGTGGCATGGCGGAGACAGATTCAGGAGACAACGACACAGGGGGCTTAGATATTGAGTCTTCTTCATCAGTCTCAATCACCGGTGTGGATGGTTGATTGCATACAGAGACCATGTATATGCATGATCATAGGAACTCTAGCACAGAGGGACCAGGCCCGCGCTGAGCTACAGACTATGACTATAGAGAAAGACCGAGAGGCTGCATCCTCCAGATAGGCTGAGGTAGACCTGGGTTGAGTGATAGGGGAGTGTGATACTACCCTTTAGGTAGTGCTCACCTTCAAAGATGTGGATTGATATGTGACGCCACTAGGCTTGGTGGTGAGGCCCTATTTTATAGGACTACTTATCACAGGGTGGTTCCTCTAGAGTAACGAGTAGTACTTGTAACAGTCAGGGTCTGCATAGTTGTTACTCTTGTCCAAGTCAATGCCAATCCACTAAATCAGTGAGAAAACCAATACCAAACTCAAATGAAATCAATAGCACCATCTTAATATGGGTTCTGTCAACCAGATGATAAAAGAAAGCCGATGAGGGAGAGACAGGTTGAACACGAGCATTAGTTTGCAAAGTAGATCTATTTGTAGTATGCCTGCTTATGAACCATACTTGATGAAAAAGATAATGTTATAAAAATAAGATGGATACCCATGATGAAGCTTGATTCTGGGAAGTGATAAGCCCCCTCAGTGGATGTCAATCCACATTTTCACTATTAAAGAAAGAAGCATACATGATAAAAGATGTAAGTAAATGTCTAGATTTTCTGATTAAAAGTGATTGACAGAATGTAAACAGCATATGATGGAAAATAGGAAAATGTGAAAACAATGTTGGATTTTGTGTTACCTGAGTTCTTTTACCTATCTACAGGCCAATCACTTTCAATTGGGTGAATCTAGTGTTGATTAGGAAAATGCATGTGAACTAGGATCGGTCACGTTGATTAGGAGAAATATTACAGGAAGATGGACAACCATGGACAATGAAATCAAGATCATCGATGTCCACTAGATGCTGACAAGAGTCCATAGATTATAGGATGATACTTCAGGAAATTATCTCCACCTCTGCTAGATGCAGGAGCAGAGTCACCAAGAGATCGATGGAGGCTTATGATGTCGATGTGGTAGGAGCCAAAGTAACGGTACTGATTTCAGGGATTGATCTGGATGACATTGTCGTTGTTTGATAGATAGATGCTCGGGCTTGATATCAAAACTGCTTTCTCATTCTTTTCTGTCTAACCAGAACTTAATGGATGGCTCGTATTTGTAATTGGCACTGACCAGGTATAATCGGTGCCATTCCAAAAAATTGGTGTCAACTGAGTACCAGTCGGCACCAATCAGGGAACAGACCCCCAAAATTGCCCCCATGTTTTTGGAAACACGAATAGTGATCCTTCCAACTCAAATACGGGAAATATCCCACTGCATCGGTTTGGGGGGAGGAGAAATACCATGGGATAGATGGATAGAAATAGTACGGGAGGTTGGAAATTGATATGGGGTAGATAAGCGGTTTAAGATACATGTAAAAAGTGTAATTAAATAGTTAATATTTAATTATCCACGGGTAAAACACAATGGGGTATAATAAACTTAGGAAAAATGTTTAAATAATATTTAAATAAGCCTCACCTCTAGAAGTGGTGATATAAAGGTGCCTACCAGGTTACCCGAGAAGGTAAACGAATGTGGGGGACACTAAACTAGGTAACCAATTTTAGGTGTCTATAATACTGACCTAGGTGTCAGGGTCGAGTGCATTAGGCTCTGGATCATGGCGATTAGGCAATTCCATCAGATCAGTGAGACAACCCCTACTAGAGTAGCAAGCCATACTAGCACCATCCCATCCGCCACTGTTTTGTCGACCAGATGACAGATCTGGGAGCCCCGGTGAGGGAAAGAGCTGTGGTTGAGATCCACACTTTTATGTTGTATAGATTCTTTATATGTATGCCTCTTATGAAGGCCTAATTTTTGATGTACAACCTTGTATACATGTATTTTGATGATGTCTCATGATGAAAGCTTGATTCTTTCTGATACATGCGCCTTTTTGATAGCATTGTGTATCAATGATGTATTATATTGAGTACCGATCTAGACATTGTATGTATGTGTATAGATATGTTTGATGTAGCATCTTTGTACACCTCAGCTGAAGGCATTGTTGATATAGAGCACTGATTTGTATCCATTTTTGATGTATATGTATATTTACACACATGTATATATATGAGGATTACTTTGTTTTGGCTCAGATACACACAGTTATGAGATGATGGACTTCATTGTTTTTGTGTCCTGATGCATGTAATATGAGTGGGATAATTTTATGATGTGAAATACCCTTTTCAGAAATTACTCTATGTTGGTTTTCATTTCGTGTTGCATTTGTTGATGCAGCACCTATGGATGTGTTGTGACACGAGTGGGTATATATTTATTCTCATTGTAGGTTACATGTTTTGATTCAGCACTTATGGATGCATTATCTGATTTTAATGTTATGATGATTTCAATGTTTAGATGTACACATGTGCTATAGATGTTAGATGATAGATATTTAGATGATATCAAATGTATTTCTCATGTGTTATTTTGATGTATATGGATGAGATTATATGATGATATTGGTGCAAGGGGGGATAGATTTTTGATCATGCACAACCCCTCTTTCCCCCGTTGATGATATAATATGTGATGATTAGATTAGCATACATGCATATGTAAAACTTAGAATTTTATTTATATATGATGTTAGATGTGATGATGATGATGGTGATGTGATGTTGATGATAACAAAACAATGCACATGTAAGTAACACAACCAAATGCTAACAAAGAACATCAGGAAATAATGCAATACACCATAATTCACCATGTTTTATTAACATGTAACAAACACAACCAAATTCTTAAGAAAGAACATAATGAATTAACACATTACATCCTGATTTCCCTAAATTTCACCAGTATGCAAAAACATACCGCAATATACACAAGCAAGAATAAATCTAATCTAAGCAAGAAAAGATGAATCCTAACAAAGTATGCCCAAGCAAAAAACAACCCAAAATCAAGAATATAAAAACAACTATACAAGCAACAAGCAAAGCAAGGAACAAGACAATGCAAGTAAATGTTTTTTGTAAGATTTGTTTTTATGCACCAATTTTCTATTGTTTAGGTTTTTGTGAAACAATTTTCTATTGTTTAGGTTTTTGTGAAACAATTTTCTATTGTTTTTGATGTTTTATGAAACAATTTTCTATTGTTTTTGGGTTTTCCAAAGCTATGTGTAGGTAACCAAGAAAGTGTGGATGCCCCCAACATTAGATGGTGAATATACAAGGGCAGAAGCCACACGTTTATGAACAAGAATGTGAAGTCGTTGAGTTTACCCCAACGTAAGATGGGAAATAGTGAAAGACTACGCTCCTCAGAGATGAATAAAAGAAGGCAAAGCCAGATCAAGGCTTGACAGGATGGGACGCACAGGGAATCTTGAAGGCAGAACTAGGGTCTAGGAAAAAGAAAACTACCCTCCTAATGCAAGATTCTTGTGAAAAATGAATCCTCTTGAGGTGCCAAAAACTGGTTTTTAGCTAAGGACATGTCCAAAGTGCCACAATTGCGTAGTTTTCACTAGTGGACGACCTTTTTTTTCGATCATTTTTACCTCCTTGCGCCATGTTTAAGCATAGAACTGCTTAAGATACATGGTGTTCATGGGCTCTCAAAGCTCATCAACATTGGGGTGAGCTAGTTTGTATGCCTCTGTGCCATATTTGGTGACTATAACATAGGGTCCCACCTAATGTGGTTTGAACTTCCCTTTCTTTTCTCACTTTGCTCTGGTGTTGAACTGGTTCTCCTTCATGACTAAATCACCAACCTCAAACTGATGAGGGATGATTCTCTTGTTGTAGTTTCTAGAGACTCTATGTTGATACACTTTTAGGTGATTAAGAGTGTGAATGCACCTCTCATCTAGAAGCTCTAATTCAGACAGTCTTTCTACTCGATAATCTTCATCCTTATCCAGATAGTCCTGAAGAGAAATTCTCAGGGATGGAAGTTTCCGATCTCTAAAGGGATGATAGATTCTGTCCCGAACACTAGGGAATATGGTGTCACACCCGTAGGAGTGTGAATGGATGTTTGGTAAGCCCAAAGGGCTAGATGAATTTGTAGGTGTTAGTTTTGACCTATTTTACTGACCATCTTCTCCATTATCCTTACCAAATTCTTGTTTGTTGCCTCAGCTTGTCCATTACCCTGAGGGTAATAAAGTGTTGACCATTTTAATCTGATTTGGAACTGTTGCCAAAGACCTTTCATAGTTTTGTTCTTAAATGACTTCCCATTATCTGTAACAATGGCTACGGGAATACCATATCGACAAATAATGTGATTCATGATAAATTTAGAAATCTGAGCTCCTGTGACATAGGTTAAAGGGACAGCCTCCACCCATTTTGTAAAGTATTTTGTAGCTGTGATGATATGTGTATGACCATCAGATGAGGTAGGAGTAAGTTTTCCTATTAAATCAAGTCCCCACTTGGAGAATGGCCATGGGGTAGTGATAGGTTACAATGGTTGTGACGGAGCATGAATAAAATTTCCATACTTTTGGTAAAGTACACATTTTCAATGGTTGTGACGGACATAATTGCAACAATCAGTTTCCATGGTAGGCCAATAGTAACCTACTCTCAACAATTTCTTAGCCAAGACCATTTCGTTGGTATGTGCTCTGCACACCCCTTCGTGCACTTCTTTGATTGCCTAGATTGACTCCATCACATCCAGACAACGTAATAGATTCCCATCATAGCCATGATGATAAAGTGTACCTCCTAAAAGGGTGTAATGGGCTATCTGGTGAATCAGGATTTTCTTTTCAGAACGGGAGATATCAGGAGGGAATGTGTTGTCCTTAAGATAGGTAAAGATGGGTTCATACCACGGGGAATTGGGACCAACAACCTCACAAGCCAGGAAAGATTCTGGGCATGTCATACGTGGGCTGGCGTAGATTTTCTACAAAGAATGACATGTCATTATTCCTCCAGTGGAATACAAAGCATAGACCCCCATAGTACCATGACATCTACCGATCTATTCTATGCTCTTGGGATTTACTCAAAGGTAATGTCCAAAAGATACTCCTTTAGAGTTTCCACTAACTTTTTGTAAGGTATGAGCTTGTCATCCTTAACCTTGTATTCACCATTAACCTATTTGATAATTAATTGTGAATCACCCACAACCTTGACATGATGAACATTCCACTTGATGGCTAGCTTCATCCCTGCAATGAGTGCCTCATATTCTGTAATGTTGTTTGTGCATGGGAAGCCTAGGTAAAAATCCTATGGTATAGGATTGCCAGAAGGAGTAATAAGGACCACTCCTGCACCTGAACCATGAAACATAAAGGATCCATTGAAATGTATCTGCCATATGACAGATTCTTCAATGTAGAGCAAGGAGGCATCTGACAGATCTAGATTCAAAGGTTTTGTGCTTTGCAAAGGTGCTTTTGCTAGCTGATCCGCAAGTACTTGTCCTTTAACCAATTTTTCATGGACAAATTCTACGTCAAACTCAATGAGTAGAATGATCCAATTAGCCATTATACTTGTGAGGGTGGGTTTGGACAATAAATACTTGAGTGGGTCAACCTTGGATATTAGCTTGGTCTTAGTATTCAACAGGTAATTGGTGAAGTTTTTGAAAGGTAAAAACAACGGCCAAGCAAGCCTTTTCAATTTGAGGATAATTGAGCTCATAGGCGATGAGGGTGCGACTCAGATAGTACACCACTTTCTCCTTATGACCAAGGTCGTATTGGGTGAGTAGCGCACCAATAGAAAATTTTAGCAGAAATATAGAGCAAGAGTGGTTTCCAGGAGTGGGAGGCATGAGGACAGGTGGATTAGCCAAGTATTGTTTAAGCAAAGCAAAGGATTTCTGTTGCTCAGGTCCCCAAATGAAAGTGACATATTTTTTAAGAAAATGGGTGAATGAGTGACATTTATCTGCAAGCTGGGAGATGAAGTGGTGAATGGCTTGAATTTTCACCTGTAATCTGTGTAGTTGCTTGATATTCTCAGGTGGAGGCATTTCAGTGATAGCAGACACTTTAGCAGGGTCTACCTCAATACCTCGTCTTGACACAATGAAGCCCAATAGTTTCCTTGATAGCACACCAAAGACACACTTCTTTGGATTCAGCCTGACCTTTGTATTCACGCAGGTGTTCAAAGATACGCCACAAAATGACAGGGTGATCCTCTCTTGTTTTTTACTTTCCCAAGATATCATCCACGTAGTCTTCCATGATATCATGAATTCATATCATGAAAAATTACTATCATGGCCCACTGATAGGTAGCTCCTGCATTTTTAAGGCCAAATGGCATCACCTAATAGTAGAAGGTGCCCTAATGAGTCATAAAAGCTACTTTTTGTTGGTCTTGTTCAGTGATCTTGATTTGATTATATCTTTAAAATCCATCCATGATTGATAGCATTTCATACCCTACTATTGAGTCAACAATCATGTCAATATTGGGAAGTGGAAAATCATCTTTAGGGAAAGCCTTATTGATGTCCCTAAAATCCATGTAGATTCAAATACCAATAGGTTTTTTCTAGATAGGAACAATGTTCGATATCCATTCAGAATAATCAATTGGCCTAATGAATCCAGCTACAAGCAATCTTTCCAACTCTTCTTTAACCAATAGGGCCAATCTTGGGTGCATCTTTCGGAGCTTCTGTTTGATAGGCTTGGCATCTGCGTGCATGACTAGGTTGTGTATGACCAAAGTCAGATCTAAGTCGGGCATGTCTTTGTAAGGCCATGCGAACACATCAATAAACTCTCACAGAAGCATAGTGAACGTATTTTGTTCTCTATCCGAGAGTGATGCTCCTAATTTTACTATCTTGGGATCTTCTTCTATACCAAGATTGAAATCAATGGTTTCTTCGACTAGCAATTTTGATAAGTCCTCCATATGCATAGGATCAGGATGCAGGTTGAGATATTCATCCAAGGATGTCTCCATGATATTTTCATCCTTGGCATGGTCACTTTGTTTTTCCTTTGATTTTATTATTTGTTTGTCAGCCAGTGACTCAAAGAGGTTTCCACTGTGTGACTTGGACTTTGATTTTTTCTGAGGGTTTTCTTTAGAACTTTTTCCCTCACTTTTCTTTAATTTTTGCTGACCACGAAGTTTAGCCTCCTTGCTGAAGTAGGCACAAATATCTAAGTCGATAAATAAACCTTTCTTGTGATCTCCAATGGGAATTATATCCCTTATGCCCATGAAATCTGTGATAGCCACATCATTTTCAAATAAATCTAGTGGCATGTGACATTGTTGGTCCCATTCAACAAGGAAAGGGTAGACAAGGTCAAGGGTTTGTTCCATGGGGGTTATGGTTAGGACAGTGTTGTTTATGAAAAGGTTCATGGAGGCCAGATCCTCATATTGGCTATAATGGGAATCCATATTGATGTCTAGATAGTCAGAGCTATCCTTGCGCTCAGAATAAGTAGCATCTTGATCGTTAGGGTGTGATCCATAAGGAAAAATCCCAATGCCGTATATTTTTGTTTTGAAATGCGAAAGAGGGACTGGTTCTCTTTGTCCTTGTTCGTTCCTACCACATCCTAGGCCTTTGCAAGCCATGGAGTACATCATTTTATTAGATTTTTCATATTCCAGGGTTCGACAACAGGAAGGCTGAGTATCCTCAGGGAACCAAGTTGTAGGTGGATCAAGAAATTTCTCCTCATCTAACAAGCCTCCAGGTAAGAACAACCCAATAGTGTGTTCCTCTCTAGGTCTTTTGAAGCAGTAGTTAGGTCAACCTCTAGTCTTGGGTACAATGAGAGGTTGAAAATCAAGAGCACTTGTTGTACATTATACTCCCCATAGCCATATTTGAGGATTTTCATCTCCCATGAGTCAAATGGAGATGTTGAAGTAGACACACCATGAGCGCAAGAATTAAGAGAATCTGAATCAACCTGGGATTCCATGGCCTCAGACTGGAGAGGGACAACTATATCTACAGAGGGACATGCATATGTACCCTTTTGTGTAAAGCTATTAAGAGCTATACAATGAGTAAAGGGCTCAGAATCTCCTTATATTATAACCGTATGTCCCTCATGCTTCAACTTATTGCATTAATGAAACGTTGATGGCACAGCCTGCATGGAATGAATCCATGGTCAGCCTAGAAGCATGTTATATGTAAGTTCCAAGTCTAGGACGTAAAAATTTGTCTGATGGCAACTGGGACCCACCTCTATAGGAAACATGATGGTACTTGTTGATTCCCTTTCCACATTGTCATATGCAGTGATAGTGATGATATGGGACTCAAGATCTTCCTCTGTATGTCCCAACTGTTTGACCAACTTAAGCTGTGCAGATGTTCAACCCAGATCCATTATCCATAAGCACCCTATGGTTGAAAGTTATTTGATTTCCTGCTATGGGTGACAACTACCTCAATGTATAAGGGAAGATTATGTGTTGGGTTCATTAGTGGGGATTTCCCTATGGTTGAAAGTAAAAAAGTATGTTCACTTGGTGCTAATGTTTGCCACTGTGTCTTGAAGGTGTGAATTAGGATCAACTTCTAAAGGCACTCCTGACCCTTGAAGAGTTTGATACAGAATGTCTTTATGCACATTGGATATCTTGTGTAGATCTAAGATCGAAATCTTAGCAGACGTCTTTTCAATTTGTTCTAAAAGGTTATATTTACCATTTTACAGGGTCGATGGAGAAGGTTCCAGAATCAGGAGGCAGGCACACCTTGTTACCATAGTGCAGTCCTTTCCCTTGATCTGGATGGTATTGACACCGTCAGTAGGAGAGCGAATACATCTGATAAGTGAATCATAATGATTGTTATCTCTTTTGGTGTACAAGTAATTCATGGCTTTATAATTTTTGGAAGACTCTCCCCGATCCAACTTTGACTTTTGTAACTTATCATGCTTGGGGAATGGTTCTTTATATATCTCCATTTTATCGTTAGGTGTTTGTGTTTTTCCTGGGTTATCCACCTCTATCTCTCTGTTGTTAATGAGGTCCTAAATATAATGATAAAGCCATAGAAATTTGTTTGTCTTATGTCCTTTGACGTGATGCATTTTACAATATTCATGTTGCTTGTACCATAAATGTTTTGGAGTGTTGTCATCAAACGGTTGTGTTGTAGGATAGGTCATCATGTGGGCCGCATCCAATTTTTTTAGTATAACTGATAATGGTTCATTGAGAGAGGTGAATGTTCTTCACTTTGGTGGTGGTTGAATTGGGCCCTTGGTCAGTTTAAAAGGTTGAACAGTTTGGACCATTTGAACACATTTGGAATCTGTGATTCCGTCTCCCACCACATTTTTTTTGTTAACTAATTTCAGCTTTTCCATGGGTTTGACACTTTGGTTGTCTCTAGATTAGGTTTTGAGGGTGCCTTTGGTAATGAAATATTTTTCTATCTAAATCCCTTTCTTTATAACCTCCTCAATAGTACGAACGCAATGCATTTGGAGGTGGAAATCTATATCCAAGTTGAGATTGGGAACGAAAATTCTAACCAGCTATTTTTCAGGGAAAGCACAAGGGAAGCGATTAGCTATCCCTCTCCACCATTGGAGGAAGATGGAGAAAGTCTCATTAGGGCACTGCTTGGTGCCATATAAGTCTGTCATTGTGACATCACTCTCTATGTTATACGAGAAGTGACACATGAATTTTTCTACCAATTTTGGCCAGGTGAAAATCGATCCTCGTGGTAAGCGTGTAAACCACTCCAAGGCTTGACCTCTAAGACTCTTGTAAAATAGTATGATGAGGTAATTTGCACTATAAGACACCTCCTAACATGCCATGTAAAAATATTTAACATGATCCTATGGATCTCCCTTTCCTTTATATTTTTCAAACTTTTCCATATCAAATTTCTTTGGAAAGGGTTGAAGGGTCATTGTCTTGTCCAAAGGATAGGGGCATAATTCTTCGTATTGAAATTTCTTGATGCTCCCTATATTACTCTCTTGTAAGCTCATGAGCATCACTTTCATGGACTACACTTATTGTTTGAGTAATTTTTCTTTAGTGGGAGAAGCAGGGATGTATACATGATGGTACAAAGTGTCTTATTCTCCTTGGTTTTCTTGATGGAGTTCATTGATCTGAACCCTAGGCCTCAACTTTTAAACATTCTTGTTTAAGTCTTACTGTACATGGGAAGTAAGCAAAGCTAGTTTTTGACTTAGGTTACTAGTTTGTTGTTGGATTGTGGCTTATTCTTCTAAAGGTTCCTTCTCCTTGTATTGTGGAGGTTCTTCACCCATCTCATGTTCTATCTTATTTCTTTGTGGCACTTTAATAAAGGGTATTCTATGCCCTACCACTTTATCATTTTCTGCACAAGAGGTAAAAGCTTGTCTGTGTGTTAAAATATCTTCCCTAGTGGTAAGGGGACATTCTTCCTCAGCAGTGTTATTCACAGTTAGTATTGTTTCATTCTCAGTGGGAAATTTGGCCCCTAATTTTATGACCCATGCCAACACTCTATCTTTGTTTCTAAGAATAAATTCATCCAATAGAGTGGGGTCAAAATCGAAGTTTGCGTGTGGAGATTCTAATTCATTTGCAATATGATCGACCATCTCTTTTGTTTCCTTTTCTGTAGAAAAAAATGGTTCTAGCTCATGTCCAATGAAGGGGTTTGACCCTTGTCTGTTAGAGGTTTCCCAATCTTGCTCTTTTTGTTCATCATTTGTCTATTTCTTTAATCCTAGACGTGTTTTAGGAGACATGTTTTCGTGATAGTTTCACTAGGGTGAGTTGTAAATGTGTTCAAAGTTTAGTGACCACCTCTAAGTGAGATGAAAAGTGTATTTGTGAATAGTATGAATAAGTCAACCACGCAAGAATACCAATGTGATAGAGTGATAAATCACTAGTGACACAATCATTTGGTATTAAAACCTGTTTAAATGAAGTACCTCCTAGACAACATTTTAAGGAGTAGTTTCACGTCACAAGATGTTTTCACTTATGCCAAGTTCAAGGGAATGAACAAAATTTATGTAAATACAAGAAGTCAATGTGATCTCCCAATCAAGATATATGAAGAGCAATCACAAACTCGATTAAGACCTATATCTCAAAAAGTGCCAATTACAATCTGTGAATGACACAACAATATCACCAAGATATGTTAACCCACTTTGCAAGAAAGTGAAGTATTGATATCAAGGTTTTATTGATATAAGACACAAAAATGGTAACACCTTGCACTCTTTGAAATCAAGGTAATAATAGAACCGAACTAAAAATATCAAAGTATATCTAGGAATAGTTAAACATGTGTGCATCGTAACCTTACAATATAGATATTTATGTCGAGTTTACAAGAAACAAGACATAAATATCGAATTTGTAGTGATACAATACAAACAAGCTAACTCTTCTAAGGAATTCCATGGTGATGAACCACACCTAACTACACCGATGATCTTGACATGGGTGTCAAGATCACAATGACTACCAATGACGTGAAAATTCTTCCGCACACTTTAGACTTTTAACTAACCCAACCACAAACATGGATGGGTGTAAACGGACATAAAAGTGAGAGAAATATTCAATTGGTAACACAAAGGTAGTCACCCTTCTTCTGATTAACAAAGTGTCAAAATAATGTGAAGGAAGCAAATTAAAAAAAGGATGAAAAATGTTGGCTTCACTTTGGCAGAGTTTCCCCTCACCCCAAGGCAAGTAAAAACTAGGTGAAAATAACATGTCACACATTTCTCAATGAAAATGTGGTTCATAACTCAACACTTCTTTAGAATGGTCAAAGTGGGCTCCTGGACAAAGTATATCTTCCTAGGTGGTTCTCTCATCCTAGGTGCTACAAATATTTATCCATGAGCGGGACGATTTACCTAAAAAGTCGGAATGACTAGTTTGGGAGTATCTCAACTTTACCCCCTTCAAGCATAGTGGGAAATAAATGCATCCAAGTGTGTACTTAAAAGGGTCACATAGGGAAAACTTGTAACTCTATATCACAAAGGATTTACTAGTCAGATAGGTAGTGTGGAGCACTTCCAGTTTTGTTGACAAGGTTCCCTCTTAGGTGGACTACTTTAGGGTTATTAGAACCACCCCATTGTTGTATCTTAAGGTGTTATGCCAAAGGGGTTATGTTCTAGTTGAGTAGAGAGGGACATGCCCTTTTCTAAAACTTGCAATACGGTGTTTTGAATATGTTGTTCGTTTTATCTTTTTTAATTAGATATGGTTTTCTCGAACACCATTTGACAACCTATATAACAACTGTATTAGTAGTTTTTTTACTTTTGTTTTGATTCCTCCGTTATTTAACAAGCGATGGCGTTTTGGTCCTGTATAATGATTTTTAGTAGTTTTCCATCAAAATATAAGGCATCATTTTTTATTCTCTAGATCATCCAAGGACGCAAGAGAAGAGCATACGTGATGTCTTCAAAATCCAAAAATATATCAAATGGAAAATACTTGAATTCATCTATGCCAAAATAACCAATTCCAACTTAAATACTCCTAAAAACCTCAAAGCATCAAAATAACTTAAGAATCATTTCTGATTCCCAAGATCACCCCAAGGGATGTGAGGGAAGAGCATACGCGATCCATATTCCTATAAGTAAACAATGTGAAATATCACCTAATCAAATATAAACATGTAAAAATAGCCTGCAAAGACAAATATATGATTAGATAAACCTGTAAGAATGTTAGCACATCAACACCTTAATTTCAAAAAATGCAAAAGGACACCTACGCCCCTTTTTAGCACCTACACATGGGTTAGGGCGTATGCACCACTTAAGATTGTTTCGGCGCACAGTGCCCCTGTGCCACTCGAGAGGTGTGTGCGCCATGAAAATAGTATATGTGCCACTAAAACATTGCCTGCACTACTTTGTGGAATTTTTGGATTTACCAAGTGCTTGGGACACTAGAGAGGTATGTGTGCCACAAAAACAACATATGCGCTACTCTAAGAAAAACATACAAAAAAATAAATAGAATAACCGCATTACCAGAAAAATGTGTCTTCGCCACTAAAACAACATGTGTACCCTAGTTAGGGTGTGTGCAATGATATGACAAGTTTTAGAATGTAATGAAGGTACAATACGAAATGAAATCTACACCCAGGTTAGTGTGCATATGCATTGGTTAGGGTGTGTGAACTAATGTTACCAGACATGCGCCAAGGGTTGGCAAGATAGAGTGACAGGTTTTAAACATTCCCCAAATTAGTACATTAGAACAAGTAATTTTTTTTTTTTTGATAAATGCTTCCTAGTTATAAATACATAATTTAGAACTCACAAATCAAAATAACCATTCTTATAACAGATAACCATATGCAGCTGTAATGACTCAGTGCACCACCGATCTATTCATTCCATGACTCGGTGATCTACCGATCTATTCATGTGTTTCACAGAGTTGGCGTTTTTACAAACTCTTCACTCTTGCGGTTCTCTTCCCTAATCTGGGATTTCAGAATGCTCTGTCCAAGGAACCTATCTGAATAATCGTTACCATTATTCATCGGCATCTCGTCCCTTAGACTAGGTGACATAGGACAACGCAATCAGCAGCTTGCGATACTTTGGCCAAAGTTTTGAAACATACTGTTCATGTCTCATATTCCTTGACGGCATACTCGTCAATCTGGAATACGTCCTCCACCCTACTCCGATGTTATATAGAATGTCCCATACTGACTTCTGTCAGTCATCCCTCCCCCAAGTCATTCACTCAGGAACGGATTAATAACATGACAACGTTATAAGGATGCTCTTGAGGACTAGGGATAAGCTGACATACTGGATAAACCCTAGTTAACCCAGTGTGTCAATGTACCCCAAATCTCCAAGGGCAGCCTCATAACATGACCATGTTCCTAACCAGATCCCGAGTAAAAACTTGTTCGAGTTTAAGGTGTAAATCTTAACGATCAATGCAAAGGGTGTCGCCATAAGCCACCTGCATTGTTGTATCCTCGAGAAGATCCTAATCTTCTCGAGGGTACAACCCTGCAGTCGACATGTGCCGACATCCTACAAAACCACCTCGGAAAGATCTACTTATCCTAAGGTGTTACATACGTTGAGTTGAAATTATACTTTAAGACTCTCCTTTCCGATTAGTCTTATCCCAACTCCTGGGCTCCTCATCATTGAGTTGCCTTACTTAATTAAGATCCATTTCACAGAGAGAAATTAATAAGATTTGAGATCTCGTCAAGAGTTCTTTTATTCACCATAATCTTAATCAACGAAAATGGGCAGTAGCCCTAAGTCTCCTCTTAAGGATGATAAATATACCTTTTTAGGTTTATATCGGTTTTCCAAAACTGTATTATATCATACTTATTTGTATTAAGATATAGTAATTTTAAATCATTTAATATGTTGTCTTGACTTAGATCAAGGTTAGGAAGTAATAAATTACTCTTCCCGTTCAGCTTCCTGTTAAGGTTTATTTTAACCTTAGCTTCTCGAAGAACAGTGGGCTAATTTCTAATTTAGCCTTATATAGAACATAACAGAACTACCAATCATTTACAAGTATCCAGCCACATAATCTTTACAAGGCTTACTTAGAGAATCCTAATATCTTCAAGGTATAAAAATAATAAAAATGCACTTAAAAACATTCGAACCGAAGAAGTTCAATTCATCAAGATACAAATGCAGCCACATAAGTAACAATCCCCTCATTTCATTCATTTCTAAGCTAATCAATTACAATTTATGCATTCAGCATATTTGATACAATACACAACAGCAAGAGAACAACTTTCTCAGTGTAGTACATTTAGAGAATCAAGTTGGAATTCATCATAAACCAAATTAAACAATCTGAACATCATATCAGATCTGCGTGCCTTTACCACTTACGACAACCATCTGCAAAAATTGTCAACACGGGTCAGTTCGGTGAACTGAGCATGATAAGCACTAATTCTTAAAACAATTGCAATCCACCAATTGCTCTCATTAAACACCCTGTTTAAATGAAATCATTTCATCAAACATGTAAACATAATTCAGACTATGCTCTTTCTGTAATTCAAACATGACTTTTAATGCATAACTCATATTATAGTTACCAATTAGTCCTAAATACTTTTCAGATGTTTCATCATATATATTAGAGACTAAGAAGAACAAATGTATCCAAAACAACCATCCATCTGAATCACTAGGACAGCAATAATCCACAAATTATTCCATTCAACAACACAAATGAATTTCCTAACAGTTCGTGTATCCAACAAATATGTTTTTACCCTTCCACAAAGGCAGTTTATAACATTCCGCAAGCTCAACTGACGGGATTCTTTTATAATCATAACATATTTCAATGGTATTGACAAGTATACCTACTTATACAGCAACACACATTTTATACCAGTCTCTCCATACAATACCACAGTCTATTCTTGTTATGCCCTTACCGTAGAGATCACATAAGGATACAAGAAGAAAGCACACAAAGTTTCCAGACTAGGAGAGAGTATTTTCTTATTCCTCCTATTATGCATCAACATATACTTTACAGCATAGGAAAAGAAACAGAGACAGTCAGATTCCCATATCAATCATGTTCTGGACTGTACCGACTCCTCTAGAATAACGCAATTACATTTACGCATGCGACTAAACAGTCGAGATTACAAGAAGAACTACAGTTTCATCTAAATCCAATTATAAAAATCACCTGTAGCTATTAAGCAATACTAGAGCTCCCGCGACAAGCAATAATAAATAATCTGACCAAAATAGACTCAACAGATCTTTCCATATCATTCATTAAACATAAAAAAATACCCAACGCCATCGCCTGACATGGCACAGCTAGGAACCCTTTATCTCAGTCAACCAGAGTCTAGATAACACCAAAAACAGAAGACGTATCTAGATGCAAACACAACGACAATTCCACTGAGTCGAAACACAACAAACATTCAACTGAGTCTAATCCCTATAGTTTATACAGCAAGGACTTTACAGAAGTCGCCTCCATTACAAAAGCTCATCAAAGTTTTAACCTAAGTCGAGCTAATACGAAAATACAGCAGGGACTCAAATAGAGTCGTGCTTGTAATGTAAACCCAGCACACATTCCACAGAATTGAACTGAATATAAACACAACAACCTTTAGAAAGAGTCGAATTAATAAGTATGCACAGCGAGGACTTACATCAGAAGTCGAGCCAACACGCAAACACATCAAGGACTTCAACAGGAGTCGTGTTCACATGGAAATACTGCAAGGACTCCTACGGAGTCGTATCCAACAAGAACTCACAGCCAGGGTTTAGATTGAAGTCGAATTCATACGAAAACATTCAAGGACTCCAACAGAGTCAATACCAACAGTCTTCACAACTAAACTTCTACAGAAGTCGAAATACAAGATACATTTCAAGGACTCCAACAGAGTCAATATCAATAAGTATTCACAACTAAGCTTATACAGAAGGACTCAGAAATACAAGATACATTTCAAGGACTCCAACAGAGTCTATACTAATAAGTATTCACAACAAAGCTTCTACAGAAGTCACTTTCAAGTAAAATAATCACAACAAGCATCCCATTCAGAAGGAACTTTAAGTATACCCAGCAAGATTCAACAGGATTCAACAACATGATAACACAGCCGCGTCTTCAGCCGAAAAAGAATCCAAGAAGAAGAAATAAATACAGTAACATTTCAACAGAGTCTTCACATAACCAGAGATTCCTAAATCCTCAGGAAAAGAAGAACCAATACATTGCTTCAAACCAACTGTACTAAAAATCACCTGAACAGAGTTGTTCTAATGAAATCATTTGAAGGAAAGCAAGATTTTTAAAAGTTAGGGCCTATCATGCCTGATAGTGTCGCTTAAAAATCCGAAGAAGACCTCTGAATGTGCTCGCACCTTCTCTTCTTCTTCCACGATAGATTAAACAACAATAATCTGTTACCTTCATGCCTTATAAACCTTCCCCAACCGAGAAAGGAGCTAGATATTCTCATAGTTGCCATGCAACACAAAGTAGACTGGTTCGAAGAACCAGTGATCAAGCAGAGAGAAAAACGGAACGCATGGAAAACCAAACAACCAACAAATTTTCCTTTTGCATGCCTTCCCAAGCAATCCGCGCTCGGGAACCGAAGTTCATCAATAGCATTAACTCCCATATTCCCGCCTAATCTCCATTGCCACCGACCGCCAAAGTTGGTGATTGCCAATTGAACACAAACAACCATTCCCAAATTTGGTGATACCGCCACGTCAGGTCTCAATAGATGTTTACAACCTCCACCAAATCCCAAGTCCTTCATCCTTATCCACCTCATAAATGCCATAGAAACCACCGCCTATGACTCGCGCCCCTTCATAGGTCCCCCTCCAACCATGATCATTAGTTAAGATAGGTTAGAAACATAGGTAGATCATAAGGTAAGACATTAGTCTTACTTCATAGTGCTAGGTGTAGCTAACCTTAGGAACATTTAGCTTATAGTTTAGGGCTAGGTTAGATTAATAATAATTTAACCGATAGGTTATAGTTTAGGTTAAGGTTATTAACCTTAACAAATCCAGTCTAGGTCTCCCAAGTAGGACCGATCCGTATTAGAACCAAACAGGGTAAAACATCCCTGTACAGGATCCTATCAGGTATTGCTAAATAAGCTTACTGAATACCCAGGAACATCTTACCTGGCTTAAGGTCTAGGCCTTCCCGATGTTACGGTATTTGGAACCGATTTTCATTTAACAAGATCAGCCTGAGTTAACTCCTGAATTGCTCATTCAACTCATTCAGACCTTGCAACTTTCGTAAGGTCAATAAATTTTGTTCATCATGAATAAACTTAAAACATCTCTTGGATCAATGCCACTGATCCAAGGCTGAGTCATAAAGATGGATAAATCCACAATTCATCCCGAAATCAGATTGAACTCAGGTGCTAAAAATGAAAGAAATAAAAGAGTCCAAACATATTCCGACTCAGTCAAAGATCTTCAAATGCAAAGAAGATACAATCCAGATCAAGCATGACTTCACAATCAAAGGAACACGTCCTTATACAGAAGAAATCATATATCAACACTTGAGTGCTCAGGAGGAAGTAACAACAGTTCAGGGCGTTTTAGTCACAATGGAGGCTCTAAAAATGTAGGTGAAAGTGTAACTAACAATTTAACACAATATTTATAATTTAGAAGAGGGAACTACTTTAACCTTAACAAATGTCCTAGGTATACCTAGCAAGTATGATACCGATCCGTATATGCAGAATCTGTCAAACTCAAGTGTGAGCACCATATCCATGTGCCACTTAATATTAGATGACTTTGAATCTAATCAACACATAAATAATGTTGACTGAATAAATACCCCTTAACATCTTACCCTATGCTTAAACATTTAACTAAGGACCTAAAAGTCCAAATGGCCAGAAATCATATTTTCTTTCTTTTATCCTGGCAATGAGAAGCTTCATGAGGTACCTCACGTACTTTAGATCAAGAATGGAGTAAAATGTAGAGGGCTCCTGAATGATCAAAATCAACTCATTAGATAGAAACTTGTGCTTACTTCTCGTAAGGTCTAATACAGATGTCAAGGTTATGTAGTAATGTTTTCCAAGTAGAACTGTAAAGGTACCCATGTATATCTAGGATATCACTAGGAAAGAAGAAGAACCCAAGAGACACTTTTCCTCAAGAGGGGATGTAGATTGGTGAATTCCACAGATCTCTCATCCCGAATGTGGGATCTAAATGGAGCTCAGAATATCGGTCTAAAAAGGGGAAAGATGATATCCTCACTAGTCTATGACTAAAGAAGACATATTAGTTTGTCCTCTAGTCAAAGCTCTTAGTGAAATAAAGACATGTTGGAAGTTACCCATCAAGCACAACTTTAATCAAAGGAACATCTGCATGTCCTGGTTTATGAAAGATTTTCATGGATATTAGCAAGTGAGTGACCTTAGGACCGAAGGAATTAATGACCAATTCAGAGTAGTGACATTATACCTGTAGAAAGGATTTCCAACTGAGAATGTAGGCTACATTAATCCACAATAGATTCAAATGGATCTAACCTAGAAGGGTTGATCAACAAAGGTCTTTGGAAAATTTGAAGTGGTAAGTTACCAGATAGGGGCACTCCCAATTAACCTAGCGTCCTTCACTGGGCACCTTCTGAAATCCCCTTTTGGATGATGGAAATGCCATGTAGATCTTCATGTCATCTTTACTAAAAGGCAGACTGGATTAGGTCAGGTAGATACTTGTTCGCAATGACTGCTTAACAAATAGAACCCTAGGTGTCTATAGTTTTACCTATCATCCACTTGTGGCCACTAAAGATGGAAGGGATTCACATATAAATGGATAAATGAAATCCTCAAGTGATGACTATAAAGGGACTGATTTAGGTAATTCCATTCTGAATACAGCAAGGAGTATGGTCCCATAATGTTATAACATAATTGATAATTTGACCTTCCAAGAGTCTTTTCATAGTAGGTTGCATATCAGAACTAGGTGAGACAATGCCACGTTTGTTGATTCTGTGTTTAGTGGAATTACCATCCACCATGTAAGAAGATTTAGACAACAGGATCCGAGGGTAAAACACAATGGCCTCGTCCACCTGAGAATGTCCCATAGCATACCTTTAGCTAAGTAGAAACGGTGGCGATGGATAATGACCCCTACCATCGGAAATGGAGATCTAGTAAACTTCTTTCATCATGTCACTAAAAAATGGTCATAAGTGGTCAACTTGCCAGTTCTAGGGATTCTGATGTAGGTTGTTGGGTCCAGGAACTTGTCCCACTAGTTACAGAACTACTCAAATGACCTCTTATTTCAATGGAGTAGTAATCATTCTAGGACAGTACCCCCAATCTCAATAGATCTCTCCTTAGTATGGAAGTCTTCCCAGTTTCAACCTGAGTAATGTAACATTCCCATTTTAAGACTTTAGAAACAAAGAATTTTTTTATTTTTTTTTTTACATGATTAATGTTCTCTATTCTAAATACATAATTTAGAACACACATTTCATAACAATCATTCTTATAACAGATAACCATATGCAGCTGTAATGACTTGGTGAGCAACCGATCTATTCATTCCATGACTTGGTGAACTACCGATCCATTCATGTGTAACATTGAGTTTTAAGTATTCTACTAAATACTTCATATTCTTGGTTCTTTTACCCTATTTTGGGTTCTCATTGATCTGTCCAAGGAACCTAACTGAATATTTGTTACCAATATTCATCAACATCACGATCCTTAGACTAGGTGACATAGGACAACAATCAACAGCTTGCGATACTTTGGCCAAAGATTTCTAACATACTGTTCGTATTACTTATTCCTTGATGACATACTCATCAATTTGGAATATATCCTTCACCCCACTCCATTGTTATCTAGAATGTCTTACACTAACTTTTGTCAGTACCCCTTGCCCAAGGTTTAACTCTAGTTTCAGGTTAACAACATAGGTCATGATATGAAGAGGCTCATAAAGACTTAGGGTAAATTGGCATACTGGGTCAACCTAGGTTAACCCCGTGTGCCAAGGTACCCTGAGTCCTAAAGGGATACTTCATATCCTGACTATGATACTAACCAGTCCTGGAGGGAAATCTTGATCAAGTTCAAAGGTGTGTAGATCTTGACGATCAATGCAGAAGGGTGTTGCCACATGTTAACTGCACTATTGTATCCTCGAGAAGATCCTAATCTTCTCGAAGGTACAACCTTGCAGTTGATGTGTGTCAACATCCTACGGAACAAGCCTCGTAAAGATGTACATACCTTCAAGAGTTTACTTACGTTAAGTTAAATTTGGGTTATTAGATGACATATTTCGGCAGCCCATCAAACCCTGAGTCCAACACTCTTTAAGTTATTTTTACAATTCAAATTCATATTAATCCTAAGAACTTTAATTAACTTAAGATTGCTTCCAAATTTGTTAGTTTTGACCTAACAACCCGTTATCCAAAAACAGGACAGCAACAACTTAAGTTCCTTTATTTTTAATAACTTAACTAATTAAGGAAGTGTAACAGCCTACTAAGCTGAAACATATCAAACTTATTATAATTAAATCTTAATGATTAACAATCATATCTTCCTCTTTTATTTAGTTCATTACTAGAGAGGAAGGGTCTTCCTCTTCATAGTTACATTCTAGGGCTTAACACTCCCTATAATGTCCTTTATAATTACAATAATTTTTATTATAGTTTTATATCACATCACTTGATATAATGAAATACTTAGATAAGAATATTGTATTCTGCCACTTATTTAATCTACAGGTTACTTAGGAAATTTATCTAAATTTCTTTTTTATAATACCCATCAAGAATACACATTAAAATCATATAGACAATAAGAGGTTTTATTATTTCAAACAAGATAATTTACACAATCTATGCAAGTAAATTCTCATCTTTCAATTCATTTCCAAAACTTATACATTTACAACTTATGCATTTTAGGCATACTGTAAGACAACAGTCTTTATTCAAAACAGATAAAATTTTCTTTTTACAATACTACTTGAGAACAAATCAGAATTTCTTCACAAGAATCAACTTAGATCAGCCAATGCATCATATAAGTTTTGCCTTCTTTTATCACTTACGAAGTCCATCTGCAAAAATTGCTAGCACGGGTCAGTTCAATGAACTGAGCATGATAAGCACTAAGCCTTAAAACAAAGTGCAATCCACTAAATGTCCCAATAAGAACAACCCTGCTTTAATGAACCACTAAGTATTTCATACCCCAAAAGCATATGTAATATTAATAAAAGAAGAGTAATACTAAGGCAGAGTTAACAAATGGAAGAACAGAATATACTCTATAAATTATGTCCTTCAACTTAAAGTATAATTGATCTCATCAATTATCTTTATAAAACAACAATCATAACATATCATTATTTCTAATCTTTCCAAATATATTACAACACTTAACCTTACTAAAATATTTAGGAAATGATTTCATCATATTCACATTAAGATGTTTCATCCAATTTTTCAAGTAAAGAAGAGAGATAAAATATCTCTGTTATGCCCAAGCACTTAACATCTGAGAAGGTAGAAACAGATGCATATCATGATTTAACTATTCCTCTTAAAGGTTTACTACTTTAAAATTCAACATTTTAAAGTATTCATCAAACAAATTCATATAAAGGTAACCCTAGAAAACATGATAGATTATCAGTCAACTATAAGTTTACAACTTCTCTTAGCCAACCAATCAACCAAATTTTCCTACTTAATTTTAGTCAATTTAAAAAGTGCAGAAAGACTAAATTAAGTATTGAATCTCTTTTCTAATCAGAACAAAATTAGGAAGTTCCATCCATTGAACTTACCCAATCTACATTAGAAAAGGATACCTATCATAATATGATCCCAATTCTATAATCACAATATTACAACTTAATTAATAGTTTTTTATAACTTCCTTTTAAACATAGTTCATGTTTAAGTAGAGTTCCAAGAAAAGAGAACAAGAACAAATCAAAAAAGAGATAACCAACTGATAATCTTTCTCAACTTTCCCAATATAATGTATGATTTCTACTTTCCATTGAAAGATTATTAAATGAAACTCATACACAGTTAATCAAAATTTACAGTGTACCTTTCAAGATTAGGGTAACAAACTTCAGTCGATAATAAAACATGCATTTTTCTTTCTTAGAACTCATTTACTCATTAAAGTTCCATCTAGCTATAGTAAAGTTCAAAAAGTCCACATTCAATTTTATAATCAAAAATTCATTTATTGAACCCAACAAGAGATAAGAAATCAATTACTTAATATCAATAATATATTATATAATTTCAATGTGCAAGACTCAGATTCCAGCACAATGAAATAAACATAACTTCCTCAAAAGATCGAATCAATTCAAAGTTTAAAACCAAGTTAGGGTTAAAGATAATCAATTTGATAATATCTAAACCAACACAACAGTTACCATTTACAATTGATCACCAAGTAACAAATTTATTTGCACAGTGTTGCATCTCAAATTCAAATCACAAATTCAAAAATACTCAAGCATCGTAATGATAATAGACATAAACAAAAGGAATTACTTGTATATGGTTCAGAATAAGAAATGATTTTCCTTTTCCAATTAACACCTTTTGAACACCTTCGTTTCATACTTATTGATAATATTCTTAACAGAAACTAAAACCCGATGACAACAAAACATGAAGGCTAGGTTCAAACAAATCTACAATAACAGTTAAATATTCAAAGAAGACAATAGTTCATGAACATCATACCTTAAGTAGACTCAATCAACAGTCTAGTTTATCTACATGTCTAACACAGGTTCCAGATGTATGCGGGTTGCAAGAAAACAGTCATGTTTTCGCATGGAGAATTACAAATGCCAAGCCATATATGGGTTTTATTCACAATCCAATAATCATTGAATAAAACACTATCACCAAAGTACCGAGAACCTCTACGATGGATTTATCCACCAAAGCAAGTTTCCAACAAAACCTCTATTTGCATATAAGATTTATATGACTATGAGTTCCTTACCAGCTTGAGACCACAAATGCAACAAAGTTTTCAAACAATAAACTCAACACACAGACAGAACTCAAGTTATTTTCTTAAAACTCAGCTAGTAATTCATGGCCAACAAAGTGGTCGAAACCAAACTAAAAATTTCCATCAACCGAAAAAGTTAACAGAGTTACTAATATTTCTCTCGCATGCCAAGTTATTTTTACAAAAGACAATACAACTAAAGCTTCCAACTGAATCACTTATTTCACGGTTTCGAACCTAGAATGCAAGATTTTACAAAACCCAACAAATTAAATAACCAGATAAGCATGAAATGCAAAAACACATCAGAGAAAAGGGTTTTAATGAAAACACTTAGAGGAAGCAAGAGATTTTAAAAGTTAGATCCTATCATGCCTGATAGTGCCACTATGAAATTGAAGAAGACCTCTGATCAAGCTCCTTTCTTCTCCTCTTCTCCACGAAACATCAAACAACCAAAAACTTCTTCCCCAATTCTTTATATACATTCCACAAAACAAAAATAGATCCAAAACCTCAAAAATTGCCATGCAATGAAGCTTAAACTACTGGTTCGAAAAACCTAGAGTTCATGAAGAGAGAAAAATGGAGAACATGCAAAATGAAACAACTCATCCAAAATCCGCTGGAATGCCTACCAAGGCAATTTGGGCTCGAAACCCAAATGTAATTAATTCTATTAACTCCAAGTTTCCCACTCAGTCCTCCTTACCACCGACTACCAAATTTAGGTGAGTTCCAAGTCAAATTTAGCAAACATTTCAAACTGTAGTGATATTGCCACCTAGGCCTTCGCCAACCAAACTAACTCCTGCCAAATCTGGAAATCCGTATGCCTTCCAACCTTATCACTTAACATTAATGCCATAGAAACCATCACCAATACGTATGTGACCTCCTTAGGTTCCAATTCATATCCACTAAATTAGGGTAGATTAATGGCTTAGGTTAGATCTTAGGTAATTTAAAGTTTATACCTTCAGGATATTTTATTATTTTTGGGCATTAGTTAGTTGACAAGGTCATAACTTGCATGCATCTGGGTAGTCCGTTTGAGTCCATTTGTTTTTTGCAATTCCATCTAATTTGATGAGACCAAAGTACTAGGTCACCCTCCGCTTTGTCCGGTTGGTGCCAGTTTTGCGATGACACGTTTTTGGGCTCGAAATCCACCATCTTGGGGACCAAAAATTAGGATTTAAGTTATCAATTCAATTTTTATCCTATTTTTGGGCATTAGTTATTTTTAGTCTCTTGCATTGCATTATAGAGTTTGAAAGTTGGAAATTACTCTAATTTATGGTTGTAGAAAATATGCATGGAAATTTTTGTGCACACATAGGAATAACCATGTGAACTTACTAAGAATTAGTACGTTCTAGTAAACTACTAAAAATAGTAAATTTCCACCACCTAGAGTAGATTTAGTCTGATGTTAGTTAGAGCTTCCATGGAAAGATCAAGTTGGGAGGTAGTTTCCTTATTTAAGACGCATTGTATTTCATTATTCAATAAAAAATAAGAGAGATTTGATTTTCTTTTGGAGCTCAAGGTATTTCACAATGTATTGATCTGGTTTGTTCTAAAGTTTGGGTACATTATCTGGTATTAGAGAAAGTTTGAAGTATCTTTTAAAAAAATGGTAGGAAGAGGAAGAGAAAAATGAATCTAAGAGGCATTATTGCTGAGATGAATAGAAACATGCAAGATTTGCAAAGGCAAGTTGTTGGGCTTGGTGCAATTATAGCCCAGAGAGAAAATTAAGGTGGAGATGAATCAAATGAAGAATAAGTTTGTGAAGAGGAGGAAACACAATGACCACCATCAGATTTTGAAGAAAATATTATTAGAGCATTCGAAGGAAAAAAATTATGGGATAAGAGATGATGTTTCAAAATATGCAGGTAGCCTAAAAAAAGAGGAGTTTATAGAGTAGTTTATTAGCATAGCAATTTTTTTGAGTGGAAGGCTATGTCAGAGGAAAAGAAGGTAAAATTTTGCATGTAGGAAACTAAAATTTCATCCTATGTTATGGTGGGATCACCTACAGAAACGAGCGATCAAGAAAGCAGAGAGAAAGGATTAGGACCTTGGAGTAATATGGAGAAGAATCTGAAATATAAATTTCTCCCTCTGAATTATGCACAAACTATTTACAAGGAGGTTTCAGAATCTCTGATAAAACTTACAAACCAGTGCAAGAATACACATATGAGTTTTATAAGTTGTCCATTCATGTAGAGCAGGAAGAAACCGAGGGACAATTGGCTACAAGCTATATAAATGGATTAAAATTTTCTATTCAAGACGAGATAAGAATGCACATGATCAAGAGCGTGGAGGATGCCTATCAATTAGCTTTAAAGTCTGAATAAAAACAAAACTCGTCAAATTTTTTAAGAGATCCACCTAGGATTAATAGGGGGGCATCAACCTCCTTTCTGGGGATGAGCTGGTTTCAGTCAAGGTATAGGAGAAAAACCTCGTGGATTGGCAAAAGAAAGAAGATACAAGACAAGGTCTCCAAAATCAAAAAAGAGGTAGAGGATTTCCTAGGGGCATAGGATATGTTTGCAATAGAGGATGGGAGGCTCCACGTAGACCATTTTTTTGTCTACAGATACGGCGAAGAAGGGTCTTCAAGAATCTCAATTGCCAACATTACTTATACACATGACAAAGAGGAAAGAAGATTCTTCAAGAATAAATCTTGTCTGAAGATGAGAAGGAAGAATAAGAACATGACCTGGAAATTCCATCAGATGTGGGATAAAATCTAATGATCAAAAGGAAAGATGATTGCTCCAAGAATGGAGATCAAGGGGGATGCATGACTACATATAAATATTTTCAAAAAAATTTGCACATCAGGAGGAAAGCTATGCAATGTTATTATTTAGGGTGGTAGATATGAGAACATGGTTTCAAATGAGATGGTTGAGAAACTAGGCCTACAATATGAGAAGAATTCTAACCCTTACCATATTGCATGGCTTGAGTAGGGTAATGCAGTTACTATTGATAAGAGATGTTTAGTAAGCCTTGTTTATTGGGTAATAGTTATAAGGATGAGATTTTGTGTGATTTTATCCCTATGGATTCATATCACATGATATTAGGCAGACCATGGAAATTTGATTGAAAATTAATTCATGACGGTTGAAAGAACACTTATAAGTTTCTGGAAGGATAACACACAAATAGTTTTGCTACCACTTAATGAAGAGGGGAAGGCTGAAAATATGATTTGTGTAAAATAATTTGTTGAAGAAGGCAATAGAAAACCAGTTATTGTTATGCACTAGTTACAAAAAAAGAAAGAATCTTATAAGTGAAAAAATACTAGTAGAGACATCAAATATTAATAGAATAATTTTCTAATGTTATTCCTAGATGAGCTACCAGATGGATTACCACCCAAAAGAGATATTCAACACCACATTGATTTGATTCTAGGGTCTTCACTCCTAAATCAAGCGGCTTATAAGATGAGCCCGAAATTACATGCAAAGTTGAATAGGCAAGTGGCAGAGCTCGTACAAAAGGGGGTCGTAAGGGAGAGCATGAGTCTGTGTGAAACACCAGCTTTATTAACACCAAAGAAGGATGGAACATGGAGAATGTGCACAGATAGCAGAGTGATCAATAAAATTACAATCAAGTATCAGTTCCCAATACCTTTCCTTGATGATATGATGGATGTGCTTGCTGGATCTAATTATTTCACCAAGATTGATCTTCAAAGTGGTTATAATCAGATTCGGATCAGAGAAGGAGATGAGTGGAAAAAAACATTCAAGACAGGAAATGGATTATATGAGTGGTTGGTGATGCCATTCGGGTTATCCAATGCACCTAGTACTTTTATGAGATTGATGAACACCGTGCTATGGGAGTATAATGGTAAGTTTGTTGTGGTTTATTTTAATGATATCTTGATCTTTAGTAAAAGTAAAGAAGAACATTTGAGGCATGTAAGATTGGTATTTGAAGTGTTAAGGAAAGATAAACTCTATGCAAATATGAAGAAGTGCACATTCATGCAAGAGAGTTTGGTATTCTTGGGATTTATTATTTCAGCAGATGGGGTACAGATGGACTCAGAAAAGATACAGAGGTAAGGAGATTTCATGGTCTAGCAACATTTTACAGAAAATTTATTAAAAATTTCAGTAGTATTGTAGCTCCTATAACAGATTGCACAAAAGGAAGGGAGTTTTTGTGGACAAAGGCAGCTAAGGATAGTTTTCAATTCTTGAAGAAGAAGGTGACAGAGGCACCCATTTTGGCACTACCAGATTTTGATAAAGTTTTTGAGGTTGATTGTGATGCCTCACATGTGGGTATTGGAGTTGTTCTAAGTCAAGGAAGAGAGCCAGTAGCTTTCTTTAGTGAGAAATTGAATGAGGTAAGAAAGAACTACTCTACTTATGATGTGAAATTTTATGCAATTGTACAAGCATTAAGCCATTGGAGGCATTACTTAGTGCCTAAGGAGTTTGTGTTATTTATAAACCACATAGCCCTGAAGTATGTGAATACCCAAAAGAAGTTGAATAGTAGGCATGTAAAGTGGGTATCATTTTTGCAAGGTTATACTTTTTCTCTAAAACATAAATCCGGAAAACAGAATCAAGTTGCAGATGCATTGAGTAGGCGTGTGACTTTTTTTACCACTATGGAAAATGAGGTGGTAGGTTTTGAAGCAATAAAGGGTTTGTATTCTTCTGATTCTGATTTCAAGGATATTGTTGAAAGACTAATTATTCCATTGTTAGACAAAGCAGGAGATGTCCTGGATGAGTATATTTTACAGGATGACTACCTATTCAAGGGACGCAAACTATGTATTCTAATTGGATCTATGAGAGAGAATATAGTGAAAGAGTTACATAGCAGAGGGTTGGTTGGGCATTTTGGTAAAGATAAGATGATAGCCTTGGTAGCAGAAAAAATACTATTAGCCAAAGTTGAAAAGAGATGTGGTAAGATATGTGGAGTGATGTCAAATTTTCCAAGTCTCAAAAGGACATGCATAGAATACAGGGTTGTATATGCCATTGCTTGTTCCTAAAGGCTCGTGGATAGATCTGAGTATGGACTTTGTTTTGGGATTACCAAAAACAAAATGAGGTAATGACTCAATTTTTGTGGTTTTTGATAGGTTTTCTAAGATGGTTCATTTTATTTCCTACAAAAAAACAAGTGATGTAATAGGCATAGTAGATTTTTCAGAGAAGTTGTTCGTTTGCATGGTGTTGCAAAAACCATTACTTTAGATAGGGACACAAGGTTCTTAAGTCACTTCTGGCGGACTTTATGGAAGAAATTTGGAACTCAACTATAGTTCAATAGTGCCTATCATCCGTAGACTGATGGACAAATAGAGGTGGTAAATCAGAGTTTAGGAAACATGTTAAGGTGCATTGTTGGGGAAAATCCGAAACAATGGGACTTAGCATTACCACAAAATGAGTTTGCATATAACAGTTCCATAAATAGATCCACAAAAAATCTTCATTTTCAATTGTGTATGGGAGTAATCCAAATGGGGTATTAGATTTGGTACAGCTACCCATTGATGGCAGAGTCAGTGATGAGGCAGAAGCATTTGCCGAACATATATAACAATTACAGGAAGAAGTGCGGAAGAAGCTGCAAAATAGTAATGACAAGTATAAGGAAATAGCAGACGTGCACAGATGAAGAAAGGTATTTACAGTTGGTGAGTTGGTTATGGTATATCTGCGGAAGGAAAGGTTTCCAAGAGGAACCTATAACAAGCTAAAGTACAAGAAGATTGGACCCTACAAAATCGTGAAAAAAATAAACGATAATGCTTATGAGGTAGAATTGCCAAGGAATTTTGATATTTCTCCAATGTTTAATGTTTTAGATTTGTATTCTTTTCATGGGGATGGTGTAGAAAGGGATGATGCTGATGAAGTAGTAGATTGGCGGCAGCAGGTTCGGTGAAGAAGAAAGAAGAAGTGGATCAGATTCTAGATAAGAAAACAATGGACACGCAACATGGGAAATACAACAAATATTTGGTACATTGGAAAGGACTGGAACAAGAGGAAAATACTTGGGTCACAGAGTGGGAGATTAAGAAGTTGGATGTAGATAAATGGAAGCAGTTTGAAGAAGACAACTTGCAGGAGCTGCATTTTTTTCAAGCAGGGGAGAATGATGCGCCATAATTAGCAGGAACTTGACAAGGTCATAACTTGAGCTCTGGGTGTCCATTTTTTTAAGCCACGTGTTTCAAAGAGACAAATGGAGCGGAAACTAGCCCTACCAATTGGGGCAAGTTTTTGGGCCCTAAATCCGCCATCTTGAAGCTGAAAATTAGGATTTAAGTTATAGTTCGGTTTTTTCCTATTTTTGGGCATTAGTTAATTTTAGTCTATTAGTTGCATTATGAGTTAGAAATTTGGAAATTCATATAATGTCCTTAGCAATTAGGTTAGATAAACCCTTAGGTGTATATCAAAAATACATAGTTTAGGAACTAGGTTAGATCACCAATAACCTTGTAGTATTAGGTTCTAGGTTAGATTATTATCTAGCAACCTTTCTAATTTTGTTTGCACCGAGCTAGGTTAGTTCACAAAATTGTATCAAGTACCATAGCTTAGATAGGAATACCTATATATATTACCTAGCTTAGGGTCCCGGTTCTCTCCAATGCCATAAATGGCTGAAAACCCAATTACGACTGTAATGACCTGCAGGGTCGATTCCCAGAAATCCAACAAAACTTTCCACTGAATGGAAATATTTTCATTGAGGAGAATTAAAGAACTTATATCTTCTAAGTTCAGTCCAAAACTTAATAATTCATGGAATGCCAATTTATCATTGTTCATCTGAATAGATTTAAAACATTCCTTGGATCACTGTAATTGATCCAAGGATGAGTCATAAAAATAGATAAGTTTACAATTCTTCTTAAATCAGATTGCACTCATCTATGAGAAATGAAAAAAAAATGAATCCAGGAAACATTCTAGTTCAATCTAAGATCTTAAGAGCAGAAAAGACTTTAACCATATCAAGCATGATTTCCCATAATCAAAAGAACATATCCATATAAGGAAAATCACATATCAACACTTGAATGCAAAGGAAAATATCAACTAGTTAAGGGTGTTACATGCTTCCCTCCTAAAAGAATCATCGTCCCGATGATTACATCCTTTAATTACATTAAGGAAGTCAATTCATTCACTTTTCTTATTCAAAATCAACTATTTTAAACTTTTTAGTTCCAGAAATCAGTATTATATAACTGTTTGCTCAAATTGAATAAATTGTTACCCAAAACTAGCTTACTTAATGTCATGAAAAGATAAAATCATAAATTTTTATCAGTCAACAGATTCAGTTCTGTTCAAAAAGAAAGGGAAAATCAGTTTTCATATCTTCCAGATTTTCCCAAGTTGCACTTTCTTCGTTAAACTGGTCCCACTGGACCTTACATTGTCTTATTTCACGATTTCTTAAATGCAACTGGTGAGTTTCCAGCACTCGAGTGGGTTTAACCATGATTATTCCTGGGTCTTGGACCTGCAAGGAATTCCAATTTAACACATGTGATAAATCTGAAACGTATTTCTTAAGAAAAGAAATATGGAAAACATCATGCATTCGTGACAGAGCAGGTGGTAGTGCTAATCGATAAGCTACAGGATTTATTACTTCAACTATTTCAAAAGGTCCCACATAACGAGGTGATAACTTGGCAGCCTTGCCAAAAGTTATAGAACTCTTTTTCAGTTTAACATGAAGAAAAACCTTCTCACCAAGTTCAAATTTCCTGTCAACCCACTTTAAATCAGCATAACTCTTTTTCCTATCTGCTGCTTCTTTCAAGCGTTCACGAATCATTTTAACTTGTTGTTCCATTTCCGTAAGGATTTCAGGTCCAATTACTTCTCTATCCTCAATGCTATCCCAACTAACAGGGGTTCTGCATTTTCTTCCATAAAGTGCCTCAAAAGGTGCCATCTTAAGAGAAGCATGATATGTATTATTGTATGCAAATTCAACTAATGGAAGATACTCCTCCCACTTATACTGCTGATCCATGCAATACATCCGTAACATATCTTCTAAAACTTGATTTACTCTTTCAGTTTGTCCATCTGTTTCTAGATGATACACAGAACTAAAGTTCAATTTAGTGCCAAGAGATGCGTTAAGTATTTTCCAAAACCTTGATGTCATTCTAGGGTCTCTATCAGATATGATTAATTCAAGTACTCCATGTAATCTGAAAATTTCATGTACAAATATTTTAGCCAAAATAGGAGAATCATCCTTTAGATTTCCAACAATAAAATGAGCTACTTTCGTTAGTTTATCAACTACTACCAAAATAACATCATGTTTATTTCTTGACATAGGCAACCCTTGTACAAAATCCATGCTTATTACCTACCATTTGTACTGCGGTATGCTATGAGGATATAGCAAACCAGCTGGATGCATATGTTCTACTTTTACTCGTTGACATTCCAGACAATGAGTCATGAAATCTATAACATCCTTTTTCATTCCCTTCCAGAAATATTGTTGTTTTATATCAGCAAGCATTTTTGTAATGCCAGGGTGTCCAGAAAAAGGTGAATTGTGAAACTCTGTCAACAATTTCTTTCTCAAATCATTAAGTAAAGGTATGTATACTCTGTTTTCATAATGTAAGATTCCTTCATTATCAAAGTGAAAACCTTTATACCTTTCATCTTTTGGATCTACAGCAAGCGCTGCTTTTACTTGCTGAAAGTATGAATCAGATTCCATAGCACTTTTTACTTCATCCTTAAACTGAGTTCTTAATGTTATAAGAGCAGAAATGTGCTTCCTACGACTTAGAGCATCAGCTACTCTATTCTCTTTTCCTTTAATGTAGCTTATATCAAAATCATATTGAGACAAAAACTCTAACCACCTTCGTTGTCTTGCATTCAGATTTGGCTGAGTGAAAATGTACTTCAGTCCAAGATGATCAGTTTTCAACTCAAATGGTTTACCAAGCAGATAATGCCTCCAAACTTGAAGTGCATGAACTATGGCAGCAAGCTCTAAATCATGTGGAGCATAATTCAACTCATGTAACTTAAGTTTTCTACTTTTATAAGCTATGACATGATCATTTTGTAACAAAATACCTCCAAGACCCTCCCCAGATGCATCTGTTACAACCGTGAAGTCTCCATTTGGATCAGGTACAGCTAAAATAGGTGCTGAAGTCAACTGAATTTTCAAATTTTTAAATGCAGATTCACATTTATCATCCAGACAAATTTCTTATCCTTCTTCTGCAATGAAGTTATTGGTGCAGCCACCTTAGAAAAATCCTTAACAAATTTTCTATAATAACCTGCAAGGCCCATGAAGCTTCTAACTTCATGTACATTCTTGGGTGCAGGCCACTCGACTATAGCTACAATTTTAGAAGGATCCACAACAATCCCATCTTTACTTATAACATGACCCAAATAGTGAACTTCAGTGTCATAGAAAGAACATTTGGACAACTTACCATATAACCGTCTTTTTCTCAAAATTTCCAAAACTATTTTCAAGTGTTCATGGTGCTCCTCCACACTTTTAGAATATATGAGAATGTCATCCAAGAATACAAGCACAAACTTGTCCAAGTATTCTTGAAAGATATTATTCATTAAGTTCATGAAAGTTGCAGGTGCATTCGTTAATCCAAAGGGTAAAACCGTGAATTCATAATGTCCATACCTTGTCCTAAAATTTGTTTTATGAATGTCCTCTTCCTTAATTCGTAGTTGGTGATATCCAGACCGAAGTTCTATCTTAGAATATACCGATGCTCCATGCATCTGATCAAATAGATCATCAATTCTAGGAAGTGGGTATCTATTCTTGATTTTTGCTTTGTTTAACATCATGTAATCAATGCACAATCTGAGTGTTCCATCCTTCATTTTCACAAAGATCACTGGTGCTCCCCAAGGTGAAACACTTGGTCTAATCAAACCCTTAGACAAAAGTTCTTGTAACTGAGCTTTTAAGCTCAACTAATTCTATGGTAGTCATTCGATAAGGTGCTTTAGAAATAGGTTCAGTACCTGGTTTGATTTCAATCGTGAAGTCAAACTCCCTTTTGGGTGGTAGTCCTGGTAATTCTTCTGGAAACACGTCACTGAAGTTCTGTAACAGTGGATAACGTTCCATGAAATCATTGTTTTCTTCTGCAGATTCAGAAATCTTTACTGCATATAAGGTACAACCTTTATTTTTGGCCTTTTTAAGTTGCATAGCTGACAATTTCCTAACTGAAATTTCTCATTTTACACCTTGAATCTCTGTTGTTTTCTACAGATCATCTAAACAACTAATATGTTTTTCAAAATAGTCTACCTTTTCTTTATGATCTGCTAACCAATTTACACCTATGACTATATCATAAGATCCCAAAGGTGCTACATAGAGATCAACTTCTGTGGAAAAGCTAGGTAAGTCAAGGACTGCCCAAAAAGACACATACTAACTGTATGAACAGAATTATTACCATAATGTACAGTCCATGATTTATCCATTTTTCTAGCTTTTCTTTTAAGTTTTGAAGCAAGTTTACTAGAAATAAAACATTCAGTAGCTCCCGTATCAAATAGAATAGTTACAGGTATGCCAAATAACTTACCAGGAACTTCAATAGGTGTAACTTGCTTTTCAGCTTGCTTGTCAGCTACTGCAGCATGTATCTTGTGCTGCTGATTACGATCATCCTTCTTCAAAGGACATTGATTTGTGTAATGATCTTTGCCACAGTTATAACAGCCTCCTACCGGTCCCTTTTTAGGCTCAGAATTATTTCCAGCCTTAAAGTTATCGTTCTGACCTCCATAGGGTTTTCACCCGTTATTATTATTTCTAGAAAAATTGTTCCGTGTATTACCAGCAGGCTTATTCATTGTTGTTTTCTTATTATTATCAGTTGGAAACTTACTTTTGTTACCAAAATTTTTCCATGGTCCCTTCTTAGGTGCAAGAGAAGCTGAAGAAGAGTTTGGAATTTTCTTCCGCACTTCCTCTTTATGAGCAGAAATAGCTTTTAATTTCTGTTCCTGCCTTATGGATTTCTCAACAACCCCTTCCATAGTGGTTGGGCTATGAACATCAATCTCTCCCCCAATGATGGGATTCAACCCCATGATGAATTTTCATATTCTGAACTTCTCATCAGTTTGATACTGAGGTACATACTTGAGTAGTTTCATAAACCGTTCCCAATACTCAGTTATAGTTAGCTTTCCTTGAGCTAAGTTCTGAAATTCAGTCATTTTCTGATCATAATAAAGTTGTGGCAGCCAACGTTGCCTAAAATAACCTTTAAATTGATCCCAAGTGATGTTAGTTTCATCAATGTTTAACTCAGCCTTACGGCTATCCCACCATGAAGATGCTTCATGGGAAAGCTGATATGCTCCCCAAGTAGCTTTGGTCTCTTCTGAGAAGTTTTGTATTGCAAAGTATTTCTCCATCTCACTGAGCCAATTCTCAGCTCCATCTCCTAATGTGGTGCCATCAAACTTAGGTGGACTTATCCTTTTTATATCATTAGTGAGTTCAGCTGCCAACCTTGCCTTTTTGTTTTCTGGTTGGACATGTACATTAACATTGTTATTATCAACACCCAAATCAGGGTTGTCCTCAGGAGGTGGCTGATTGTTATTACCAGCTTCTTCTTCCTCCTCATTTCCCATCACTTGTTGTTCAAGTACAGCCAAATGATCTCTTGTGTCCAACAGGGCAGCAAGGATCTCATCAATTTTTTGGGTTGTTGCTGCTCCTTCATTAGGTGGAGCATTATTCGCAATGTTCCCCCTTGTTCTAACCATTTTCTGTTACAAGAAAATCCAAGTTTTTATCAGATTATGGACATAATAGGTCCAAGAGCTGCAACCTTCAGCTCTGATACCAAGATGTAACATTCCCATTTTAAGACTTTAGAAACAAGGAGATTTTTTTTTATTTTATTTTTTGCATGATTAATTATCTTTGTTCTAAATACATAATTTAGAACACACATTTCATAACAATCATTCTTATAACAGATAACCATATGCAGCTGCAATGACTCGGTGAGAAACTGATCTATTCATTCCATGACTCGGTGAACTACCGATCCATTCATGTGTAACATTGAGTTTTGAGTATTCTACTGAATACTCGTATACTTGGTTCTCTTACCCTATTCTGGGTTCTGAGTGATTTGTCCAAGGAACCTAACTGAATATTTGTTACCAATATTCATCGGCATCATGATCCTTAGACTAGGTGACATAGGACAATGCAATCACAGCTTGCGATACTTTGGCCAAAGATTTCTAACATACTGTTCGTATAACTTATTCCTTGATGGCATACTCATCAATCTGGAATACGTCCTTCACCCCACTCCATTGTTATCTAGAATGTCTTACACTGACTTCTGTCAGTCCCCTTGCCCAAGGTTTAACTCTATTCAGGTTAACAACATAGGTCATGATATGAAAAGGCTCATAAAGACTTAGGGTAAATTGGCATATTGGGTCAACCTAGGTTAACCCCATGTGCCAAGGTACCCTGAGTCCTAAAGGGCTACTTCATATCCTGACTATGATACTAACCAGTCCTGGAGGGAAATCTTGATCAAGTTCAAAGGTGTGTAGATCTTGACGATCAATGCAGAAGGGTGTTGCCACATGTTAACTGCATTGTTGTATCCTCGAGAAGATCCTAATCTTCTCGAAGGTACAACCTTGCAGTTGATGTGTGTCAACATCCTATGGAACAGCCTCGTGAAGATGTACATACCTCCAAGGATTTACTTACGTTAAGTTAAATTTGGGTTAAAGACGACATATTTCGGCAGCCCATCAATCCCTGAGTCCAACACTCTTTAAGTTCTTTTTTAAAAGTTGGATTCAATTAATCCTAAGAACTTAATTAACTTAAGATTGCTTTCAGATTTGTTAGTTTTGTCCTAACAACCCGTTCCAAAAACAGGGCAGCAACAACTTAAGTTCCTTATTTTAAATAACTTAACCAATTAAGGAAGTGTAACAGCCTACTAGGCTGAAACATATCAGACTTATTATAATTAAATCTTAATGATTAACAATCATATCTTCCTCTTTTATTTAGTTCATTACTAGAGAGGAAGGGTCTTCCTCTTCATAGTTACATTCTAGGGCTTAACACACCCTATAATGTCCTTTATAATTACAATAATTTTTATTATAGTTTTATTTCACATCACTTGATATAATGAAATACTTAGATAAGAATATTGTATTCTGCCACTTATTTAATCTACAGGTTACTTAGGAAATTTATCTAAATTTCTTTTTATAATACCCATCAAGAATACACATCCAATCATATAGACAATAAGAAGATTATCCTCAAACAAGATAATTTACACAATCTATGCAAGTAAATTCTCATCTTTCAATTCATTTCCAAAACTTATACATTTACAACTTATGCATTTTAGGCATACTGTAAGACAACAAGTCTTTATTCAAAAAGAGATAAACTTTTCTTTTTACAATACTACTTGAGAACAAATCAGAATTTCTTCACAAGAATCAACTTAGATCAGCCAATGCATCATATAAGTTTTGCCTTCTTTTATCACTTACGAAGTCCATCTGCAAAAATTGCTAGCACGGGTCAGTTCAATGAACTGAGCATGATAAGCACTAAGCCTTAAAATGAAGTGCAATCCACTAAATGTCCCAATAAGAACAACCCTGCTTTAATGAACCACTAATAGTTCATGCCCCTAAGCATATGTAATATTAATAAAAGAAGAGTAATACTAAGGCAGAGTTAACAAATGGAAGAACAAAATATACTCTATAAATTTTGTCCTTCAACTTAAAGTATAATTGATCTCATCAATTATCTTTATAAAACAACAATCATAACATATCATTATTTCTAATCTTGCCAAATATATTACAACACTTAACCTTACTAAAAGATACAGGAAATGTTTTCAGCATAATCACATTAAGATGTTTCATCCAATTGTCAAGTAAAGCAAGAGAGAAAACATCTCCGTTATGCCCAAGCACTTAACATCCGAAAAGGTAGAAACAGATGCATATCATGATTTAACTATTCCTCTTAAATGTTTACTACTTTAAAATTCAACATTTTAAAGTATTCATCAAACAGATTCATATAAAGGTAACCCTAGAAAACATGATAGATTATCAGTCAACTATAAGTTTACAACTTCTCTTAGCCAACCAATCAACCAACTTTTCCTACATAATTTCAGTCAATTTAAAAAGTGCAGAAAGACTAAATTAAGTACTGAATCTCTTTTCCAATCAGAATAAAATCAGGAAGTTCCATCCATTGAACTTACCCAATCTGCATTAGAAAAGGATACCTATCATAATATGATCCCAATCTATAATCAAATCTTACAACTTAATTAAATAGTTTTTACTTCCTTTTAAACATACAGTTCATGTTTAAGCAGGAGTTCCAAGAAAAGAGAACAAGAACAACATCAGAAAAGAGATAACCAACTGATACATCTTTCTCAACTTTCCCAATATAATGTATGATTTCTACTTTCCATTGAAATATTATATAAATGAAACTCATACACAGCCCACCGACAATCAAAATTTACAGTGTACCTTTCAAGATCTATCATTCTTTCTTAGTACCAGAACAACCTTCAGTCGATAAGAAAACATGCAACATTTTTCTTTCTTAGAACTCATTTAATTCCAACATTAAAGTTCCATCTATCCTACCATTCCTTTCCCTTTTCCAATTAAAGTCTAATAAAATAGTAAAGTTCAAACACAGTCCGCATTCAACTTTATAATCACAATTTACTTTTCAAGACCTAACATTCATTTATTGAACCCAACAAGAGATAAGAAATCTAAGTGGATATTAACCCTCAAGACTTCCCGATAGTCCAGGCAAGACAGATCTATCTCAACCCTATATCAATACATTACTTCAAGAACTATAAATTGGGTTTCCCAATAAACGACATGATCAACAATAATATATATATATTATATAATTTCATTCTGTGCAAGACTCAGATTCCAATCCCGAGCACAATGAAATAAACATAACTTCCTCAAAAGATCGAATCAATCAAAGTTTAAAACCAAGTTAGGGTAACAACAAATCCCCTTGTAGTTAAAAAAAGATAATCAATAGCTGATAATATCTAAACCAACACAATGTTCCAGTTACCATTACAATTGAACACCAAGTAACAAATTTGTTTGCACAGTGTTGCATTTCAAATTCAAATCATGAATTCACAAATACTCAAGCATCGTAATGATAATAGACAGAACAAAAGGAATTACTTGTATATGGTTCAGAATAAGAAATGATTTTCTTTTCCAATTTCAGTGAACACCTTCATTTCATACTTATTATAAGATTCTTAACAAAAACTAAAACCTATCGGAAACAAAGCATGAAGTTTGAGTTCATATCAATCTACAATAACAGTTAAATATTCCAAGAAGACAATAGTTCACGAACATCATGCCTTAAGCGGACTCAAACAACAGTCCAGTTTAACTAACATGTCTAACACAGGTTCCAGATGCATGCGGGTTCCAAGAAAATAGACACATTTTTGCATGGAGAATACAAAGGCTAAGCCATATACGGGTTTTATTCACAACCCATTAATCATTAAATAAAACACTGTCACCAAAGTACCGAGAACCTCTACAGGATTTATCCACCGAATAAAAGTTTCCAACAAAACCTCTATTTGCATATAAGGTTTATACGACTAAGTTCCTTATCAGTTCGTGACCAACATATGCAACAAATTTTCAAACAATAAACTCAACACACAGGACAAAACTCAGAGTTATTTTCCTTAAAACTCAGCTAGTAATTCATGGCCAACTAAGTGGTCGAAACCAAACTACAGATTCCATCAACCAAAAAAGTTAACAGAGTTACCAGCTTTTGCTCAGCATGCCAAGTTATTTTAAACAAAAGACAATACACAAAAGCTTCCAACAGAATCACGTACTTCACGGTTTCGAACCCAGAATGCAAGATTTTACAAAACCCAACAAATTAAATAACCAGATAAGCATGAAATGCACAAACACATCAGAGAAAAGTTGTTTTAATGAAAACATTTAGAGGATGCAAGAGATTTTAACAGTTAGAGCCTATCATGCCTGATAGTGCCACTGTGAAATCGAAGAAGACCTCTGATCGAGCTCCTTTCTTCTCCTCTTCTCCACGAAAGATCAAACAACCAAAAAATTCTTCCACAGTGCTTTATATACATTCCACAAAATGAAAATAGATCTGAAACCTCAAAAATAGCCATGCAATGAAGCTTAAACTGCTGGTTTGAAAAACCAGAGTGCATGAAGAGAGAAAAATGGAGAGCATGCAAAATGAAACAACTCATCCAAAATCCGTTGGCATGCCTACCAAGGTGGTTTGGGCTCGAAACCCAAATGCAATTAATTCTATTAACTCCAAGTTTCCCACTCAGTCTTCCTTGCCACCGACTACCAAATTTGGCGAGTGCCAAATCAATTTTAACAAACATTTCAAACTTTAGTGAAACTGCCACCTAGGCCTCCACCAACCAACAAACCCCTGCCAAAGCTGCAGTCTGTATGCCTTCCAACCTTATCACTTAACATTAATGCCATAGAAACCATCGCCAACATGTATGCGACCCTCCTTAGGTTCCAATTCATATCCACTAACTTAGGGTAGATTAATGGCTTAGGTTAGATCTTAGGTAATTTAAAGTTTATACCTTAGGATATAACACTAACCACTAACCTTAGCATATGTCCTTAGCAATTAGGTTAGATAAACCTTTAGGTGTATATCAAAAATACATAGTTTAGGAACTAGGTTAGATCACCAATTAACTTGTAGTTTTAGGTTCTAGGTTAGATTATTACTTAACAACCTTTCTAACTTTGTTAGTACCAGTTTAGGTTAGGTTCAAAATTGTATCAAGTATCATAGCTTAGATAGGAATACTTATATATCTTACCTAGCTTAGGGTCCCAGTTCTCTCCAATGCCATAAATGGCTGAAAATCCCAATTACGACTAGTAATGACCTGTCGGGGTCGATTTCCAGAAATCCAACGAAACTTTCCACTGAAATGGAAATATTTTCACACAAAGGAGAATTAAAGAACTTATATCTTCTAAGTTCAGTCCAAAACTTAATAATTCATGGAATGCCAATTTATCATTTGTTCATTTGAATAGATTTAAAACATTCCTTGGATCACTGTAATTGATCCAAGGATGAGTCATAAAAATAGGTAAGTTTACAATTCTTCTTAAATCAGATCACCCTCATCTACGAGAAATGAAAAAAAAATGAATCCAGGAAGCATTCTGGTTCAATCAAAGATCTTAAGAGCAGAAAAGACTTAACCATATCAAGCATGATTTCCCATAATCAAAAGAACATATACAGATAAGAAAGGAGGAAATGAAGATGCAATAGCTTAATCTGTTAACAGAGATAATAAGAGCTATTATAGTGTACTAGACCAAGTTGGTGCAGGAATACTTATTGTTATATGAGCTTGATGGCTGGATAGCAATGGCAGTTGATCAGATGGATGGAGTTTGGTTTGGTAATGGCACTTCCCAGGATGCTCCTGTGAATGCAAAATGGCTCTATGGTTGCTTCTTATGCATGTGAGAATGCTGGTTTTTCTTACATGTAGCTATGGTCTCATTTCTTATTCTCTGAATGTGCCAACCTTGAAATAATGTAACCAAAGGGGAATAAAAGGTAATTGACTACAATTTTGGGTTGATCGGCACTGGTTTAGGGTGACCAGTGTTGGTTAGGGCAGGATTTCCTAGGTTTACTAAAAATGGGTAGATCTTCTTGATTTCTTTGAGCTTGTTCGTTTTCCCTCATGGATTAGAATGGCAGCTTCCTTTGTAATGAGTGGGAATGTGTTAAAGGGAATGTAGGCTTTGATTTTAGGGTTTAGGTAGGTCTTAGTTAGTTATAGCAACATACTAAGAATAGGTTTGGGGTGAGGTGGCTAGGTGAGGTGTATAGGTGAGGTGGTGGTGTGGGAATTATCTTAATTAGGATAAATAAATAATAAATATTATGAGGACATGGATTAATTAAATTTAATTAATTAAATTAATATTAGAGTGAGGTGAAAGGGGCCATTCTTAGGTTAGTGTGTTCAAGGTGATTATTTGATGAGGGACGAAAGGGATTATGACCCAATTTTTGTGTCTACATTTTGCCCCTTTTTGTTGTGTAGCTTGTATTTGTAAGTGACACTGACAAAAATAAGATATTTTTTCCCCATGTGTGGGTGAAGGTGATCCCCCTCAAACAAGGAACTGATGAGGTAGAAGGTAGAATTGGTGATTGGTCTGATAAAAGGAGAATGTGCTGAAGAGGAAGGTGGGGAACGGGGGTTAAAAAGGGGTAAAGTTCTAATGGGTGAATCTAGGTAATGGGTCAGGGTCTAAGGTAGGAACGGTCAAATGTACACACACGTATAAAATACAGTATGATACTAGGTTGAAGAGCATGTAAGCTCTACATTGTCTAAGGTCGATAGGTTTATCCAAACAAGGTTGAGGTGATTCCGGTATCCAAGGTATAGGATATTTTCAGGAAACACAACACAGTTCAGGTATAGGAATGTTTAGGTGTGTTCTAGTACACCAAAGGTTGGGTCAAGATAAATGGTCATGGTAAGAGGCAAGGTAAGGTCATTAGGTCAAACAAAATGGGGGTAACATTATCACAAGGTATAGCAAGCACATGAGGTCACAATTCACTAGCAATTTTCCAGGTCTAAGCAGTTAGGTCATGGCACAGGTAAGGCTGAGGTATGGGTAAAATAACAAGTCCATAAATGAGGAAGAGGTTAGGTGGTAAATGATGAGGTCAGGAGGGTAAAGTGAAATGTCCAAGTTAGGTTTCGGTTAGGTAGAAAGGAGTAAGGCCAACAAATTAGAGGTAATGGGTAGTAATAAGACTGAGTAGAATAACCGATAATAGTCATAAGGAATCGATGTCGATCACCATGGATAGACCATGGTAGACTAGGGCACATCACTGATGTCGGTCAAGGTAAAACCATCACCGGTCAAGTCGGGAAAGCTATAAAATGAAAAAAAAGTGCCATGTTTTTGAAAATCATTTGTTAATTTCCACATAGGAGAAAATGATAAGAGAGAGAGAGAGAGAGAAAGAGGTGGAAAACAACCAAATGACAAGGAGAGAGGATTTGGTGATCCACAGAGTGAGTGATCATTGGTCGATAGGTGGGTCTACGAGTGTGGTGATTTGATTAAGCAAGTGGGAAATTGGTGATGGCAAAGGTAAGAGAGGGATCAAGTTGACCTATGTAGTGGCTCGAGGTGCCACCACGCAGAAGATAGCGTGATGAGGTAAGAGCTCATTCATATTGTTGTTTGTTTTGAGTAGGTGGAGGAGGGAAATCGGGTAGGAGGAAAATGGGTTTTGGGGGGGTAAATATTTAAAATTTGAAGGGAGGGAATGTAATGAGAAAAGGAGAAAAAGGGAGGGTAGGTTTAGGTAAGTGAGGGGTGGCCATAGGTATTGGGTAGATATTGGTGGGAGAAATGGGTAGAAAGGAGAAGTGTATGTAGAAATAGGGTAGGGCATTGTGGGTTTGTCACTGCGACAATGATTGAAGTAGGTTAACTCTTAGCTGACGTCGGTGGGTAAGGACCGGTATCAATCACAGATATGTTGATGGATGTTGATTATGGATCAACTATGGTCGGTTGATGACGACTGATGATGGTCAATAGGCTAAAGAGGAAAGCCCTCAAGGAGTGAAAATGGATGGGTTACGGACAAACTAGGTAGGGGAAAAAATTATGGATATGGGTAGGTGGGTGAATAAGGAAGATCGGTGAGAGGGGACAACTGAAAATAGGTGAGGGTCCAAGGCATGGGTAGATAGGTAGTGTTGATTTAGGGCATAGATATAGGTGAAAGGTTGATGTAGTTAGGGTAAGTGATATAGTAGGTGGTAGCAAGGTTGTATGTATGTGTGGTTAATGTTTAATAATATGATTGGTTTTATGCAGGATAGGGACCAACTACGGATGAGGGATAAGGTACATCCCTTGCTCATGGAGGTACGTGGGAGCACGAGATGCTAGGATTGGATCCATGTGGAAGATGTGGGCCTGATTGGGGTCATACATTACCAACACGTAGTTAGGGAGGTGATTTTGATGGTTTCCCTTATCGATAGATGGGATTTGGTAACCAATACATTCCATTTTCTGATGGGTGAGATCATGATCACCCTAGAGGATGTTTACAAGATCCTATAACTACCTATAGTAGGTACATAGGTTTACTCTATCTCCTCAGAGGCATTTGAGGAGTTACTATTACTAGAATTTGGAGAGGTTAGCATTGTTAGGATTCCACAGTGCCAATATGAGCTACGGGGTGATGTATTGAGCCTACCCTAAGGAGATGAGGCTGGTAGTGCTTCTAATGGAGGTAGTTTGTTGTTTTTCACTTCCAGATGCAGAGGGTCAGAGATTCCCATGGTCACTGATGGGGGTCTTACATGACATGGTGGAGAGCAGAACTCGGTTTGCATGGTCACCTACGTTCTTGGTATAGATATACAGGGAGATGTGGGCTTATGGGAGACAATGGTGATTTATCTTGTTTTGCACATTTTTATTACATTGTTGGGCCTATGAGAACATTATGTGTGTGTGCCCAATTATTATGCCCCCGGATGATGCATTCGAGCAAGTTTTTGTTTGAGTTGCATATAGGTTATGGGTGTTGGTTATGGGAGACCGCCAAGCAGTGAGAGTGACACATGATGTATCCTATTATAGGAGATTACTGGAGGGGTTGTCTAGGGTGGACATCATTTGGAGGACACATGTAGTCTTCCCTTTTATAGGAAGATGGCAGAAGAGCTAGGTGGGTTACAAATTTATAGGTGGATAGAGGGGAGGTGGGTTGGGGAACATGACATGATACCCGTAGACCGGGTCAGACGAAAGTTTGGGTTACCGCAGGATATACCCTTACCCTTCCCACATTATAGGAGAGATTATGAGGATAGGCCTATGTCTCCACCATAACCTATAGTTCCAACTAGGCAGGAGGAGCAGTCGGTCGACCAAAAAATAGAGTATGCCAAGGTGACAAACAAGTATAGACAGTGGTGGGTTGCACAATTACAAGTAGTATCATTGAGGTCAGGGCAACCAAATTTAGATACTATCAAGGTTCAGAGTGATGCCCTACAGGGGTAGGTGGCTACTTTAGTGACCTAGTTAGGTATAGTACAAGGACATTTGATAGGGGCTAAGACACAATTTGTGACTCTACAGGAATAGGTGGTCATTTTTCAGGCACAAGGAGTACAAGGATCAACACCTACACTGGGGAGAGGGAGAGGGAGAGGGAGAGGGTGGGGATGGATATGGAGATGGGGTATAGGTAGCCACCATATAGGCATAGGTGACAGGTTTTCAGGGCTAGTTAGACATGGTGCAAGGATAGATTACAGGTTTTCAGGGCCAGCTAGTAGTTGTATAGGCACAAATAACGTCCCTTTAGGCCAAGGTACAGGTGTAGGCTCTAGGGATAATGGCACCACCATAGGGGCAGGGAGAGGGTCTCATTATTCAGGTAGGAGTAAGGCAGGGTTAGAGGCCGATGGCACCACTATAGATAGTACTTATAGCCATATTGAGGGAAACCATGGGTGAGGTGAGATACTACTAGGATCACTTGATGACAATAAGGATATTTGTCTTATCATATACCAATCACAAAGAAAAACAGGCCTCGAGTGAGACGAATAGATCCAACACACATATTTTGTAGAGAAAAAGGGGTTGGTGAGCCCAGGGTCCAGGTCAGGGTGAGACCACTAGTGCACGGAGGCAAGCTCCAGAGGTAGGACCAGCCGGAGCCAGATCAAGGCGTGGCGGAGGGAGGTCATCTAGACACCATGCTAGAGGAGTGGAGGAGGAGACATATGAGACATTCTTAGATATCAGATGGGGAGATGATTGAGCTCTATGCATGATTACTATATTTTTGACATCATATGTTTGACATATATATCAGCCCGTATGCTGAAAATAGTAAGGATGTACATGAGAGTTATTGAGATTTTGTTATATACGTCGGCCTGTGTGCTGAAGGTATTTGAGATTCATGTATATGGATACACATGTTTGGATGTTTTATTTATAGAGATGATGATGATTATGTCATGATGTATATGTGGTTTTGTTTAACCTGCTATTTTGATTTGTATATGTGATGGAAACTAAGTAGTGTAGGTATGATAGAGCCAGGTCATAGGCAGGGGTTGAGTCAAGTTGTTGGTTTAGGCATGGATTGAGTCAGGTCAAATGTATGGATTGAGTTAGGTCATAGGCATGGATTGAACTAGGTCATAAGCATGGATTGAGTTAGGTTGTTGGTTTAGGCATGGATGGAGTCAGGACATAGGTATGGATTGAGCCAGGTTGTCTTAGGTATGATAAAGTTTAGGTTGGTTTAGGTATGGTCGAGTTGAGATTGGTTAAGTTTTTAATTCATTAATTTTTGTAATTCATGATGATATAGGTCACATTGAGATGTTTTGTAGTAAAATTCATGATAATGGTAAAGAAATGGTAGACATAATGAATGTATGAATGATGATGCTAAAGATGTGAAGCAATTGTTGTTTGTTTGGTTCAATTTCCAATTATTGATATAAAAAGGAAACTAACTAGGTTAGAATGTGACTAGGAAAGGGGGAGGGAATTGGCTAAGGTAGAGAGTGGCTGATCTAACCTCTAAGGGCCCCATGCCCTCAGAGTGCTACCTACATAGTCCCGACGAACAGGGACCTTATGCTGATGTAGTTCTCCCATAAGCTAGGGGAAAATATGAGGAGGTATGAGAATGGGTTGGTAGGTTATAGGCATGATTGAGTCGAGGTTTTGGTTAGGCGTGGTTGAATTTTGGGAACATTGGTATGGGTGATTTTAAGTTTATTGTGGTGAAAGAAGAAAATTTCCCAGAGATAAGTGACGAGGGTCTAATCATGTATATGATAATAAATATGTAATGAAGAAGTTGAAAGATAAGAGGAGGAAAGAGAGCCACCCGATTGGTGAGGATCGTAACAAGTGGATCATACCATAGATAGGCTAGTGAAAGTAAGACCCTAAAGACATTACATGATTAATTTTTCTAAAGGTGAATAATATTCACATGATCACCCAAATGTCACGGTTCCAGTAGGTCCCCTTGAGGACGGTAGGAAATGAAGGTGCAAATGATGAGAAGGTGAAAATTGGTTAGATTACATGGTATGAGGTAGAATGCCTATTTTGCAAGAGATCCAAGATCACAATGAGTAATTCCATGACGAAAATTTTTTTTTTCTGTTTGACTTGTATTTGAGATAGAATGATCGGTGCAGGAAGTCTATATGGGATGATGAAATTATCTCCACCGAGGCCTTCAAAAAGCTGATCGATGCAGGAAGCTTCAAATTCTCTTTTTCTTTCTTTCTTTTTTTTAAAGCAGGCTTTACATAGCTGTCCTTCGACGGAGAAGTCTATTTATAGAAGCAATGTAGAGATAAATATGTCCTTTTTGAGGGAGTCATCGTTTTATTAGAATTTTGACTCAAGGAGTTGGATCCCATATGAGGAATTTTATGTCATGGACAATAATAAGGTGAGGAATCAAATTCTTGTTCAGAAAGTAAGGTGAAACGACCATAGGATCTCATCTGAAAGCAGACAAAAAGTATCCATGAGAATCATGCCATATGTAGAGCCATGATACACATATTTAAGAGAGGATAAAAGAGTGATGGGTACACACATGATTCTTGTTTAATCATTGGGGATGGCAGAGTGAAAGGATTGGAGTGAATAGCACTCAAGGGACAAGCATGAAAAGAGGTAGAAGGTGAGTTAGGACTAAAATTCAACAATAGAATGGTCGAAGATGTAAGGCATTAAGGGGCTCAGGTTTGGGTTTACCATCTAGTGAAGATAAACGATAAGCACATGATCCATAAGCATGAGTCACGATGTATGGGTCCAAGCCTAATTAGGAGTAAATTTTCCCCATTTACCTTTTTCTGCTTTGGTTACATGTTGATTTTCCTTTAGGATGAGATCACCAACTTGGAAGGTTCGTTCATGGACACGTTTTTCATAGGCATGTTTGATACGTTTTCGGTAAAGTTAGAGATCATCAAGAGCATTAAGATGACTTTCATCTAATAACTCAAGTTCTACTAAATGGTCCCAGTAAAATTCATCATCATTGATCATGTCATAGAGAGAAATACGAAGTAATGGAATCTGGACTTCGAGAGGTAGAACATCCTATATACCGTGGACCAGAGAAAAAAGAGTGGCAGCAGTGGAATTGTGAATACTAGTACGGTATGCCCACAAAGTGAAAGGAATGTGCGTATACCAGTCCTTCCTAGAATTGTTAACAACTTTCATGAGAATTTTTTTTAGGGTTTTATTAGTGGATTCGGCCTAGCCATTGGTTTGTGGCTAATATGGCGATGAGAAACTTAGTTTAATACTGAATGCGTCGCAAAGTTTCTATAATGTTTTATTTTTGAATTGCTTTCAATTGTCAATGATGAGGTGATGTGGGACACTAAAGTGACAAATAATTTGATGATTGATGAAGTCACATATTTTCTCAGCTTTAATGGAGATGAGAGGTATGGCTTTAAACCATTTGGTGTAATATTTGGTAGCGGTGCTTATCCCTTGATGTCACTAGGAAGAATGGGGATTGATCTCTCGGACAAGATCCAGACCCCATTCAGAGAAGGTTCAAAGGTCATGGGTGACCTGTAAAGCATGACTAGGTGTTTGATGAAGATTAGCATGTTGTCATTTTACACAAGTCTTAACATAGTCACAAAAATCATAGTTATGGGTCGGCCAGTAATAGCCTAGCAAAGAATACACTTAGCAACCACAAGACCACTAAAGTGACCTCCAAATATGCCATGATGCACTTCCTTGATGGTATAAGGAATTTCAGAACTCGTAAGGCACTATAAGAGAATACCATCAAAGCTGTGCATATAGAGTAGGCCACCCATGATGATGTAATGAGAGACCCTTTTAAGAAAGATGTATTTTTCATTATGAGTGAGTTTGGGAGGCAAGATGGAGAGGGAAAGATAGTCTGAGTATTATTTATACTTAAGGTCACTTTGGTTAGGAGTAGTCATTCTGATAGAGTAAAATTTATGAGGTAAATAAGAAGGTAATTGGAGTCTTTGTATGGTGACAAAGATTTTAGAGTCAACAAGTAAAGTGGGTATCTAAGAAGCCAAATAGGCCATGGTATCTATAAATTTTTTGGTAGAACATCAAATGGTTTGAACGGTGTAACTGTTGAATGTGGTCAAAAGTATGTTTTAGTGTGAAATCACATCACTCCCAAATAAGTTATGGATCTTCTTTTCTATGGTAGGTTCACTTGGAGTCATTGCATAACATTGAACTTTCCCCAAGGTCTGGGACCTTGCAAAAGTGGGAAAGCTCTCCAAATTAAAGGCTGGTTCCTATTCCTAAACTACCTGCCATGAACTACTCTAGTGCAGGAAAAATAAATCTAATCCTAATCTAACCATTCCAAGGAGACCAAGGAGAGAAAAGAAAAAGAGGGAAAAAATAGAGCCTACACTAAAGTGGTGATACACTAGCAAAGGAAGTGAGATATTCTGTTGAGGGAGAAAGAAATAGAAAAATGGAGATGAGGGAGGTCAGACAAAAGTAACACGGCCCATATCTTCAAATTCACCATTAAACTCCATGAAACACAACATCCTGCACCTGCAAATGTGAAATACATGCACAGAAAAACAAATCTGGAAGGGAGAGGCATAGAGAAACAACAAAAATGATGCAAAGGGTTGAAGAACACCACAAAAACACATTTTTATTGCTCTAGAAGGTGCACAGACCATTACATTTTTGGAATAGAGGCACAAATACATTTTCCAGGCATAGGAGAAGGTTCACTACTCAAAAATGGCATCGAGAAACAAATTTGACAGAGTTTCTCTATGCCCAGAATGTCTCTCTTTTCAAAATGAGAAGTGTTACAATATATAGAAAGAATAAGAGAGAGAGATAAGAGGGAAAAATTGAATCCTATCTCCAACCACCATGAGATCACATGCAAATCCCCTTTCAAATTTCAACCACTGAAAAATCTCTACAATTCTCACTCCAAATATGTCTTATTGGTGTGTTGAAGAAGAATGGCAGATCAAATCGAATTGGATCTGGTAGCTGAAGAGCAAGAAGATCCTGCATTAAAGGCCAAAGACATTTCTCCATTTTTTACCTACCAAGGCCTAAAAAAATGATTTTTTATCTTTCCATGGCATAGAGGATGTTAAGACACATCCAACAGTGTAAGATTTGTAATATTTTGAGCCTTGAGTTGAAAGATATGCCCCTTCAAATTTTGTATCAAGTCCGTACAAATGGGTAGGAAATTTTTTTGAAAAATGGGTCCCCCTTTACATATGGGACATGCGGAAGCTAGATTAGGGAAAAAATCAGGTTTGCGGGTCCATAATTTATCCTTTTCCCTTTTTCCGCAAAAAATGCAAAACTCAAAAAACCCCCATGGCCCCACTACCCTCCACTTGGACACATGGAGCCACGCCTTTTGGTCCTCTCCTTTTAGATTTCAACTTTGGAGAGTGCCATGCTGACACGTGGCTCTCTCCTTTGTCTCCTATTATACATAGAAAATTTTTGGACCTTTCTCTATTTTGAAACCGAAGACTCAAATCTTCATCGTTTCTTCTTTCGAGCCTCTGGTTCTTCTAACACTGCTAGCCTCCTTTCCCAACCCTTCCTCTTTTTATTTTAGAGCCTCTCCTAAGTCTGTCAAATAGATTTTAGACATGGATTCACACGATAGATCCCTTTCTTCTCTTTCTTCTCATACAAGGTCGTTTAAACTTTTCATAGGCCCCGCCATTCCATTGTAGAGTCCCTCTGTAACTAGTTTACAAGATTTAAACTTGTTTTCTCTGATTCTTTTTGTGCAAGGTCGTAGACTGAATGTAATATTTTACCCTTCGAAGGCAAAATATGGATAACACATGTTCGACATACAAGAAAATTAGAAGGGAGAGGCACAGAGACTAGATACAAAGGGTTGAAGAATCACAAAAACATGTTTTTATTGCTCTAGAAGGTGTACAAACATTACATTTCTGGAATAGAGGAAAAAATACATTTTTGCATAGAGAAGGTTCCCTACTATGGCATCAAGAAAAAAGATTTGACAGATGTTTTCTATGCCCATAATTCTTCTTTCCAAAATGAGAAGTGTTACAATATTTAGAAAGAATATTGGAGATAGAAGAGGGAAAAGTTGAACTCTGGGGCTTTCAATGACCCTGCAATAATTGAACTATCTTGAAGAATTCAAATTGCATCAATGCAATTCTTCCTTTAAACATACCCCAAATACAGGTGATTCTGGTTCCCTGTGCTATGGACATGTTGAAGAAGCTTGGTAGATCAAATCAACCTAGATCTGGTAGCTGAGAAAATCAAAACTTATTACAGAATGACCAAATTTCTCCATGATTCACCTACCAATGAAACATGAGAAAAATGATTTTTATCTTGCTATGGTAGAAGACGTACAAGATCTACTCATAATGGTGTCAAATTTGCAATATTTTGAGCCCTGAGGGAAAGATATGCTAAACAAAGTTTGTATCTAGCAGATGATGGGCAAAGAGCTTTTTTTTGAAAAATGGGTTCCCATTTACACATGGGACATGTAGCAGCCTGATTAGTGAAAAAATCCAGATGGTCCATAATATATCCTTTTCCCCTTTTCATGGAAAAAATGCAAAACTTAAAAAATTCCCCACGGCCCTGCTGCTGACTTGGACACGTGGAGCCCTAGTATTGTTTGATCACCCTTTTGGATTTCAAATTTGGAGAAGTGGTAGTGACACGTCAACGTTCCTCACTGCTCCTCCATACTTAGTTGATTTTTGGACTCTTTCTGAATTGTTCTGAATGAAGACTTCAAATCACCATTTCTTCTTCTGAGCCTCTGGTTGCTTCTGACACTACTCAACGCCTCCTTCCACTGACCCTTCGATGTTTTATTTTAGAGTCTTCCCGAGTCTTTCAAATAGATTTAAGAAGGATTGGTGACAGACGCGTCTTTATTTTCTCTCTTTTCACACAAGGCATTAAAATTTTGTAGGCCCCACCATTCCATTGTAGAGTCCCTATACAATGCAGCTTTGCAATTTAAATGTCTTCTTTATCCCATTTCCATGTGGGGTTGTGGCTGAACCAATATTTTTCCCATGAGGTGAAAAATATGGAAAACAATTTAGTTCTCACGGGGATATCTTCCTCCAGATGAAGAGACTAGTACCTTGAAGCATCCATTAGGCATAGAGTATGCTTGATAAATGAACCCAAAAATGATCTCAATCTTTTGAAGATATGATCCCTGAGCCACTACGAGCTTGACTGTATGCCTTTTCTATGTTTTGTCTGACCTTGAGTCTGTACTCTCAATTTTCATAAGGAAATCTTAGAAATGGAATTTCTAAGAGTAGAAAATTGTTAAAGCTCTAGGGCTTTCATTTTTCCCTAAAATGGACTATTTTCAAATAACTTTAGTTGCTCTGCATTTATTTTCTTTGAAGACAACTATTATGGGTAACTATGAGTTTCTCTGCTATGAATACTGAAGAGCCTGGCTTTATGCACCTTTAGAGAAATGTAAACAAAACTTATATACAGAAACCAAATCATACATGCCTCAAATGAGACATGTAGAGTGTGCGTAAGCACTTATTATGTTGGAAACAAAGTCTACTCTGACTCCTACACTAATCAGAGAGAAAGAATGCTAAACAAATCCTATTACAGGAAGGGAGAAGTAGCTTCCTTTTCTCAAGAGGGGAAGCCATGCAAATGATTTGACACTAAATATAACTACCTGTATGAGTGAAAAACTGGACAATAAGTTGGTCCTCCACCAAATTATCAAGGTATCAGCATTAATGTGAAATACCTCCTCAATCTCTGAATTGCATTTTACTCCTAGAGGTATTGATGATGACCCTTGGTGCTTTAGTATTCATCCTCATGCCGTGAAGTAGGCATGACTAGTTCTAGATTCTCCTTTTTCTCCAATGAAGCCAAGTACCTGATTAGGCATGGTCTGATCCTTTGAATGTGCCCCTTGTTCTAAGTTTCAACTCCAAGAATGGATTTTTCTTATGGACCTTCTTGGATGAATGGCATGGGAGAAATGGTGATATCTTTCTACCTTTTCCTTTCTTCCTCCTATGAGGATCATGGAAGGTTTAAGTCTCCCAAAATTATTCCAGAGGGCTACTATAAAACCAGGTTGTAATTGAATGCTCTCCTCCATGACATCGAGTTCATATGCTTGGAAGGTGGATGAAGGAGGAGAAAACAATAAAAACTCAACTAGTTCTTCTCCATCAAAATAGTCCTCCAAATTAGACAAATAAATTGCCTCATTGTTGTTCTGCTACAAATGTTCAACCTCTTCCATGGTGTCCTCTTGGTCTGTAACTTATTCACCATGTTTTCCCTCATTCTCAAACATTGATTTTGAAAGATCAAAATCTTCTTAGCATTAATGAGTTGAGAGAGATGAGGTGAGAGGAAGAACTGAAGGTTCTTCTATGGCCTATTTTATACTCAAATATTCTGGAGTTACATTACTCTCCTCCTCAACTGTAATGCACTCCTCTCCTTTTGGATTTGGATTAGCTTCTCCTTGCTCTATTGAAAATTCAGTTTCAGTCACCACTGGCCCCTCAACATTGATCTCCTCTATTGGTTGGACCATAAAAGGGATCTTTGTAAGCCCAAGTTTGGCAGCCCAACTCTTTATATTGTCTATAATTTTTTTTCTGTTGGGCTCATCTTCTTATTGTTCTCTTTGATTGGATTCTTGAGTCTTTTCCCAACATGGACTCGAGAGAGAAAAAGGAGTGGCAAGTTGTGGTTCAACCAGTTTTGCAATTGTTTCTGGTGTGGAGGGAGGAGATGAAACTTCTTGTTTCTTTGGAGGGAATGATTTCTTGGGAAAGGAAAGGGGAGAAGAAATGAAATGGGGTGGAAGACTAGGGAATGGAGAAATGGAATCAATGCTTGGGGCAAGCAACTGGGAAGCTTGGAAATTAGAGCTTAGGTTGAGATGGTGACCCTTGAGAAAGAGAAAAAGAAAAGCTATGAGATATTGGACTTACCCATTGACGAGGTTATCTTGACTCCAACTCATAATCCCCAATCTCCTTAGTCAATTGTGCAAGTTGGGGAAGCATTTCAACCATGAAGTCAAGCTTCTCTTGAGGGTTGTAATGTCTTGGAAAAGGGCCTTCCCATGGACAAGGTTCCCTGCAACCAATCTTGAATGCCTTTATTTGCATTATGCCCCTCGACTGAACCATGTCAGCCTCCAATTTTTGGATCTTCTCCAGTACAAACCAACATTCTCCACATAACTATCACCACTGTATGCATCCCCTTGTCCTTGATAAGCTTCATGCCCAAACTAATTTTGACATCTTCTCATATGGGTAAGCATAATGGTTCTGGATCTGATTATAATGTTGATCTAGAGGAGTTGGGAAATGCATTGGAGGTGGACTATATTGCTGTAAGTGTGAGTTCCATAAAGGGAATGAAGTCATGATTGCACAACCTCATGGAATGGGAGAAAATGAAAGAGATGGAAGAAGAAAATGGATGGAAAAGGTCTGCAACTCAGAGAATGGGTTTTTGACCAGATGGAGTCGCCAGATGTGCTTACATGTGCCTCAAAAGGCTGAATCCCACCAAGAACACATCAACTTGATGAAATAAAGTGAAGACCTCTGGTCCCATTGGGTGTGCCAAAATTGTTAGTGCAAAATCACAGCAGCCCCAAATGAATTATGGATATTCTTTTCTAAGCTAGTTTTATTTGATGTGATTGCATAACATTGAACTTTCCCCAAGGTGTGGGACCTTACCAAAGTGGGAAAGCTCTCCAAATAAAAGGTTGGTTCTTATTCCTAAACTACCTGCCATGAGCTACTCCAGTGCAGGTAAGCTAAATCTAATTCTAATCTAATTTCCAAGGAGACCAAGGAGAGAAAGAAAGATAGAAAAAATAAAGCCTACACTAAAGTGGTGATACACCAGCAAAGGAAGTAGATATTCTGTTGAGGGAGAAAGAAACAAAAAAAATGGAGATGAGGGAGGTCCGACAGAAGTAACATGGCCCAGATATTCAAATTCTCCATTAAACTCCATAAAACACAACATCCTACCTACAAATGTGAAATACATGCACATAAAAACAAATCTGGAAGGGAGAGGCACAGAGAAACAACAAAACGATGCAAAGGGTTGAAGAACACCACAAAAACACATTTTTATTGCTCTAGAAGGTGCACAAACCATTACATTTCTAGAATAGAGGCACAAATACATTTTCCAGGTGTAGGAGAAGGTTCACTACTCAAAAATGGCATCGAGAAAAAAATTTGACAGAGTTTCTCTATGCCTAGAATGTCTCCCCTTTTTTAAAAAATGAAAAGTGTTACAATATATAGAAAGAATAAGAGAGAGAGAAGAGGGAAAATTTGAATCCTATTTCAACCACCCCAGGATACACATTGAATCCCACTCTTAAATATTCAAATGCCATCAATCAATTCCCCCTTTCAAATACACCCCAAATATGTTGATTCTAGCTCCCTCTATCTCTTTAAAGTGTTGAAGAAGAATGGTAGATCGAATTGAATTAGATTTGGTAGCTGAGAAAATCAGATTCTGTATTAAAGGCCTGAAGATGTTTCTCCATGATTCACCTACTAGGACCTAAGAAAAATGATTTCTTATCTTTTCATGGCGTAGAAGATGTCGAGACACTTCCAACGGTGTTGGATTTGCAATATTTCGAGCCCTGAGTCGAAAGATATGCCCCTCAGAATTTTTTATTGAGTCTGTACAAATGGGTAGGAAAATAGTTTTAAAAATTGGTCCCCCTTTACATATGGGACATGCAGTAGCTAGATTAGGGAAAAAATCAGGTTCGTGGGACTGTAATTTATCATTTTCCCCTTTTCCGTAAAAAATGCAAAACTCAAAAACCCCCGTAGCCTTGCTGCCATGCTTGGACACGTGGAGCCTTGTGGCTTGTTCAAGCCTCTCCTTTTGGGTTTAATCTTTGGAGAAGTGCTGCACTTATACGTTGCTCTCTCCACTATCTCCTCCATACTTAGTCTATGTTTGGAAAATTTCTGAAATATTTTGAGCTTGAAGACTCTGAATCTTCATCACTTTCTTCTTCTCGACTCTAGGGCTTTCGACACTACTCAGTTGACCTTCCTCAACCCTTCCTTTTTTTATTTTAGATCCTGCCCGAGTCTATCAAATAGATTTAAGACACAGATTCAAGTGCAACAAAGCCATTTCTTCTCTTTCTTCTCACACAAGTTCATTTAAACTTTTTAAGCCCCACCATTCCATTATAGAGTCCCTCTACAACTAGTTTGCAAGATTTAAATGTTTTTTCTCTGATTCTTTCTTCGTGCAGGGTCGTGGATGGACCCAATATTTTTCCCGGGGGGCGAAATATGGATAACAGTATGTCCACATGATGCATATACTTTTGAAGTATCTCATTACGACACTGGTATATACCATTGACTTGGTTTATGACCAATTGAGAATCACCAAAGATGTTGATTGACTTAACATCTAAGGCATAGGTAGCCTGGAGACCTAATACGAGTGCTTTGTATTCAACAATATTGTTTGTACAATCAAAATCAAGTTTAAAAGACAAAGGCATCACCATCAAGAGGAATGAGGATAATACCAACCCCACCCCCACGCTGACACTTGGAGCCATCGAACGAAGAGTGTCATTTGGTAAGTGGGTTCATCTAGGGAAAGGGTAGCAATGGAATCATCTGAAAAGTCAAGTTAGAGGGTTGATCCCCAGAAATAGGTGCATCAGCCAATTGGTCAATGATAGCCTGGCCCTTGATGGAATTTTGATGAATGAATTCTAGGTCAAGGTTGGCCAGAAGCATAAGCCAACGTGTGGCACGTTTATTTTGGTAAGGTTTGGCATACATGAAGTGTAATGGGTCAGTGTTGGTCACAACATAGGTTTTCTGATTGAGTAGGGAATGGTGGAGTTTAGTGGCAACAAAAACTAAGGATAAGAAGAGTTTTTCAGCATGGGTATATTGGGTTTCATAGTTGAGAAGGGTACGTCTTATGTAATAAACCACTTTCTCTCCTGTGTTGTTCATCGCGATGAGCAAACATGGACCCTAAGGAGTGATCGGTAGTGGAAATGTATAGGTAGAAGGGATGATCATATTTAGGAGGAATGAGTATGGGTGGTTGGAGAAGGTATTGTTTTAAGGCCTCAAAGGATTTGTGGCATTCATCATCCCATTTAAAGGAGACATCCTTTTTGAGAAGATGATGAAATGGTTAACATGGTCGGAAAGTTGCGAGATAAAATGAAATGGTGAATAGATTGTAACTTACCTTATAGGCTACGGAGCTTCATAGGTTAGTGGTGGACATTTTTAGAATTAGCCTTGACTTTAGCAGGGTCAAACCTCTATGCCACATAAGGAAAGATAAATCCTAGGAGCTTTCCTGAGAGAACATGATGAAGACACATTTATTAGGTTGAAGGTGAACACAATACTTAATGAGGTGATCAAAGATGGTTTTTAGGATGGTAAGGTGCTTTGGACATATTTAGATTTAGGAAGGAGATCATCTAGTAATCTTAAAACAATAGTGATGCATGATGTCATGAAGAAGATTACCCAATCATGGAAGATGTAAGTCATAGCCCATTGATATGTGGCACCAGTTTGTTTTTAAGGCCAAAAGGCATGACTCAATAGCAGAAGGTCCCCCAAGGGGTGATGAATGCAGTTTTGTGTTGATCCTATGGGGCAAGTAAAATATACATGTTATAACCTGAGAATCCATCCATGAGTGATAACATCTCATGATTAGCAGTAAGGTCAACCAGCTGGTCAATACCAGGTAGAGGGAAGTCATCTTTTGGGTAGGCTAGGTTGAGGTCATGGAAGTCCATGCAAATGTGGAGTCCCCTTGTCACCTTAGTGACAGGGACAATGTTAGAAATCCAATGAGGATAATCAATGGGTAAGATGAAGGAAACAGAAAGAAGGTGCTGAATTTCTTCTTTGACTAGAAGAGAAATGCGAGGGTGCATTTTCCTCAGCTTTTGTTTTATGGGTTTGGTATCAGGAATGGTTATGATATTGTGGACCACTATGGTGGGGTCAATACTGGGCATGATCTGCATGTAAGACCAAGTGAAAGCGTGGTTATGATTTCTGAGAAAAGAAGTGATGGCTTCCATGTTCAGCAGCATCTAAAGATTATCCAATCTTTAGAATGTGTGGGTCATCCTGAGTATGAATGTTGATCTCGATAGTCGATTCATTCAACATGGTTTGCATCTCAGAGGGTAACGATCCGATGAATATATGATTCTTCTGCACCAAGGTAGGTGAGTATAGATTCATCATCCTGACATTGAACGACATTAATTCAAGGTGTATCATCATCGATCATTTCAGGATACAGGAAGGGAAGAGAAGAGGGGCCTTGCCCTTTTGTTGATAAGTCAGAGGCCCCAAGGAAATGGTGTTTATGAAAAAAAAAGTTAGGAGGATAGATTCTGGATCCATCGACTTCTGTCGGTGAAGGTGGTGATGAAGGTGGAGAAGGTGTTTCAGAAGGCTTGATGTCTTCAATGAGTTCAATGTGGCCTTCTTGGTAGGTGGTTCACAAAGCCGATACCACTATGGTCATTATGTTTGTGGGTAGTACATGGAATAACAGTATGGTGATGGCCTTGCTTCATAAAATCCAAAACCAAAACCTTTCCATGCACATCGGTGCAGGAAGGTGTGGGTGAAACGGTGATTGGTGAGTGACTGGAGGTCAGATAGAAAATGGTGTGGGTTTGTGATGGTGGTTTAGGTGTAAATAAGTGGTAGTATCAAGTCCCCCATAGGTGAGATTTAGTGTGAAGGTGGGGAGGACCAATAATAAAGGAGATGCTCTCCTATGCAGTGATCATAGTGAGGGTGTTGGTGAAGACTTCCATACTCTTGTGGAGTAAGGAATGTGTTGACACTATATAGGGTACTCCCTAGAGTGAGGCATTGAAAAACACCTTCTAAGGGATTATTTGGTAGTAATATGTGGGTAGCTGGAATAGATGATGTGTTCAGAGGTTGGATCAGAGGTGGAGTTAACTGATTGGGAGGTTATGGGTAGAGGCTGTGGAGGTAGATGGAAGCGGTAGGAATGGAGGATTTAGGTGTAGTTGAGGTAGCAGCTGACACTGGTGAGGCGGAGGTGTAGGTGAAGAGTGGAAGTTTTGTGGAGGTAGATGCCTTAATGGGTACAAAGTACATCATTGGGTTCAGTAAAGCATGTTATAGGTTTTGAAAGGTGATGGGTCAGCAAGAATGGTATAGGTGTGTCCTTCATGCTCAAACTTTACACAATAGTGCAAAGTGGAAGGACACAACCCATGACATGAATCCAGGGTCTACCAAGCAATAGGTTATATTGAAATTCCCCCTCCAAGACATAAAATAACTCTGGAACACATGCGGGGGCCCACACGAACATGGAGGATGATGGTGCTAAGTGTAGAGGTGATAGCATCATTAAATGAATGCAACATGATAAGATGTTTATGCATGTAATTTTAGGTATACACATTTGAGTGAATGCATGGGAGGAGATGATATTAATGCTAGCGCCCCCATCGATCATAATGCTGGTGTACACGTATATCATCGATGTGGACTAGAGATGAAGAGAGCATGGATCATCGGTCATCATTTGGTGTGGTGTGATCTCTTCAGTCTCTGAGAAGCTAAGGGAGGCTACTTGGTGAGTAGGTGGAGGTGTAGAAGAATGAGGGTAATTTGGTGAGAGAGGCTACATGATGGGGTGTGATAATGGAGGCTACGGGTGTAGGGTCATTGGGTAAAACCTCAATAGATTGAAGAACCTCCATGAGAGCTTGACGATGGGATTCAGAGGTTTGGATGAGGTCATATAGGACATTTTGAGAGGGGATTGGTGTAATTATTTTAGCATTATTGCAATGTGTGACCCCATTAGAAATAGGATATGTGGGGCCATGGATAGTGATTTTAGGTGTGGGTGTAGATGGTATGTTGGGTATCAGGATTGGTTGGTGGGTTGTAGTTGCCTTTTCTTTCCTTTGTCCTTTTGAGCATTGTATTGAATGTGGATCATGTTGAATTGAGGTGGGGAGGTAGGCATGAGGGTAGGTGAGCCATGAAAGGTATAGTGACATGAAGGGAAAAAAGCCTAGGAGGTGGGAAGGATCCTTGTGAGATGAGTTGGGCACATTGACATTTGGGTGGAGGTTTGGCAAGTTCTCTAATGTGAACCATGTTAATTTCAAATCTTGGAGGTGGTTCTAGGAGTTGTGGGGGAAGGTTCGTGGTCGTTGAGTAGGTAGTGAGGGAAGAGATGTGGAAATCTGGGTGTTGGTGAAATGGGGTCCTCATCAAGAAGGTCATCATCGTCAAAGTTTTCTTCAGGTGACACATGATAAGAATGGTTTTCAAAGCCTTACAGTTCTCTACATCATGTCCTGGCACACATGATGTAGGCACAAATTTTGGTTTCATCAAACCATTTTGGTTTGGGTTTGAGTGGGTCATAAGGTCTAAGAGTGGAAAAAATGTGATGATAGAAGTTTCAAGGAGGATTGGTTAAAATTTTGGCATAGGATTCCCCTAGTGGATCACAATGGGAAGTGAATGTGGGTTTGGGTCCAGGTGCGGCATGATTGTATGAGGAAGGGTCTTTGCTTGAGGGGGAGTGGGTAAGCTACAGTTTTGGTGTCTCAGTTCACATAAACTTGGTAATTGCATTTAAGTACGAAGTGACTGGTAGAATGAATGGGTTTAAGATGTCATTGGTTGTTTGGCTGACTACCTAAATATTGTGAGGGTGAAAATAAAATTTTTCAGTCCTTCCAGGGTGCACCTTCAAACTTCTATGTGATACATGGGCCTACGAGATATTAGAGGTTCAAAAGTAGATTGGAATAGGGATTTCACAAGTTTATCCATGCATGGGGCCAATGGTTCATCATGTCCCAAAGGTAGATCAGGCAAGTTGGGGTTTGTAGAACCGTGTTTCACTTTCTTGTCCCAAATGTCCCACTAAAATCAGGCAAGTTAGTGCATTATAAGCCTTTCTCTTGCATCCATGTTCCAAATGGGTCAAGTAAATTGTTACAATTGTCCATTATACTAAGCTATTCGCCCGAGGTGAGTCTTGGGGACTATGAGGTCATTCAGGAATGTTTTCATTGTTTTTCCCAAAAATTTTAGTTGATATCCCAATGCCAGCCACGTGTTTCCTACACATTAACATGTCTACAGGTCTCCTAATGGAACCATGTCAAATCGTTAGTGTGATAGTCTTTGGTAGTTTGAGTCAGTCCATTTTGGCAAATTTATTCATCTAAATTAGGTTGTGTTTGAAACATGGCCTTGTCAAATGGATGTTCATAGATGGATTAGTTCTTTTTATGCCTAGGGGTTGGAGAATGGTGTATGGTTTTGGAAGAATGTTAATTATTGTTTCAATATGTGTAGACACCAAATTTGTGTCTTACGACCCCTTGTGACCCGCATCTCATTTCGCAACCTAACCTCATCACCTAAACCTTACACAATTATTTATTAATTACCTTATAATTGATAAATCCACATCACCTTACCTGCCACCTCATTTTGCCACCTCATCATGACCTAGCCCTAACCCTAAACTAACCTAATTAAGACCTATAACTTGGTCTACACCACATCCATGACTAATTACTCCTTACTCGCACCCAAAACCGACCTTCTAGCCACTTGACCAAGCCCGCAACTAATCTCTCGGGAGAAAAGCAGGGAAGGTGGGCTATTTTACTAAAAATAGCCTACTTTTTCCTTAACCGATGCCGGTTCCTACTCGACCGCCGTCGGTTACGTAACCGCCATCGGTTCCCTGTAAATGGGCTCCCCAACCAAAAACAAGGGATCAGAAATTCATTTTGATGGAGAAGATCTGGAGAAATCATTTCTGAGATCAACAGAGAGAGACAAGTGAAGAAAAGAGAAGAGTTTCATCAGCCCAAGACTTCAACTTGACCAGAGCAGAGATCGAGTGAAAAAGAAACTCAGAAGATCATCCCTACTAAGTTTGCCTTCATCCAAGGAGATCAACCTGCATCTTCGGTCAAAACCAGTAAGTCAGTGTCTTGCATGTCCTTGTTAATACCATTTCTTATGCTTTTGAATCACAGTCCTCCTAAATCCATTCCTGAGATCCACTACCCCAGCACCCTGCATCTAACCTTCATCCATACACCTTGTCTGCCTTCTTATCACTCCAGTTTCCTAATACCATCCCATATACCAGCCTTACATCCACCACCTTAAAAACCCCACAATCAGCAACCAACCTCTATCCAGAAGCCTAGATTACTGACCCACCGGTATCGGTTATCAATAACCGGCTCTAACCACGGTCGGTTATCAGTAACCGGCATCGGTCACTGTCCTCTGATAAAACCAGAAAATCAGCCTTTCCCCTACCCAGTTTCAACGAAGCAATACCTTAATTGATATTTGCAATAGCTTCAGTCTTTTGTGTTAATTCATATTAGCAGGGGAACTGACCACCTTCGAAAGGAAGTTTTATATTTCCTGGGCCCAAGGCAGTTTCCTCATTTATTGTCTAATCAAAATCTTGTGGTCTTGTGTTCTTATTTGCAGGTAGTCCTTCCAAGACAAAAAGGAGTTCTTCGCAGTCAGCCTGATCTTTCTCTACGGTACGCGCACACCATCTCGACATTCAACAGGTATTCCTCCTAGCCCTAACCTTATCTGTTTCTAAAAGGAATGAAAGGATAGAAGCAACTCTATTCCCAGAAGCCGAAACATTCCGAGTGAAACATTTTGGCACGCCCGGTGGGACCCATTTTGGGTTTCTTTCTCTCTTGCTTATTTTCATTTAGGAAGCATACTTGCTGTTGCTGCTTTTGTTATATATTTTGTAAAAGAATTTGTCTTGCTTTCCTAGTTTCGCATTAGTGAAAGTCATCTCTTTGCTTCATCGAATATAATTTTCGATTTGGGTTTAAAACACGTGCATTGCATTCCTGCTTGTTGTTTTCAATTCTAGTGAACATAGATTAAGTAACAGGTCGTACACGTGGGGGTGATATCCACGGTATTGACAGGAAATTAATCTTACTTTCACTGCACAACACATACCGAATCACTTCACAATTAACACAACAGCTCAAACATCCCCCCTTTTCCGCGGTATTCCTCCGCCCGATTGAGATAACCTTATAAGCCAAAACAAACTTGACATTTCCCCTAGGTCTTTTGTTTAGGATCTGACATCATCTTACGTCTAAAGGCATAAGCCCACGATAATTAAAATTAACCCTAGGGTTAGTCTCTGGATTTGCGTGTGCATCTTGCTTGTTTTCAGTTCTGTTTTCTCTGTCATACACTGTCTTCTGTGATCTTCAGAACAGTTTGGTATACTAAACGTTGTTAAAAATCAAATTAGCAGCCTTTTATATCTTCTTACACCAGACTTTTACACCGACATCGGTTACCTGACCGACGTCGGCTATAGTCTGACCGACATCGGTTACTAGACCGATATCGGTTACTGTCTTCATACAGTTCCTGACAAACCAGCAACCTACCAATTTCAACATTCTGAGGTTGTTTCTGTTCCTGATAGATTGAAACCCTACTGTGTACTCTTGTCCATGGTTGTTATCACTCGAAAGCAAGCCGCCGCCATGGTTTCACATGCTTGCTCTGTGTCTTTGCCTGAATCACCCCCTTCACATTCTATGGGGAATCCTACGGACACCAGTGAGGTTCCTAAAATTCCTGTAGGAGATAAGGACTTTGCCAAATTTCTGGATGCTAATCCTAGCGCTGTACAATACTATTTGTCTCATGCCCCTGACCGTACGCCTGATGGTCAACTCCTTGTTGGCATGCCTATTATTATAGCTACTCATTTAGCTCCCACTCCACCTGATAACACCGCCTTGCCTTCTGCATCCTTAGCCCCGTCTCCCAATCCGACAGCTTCAGAGGTTCATACGACCCAGATTGGCTTTCCTTTGGCTAATCTTGGACCCCACATATCATTACCACCGACTGCCCCTACCTCATCTCTCTTGCAGACCACTCCATTCATGACTTGCTCTCTACCACCTATCCACACGAGCTTTCCTTCTCAAGCTCCGCCTACCTTTTCATTCCCATACACGTATCCAGTAACCTCAACATCTTATATGGGACATCCCTATTCGGTTGCCTCAACATATTCATCCTCCATACCTTATCAACACTTAACCCCACCATTGTCTAGCGGTGGCCCTTGGCCCAATTTGCCTCCGTTTACCACAACCGCACCATCATCTCATCCAACCACAGATTTAATCAAACAAATGATGGACAAAATGCAAAACCTGGAGGCTTCTGTTTCAGGAAGTCGTAGTGCCTTGACATACGAGCAAGTTTGTCGGGAGCCTATTCACCCTTCTGTCCCCCTTCATTCATATCCTCCTCAATGGGAATTACCAAAATTTACTCGTTTTAACAGTAAGGAGGACCCTCAACAACACTTGCGATCATTTAGACATGCTTGTTATTTGATTGCCCATGATGATGCCTTGTACTACTCCGCACCTTTCCCATGTCCTTATCAGGACCCGCCTTGGAGTGGTACAGTGCTTTAACCCAGCACTCAATCTTCTCTTTTAACCAACTAGCCCAATCTTTCTTGGATCATTTCTCCATTAACATTGCCAAGAAAGTATCTATCACCGACCTCTATGCCATCCGACAATTTGAAGACGAATCTATCGCAGATTTCGTTGGACGATGGCGGGGCCTTATCAACCAACTTACATATGCCTTGCCTCAAACTGAACTTATCGAACTCTTTACGCGGGCCTGCGCTAAGCACATCTCCCCTACCCTCCAAATTCAAACTTTCCACACATTTGATGAGGCCTTTACTATGGCTCGAAAACTAGAAATTCGAGCCTTAGAAGAAGAGAAATTGCGGTTGCGCAACAAAAACCCCAATTTCCGAACTCCAAGATTCTACCAACAAACCAAACACCACCACTCCTCACGCATCCACTTCTTCTAAATCAAAAGGAGCTGTCCACGCGGTGATGGTCAAATCTCAAGCACCGTCTAATACCCCGCCAAAAACCACCTATAAGTATAAAGCCGAGCCCATCAATTACACTCCCTTGGGAGAAACTTATGGTGTGATATTGGAAAAATTGCTCAAAGCAGGAGCTATCACCTTACCTCCTGTTAAACCTCACTCTGGGTTTGATTCCACCCGCGCTATACCTTCCTGGTACAAAGAAAATGACTTCTGTAACTTCCACAACGTGAAGGGACATAGTTACGAAAACTGCAAGATGTTGAAAAATATAGTGCAGGAAATGGTTGATGCGCAGGGGATATAACCCTCGATAATCCTAATGCCCCTGCTAACCGAAATTTGAAAATCTTCAACAAACCATTCCCGAATCACTCGTCCAACAGTAACGTAAACCAAGATATCTTAGCCGAGGAGAGTGTTCATGAGATCCATGCAGTCTTCGATTCCCAGCCAAACGTCTCTATCGAGAAAATTTTGAATCAAGCCTCTTCACTGACACAGGAGTCCGAACCTCCTTCACCACCATCAAGCCAAAGTGAAATCATTCCTTTACCCATAAAGGAGTTAACTGCCCAGACTTCTCTTCTCATCAATGAGTCTTCTTACACCACATCCCTACAAGACTGTGAGCGGATGTTATCTAATTTATCTATTTCCCAAACGTCCCCTTCTACCACTCTTGCTGCACAAGAGGAAGGCTCGCCACTCCTTTTGACATCCTTAGACGAGAAATCTCTTGCACCGACATCACCAACATTCTTTAAACATGACGGATCCTCTCAAACACGCCCTCCTACCTATTAGTTCTTCATCGCCTAAATCTTTTCAACGACCGGTTGACCTCTTAACATCTATTGATACAGTGCCTCATCTACCCCCTGTATCACACCCACAGTGGACTGGAATCACAACCCACCTTTCTTCCGTACAAAAGTTACAATTCACACTGAAGACTGTCATTCTCCAGAAGATAGACGAGTCCTATGGGAACGTTTGAGTACCCCTTATTCTACTCAAATGCAGATGACCGATCCTGACACCTCTACCATATACCCGAAGTGTTTACAGAAGCTTAAAATGCCCTATGTCCTCATCTTCACCCCCCTCATCTCTACCAAATGCCTCATCCACTTCTATTAACCTAACCAAATCTTCCCCTATGCTTGGGACCTCACCAATACCCAGTCTCACACACCCACCTAAGCGACTAGATTTATCCAAAAATAAAGCCGTCCCGCCACCTAGGAGACAAACTCAATCCGTGCCTCTATCACAATCAAAACCATCATTGTCACACCTACCTTCCATATTGGGACCCCATCCCTCCACCTTGCATCAATATATCATACCTCCTGCGTTTTCTTCAAAACGACCTACGCCTTCTGCACCCATACAGAGATCAAAGGGTATATCAACACCGTCACCCCGCGTATCCTGTCCACCTATCAACCCTAAACAAATTCCATCATCAAAAGATTTGTTTTCTGTCACTCCTATTTCCCCGTGGTTGTTTTCTGATACCACATCATCTGTGGCCTCATCATCTAACCACATAGCTTCTGTGCCAAAGAAACCACGTTTAGTGAAAACCATGTGTCAACACCCCTTGGCTAAACCACCACCCGTACGAACCAACCATGCCCAAACATTACCAAAACCCACACAACCAATACCCTCATCCTCCTCCGATTTTGACCCACTCAAAGGATCTTACGCCAAAATCCTTGCTATGTTGGTGGAGAATGCGACCATTTCCCTACCCCCACTTAGACCTTATGACCCATCTAAACCTCGACCTATAGGTTATGATGAGTCTAAAATCTGCGCTTATCACCGCACACCAGGACATGATGTGGAGGGATGCAAAGCTTTAAAAACCATCCTTCGTCAGTCACCTCTCCCAGATAGAAAAGGTTAAGAAAGACAACTTACGAAGGGAGAGACCTTTAGCTTCAATTCCCTCTCCTATACCATCTGTCCCCGCCTCACCAAGATCTATCATTATTACAACCCCACCTCTTGAAGACCATAATTTATCCCAACCATAGAAACAACTTCACTCGACGGAAAATTGCGTCATTTGTCTCTAGAAGACGATGATCGTTACCCCTACCAAACCATCATCACCCCTTGTGGCCTTCGTCTCCCACCGCGTCGATAGATCCTGAATCTATCCCTCCTAACTTTTTTTTTTTTTCATAAATGCTATTTCCTAGTCCCTCTCATTATCAACGCGATAATTATGATTCCTCTTCTATTCCCCTTCTATATCCAGACATGATTGAAGAGGACTCCCCTTCACTAACGTTATTGAGTGCAGGAGATACTCATCCCTCACTTACCTTGGCGGTCGGGATAATTCTTAATTCAACGATCCTTACCATCTTAAACCCAAACCATGCTGAACGAATCTACTCTAGAAATCAACAATCCACAAGGAGGAGGGTCCTTACATAGTGAATATCGGCCAATCCCTTAAAACGCATCAGAACAAGTCGCCTTTACTACTGCTTTCCTCCGTGCTCACAACCAAGCTTTTTGCGTGGTCCTTACCTGACCATCCAGGACTTGATCCTGACTTTTTTGTCCATACATTACCGCTGAAACCCTAGCAAGACAATTAAATAAACAGAAATGGAGAAAATGTATCAGCGCATTCCTCTGGTCAAAGGGAGCTTCCAACGACTCCTTTCTGTTTCCTTCTTCCTTTGGCCTATTTGACTATCCCCTCAATGGATTCTAACATCGTACCTGTCACTAAAGCGACGGGGGACTTTGGATTTGCCACGGGGATTTCTGGGATCTTAACGCTGCTTGCCCTAAGGATGCCGTCCCCCTACTAATTTGACCAACTTGTTGATCTCAATGCAGCCATGAGATTGCTCTCTCTCATGGATGGCTTTTTCAGGATACAACCAAATTTTGGTTGCCCCTCCGATCAACACAAAACTACCTTCATAACTAACTCCTTGGGGAACCTTCTGTTACCGTGTATGCATTTGGCCTTAAGATGCTGGTGCGACCTCTCGCTGGCTATACCTACATTTTTCCTGACAATTATGCACACTATCCTTTGACGATAACGTCGACGATCTCTTGGCAATCTAACATCGCAGTGAACAATCTCGAGGTTTTTAAAACCATTATTTTTGATCACTGTTACATATTTTTGGGTCTGTCTCCAACAAAAAAATGTTTCCTTTGGTGTCCTTTCTGGAAAAATTCTGGCTTTACATCTCTTTGCATGCATTGAGGTTCAACCACAAAGTAAAAGATATCCTGGAAATGCCCTCACCTATCCCAATCTCAAACAGTAGTAGTTTACAAGGTAAGCTCCAATCTATCCGACGTTTCATCTCCCAACTCTCAGATCAATGTCAACCTTTTGATCACCTTCTTAAAAAGCATTGATTTGCAATGGAGCGAAGAGTGCCACCAAGCCTTGGAAGCTCTCAAAACTTATCTCTTATAGCCCCTATGCTTATCCCACCTCAAGACACCACCCTTTCTACCTTTACCTTTCCGCCACTGACCACGCTGTAGGGGCATGCTTTCACATCATACTCTGAAAACATAGAGAACAAGCCGTTATTATATAAGTCGTACTTTGGTGATTATGAGACTAGGTATACACTTAGAAAAGTTGTGCCTAGCCCTATCATTCGTGGCTACTCAGCTCCGACCTACCTCTGAATCCACAAAACTTTCGTCTCACATACGTACTCCCATCCATTACATTATGCCAAATCTCATCTAAACCCAACGCATCGCCCGATGGGCTCATGCTCCTTGCCGACCTCGACCTTGAGTTCATCCACCAAAAATAATCAAAGGACAAACATCGCAGACCCCACTTGCGGAAGCCCCTTACCTGGGGACAATTTACCATTTTACATCTCCGATGAAACTCATCGCTCTTTCACATCGGGGAAGAGTCGTATCACATGAACCCTCTTCTTCGAGGATCTAAATGCCATGCGGCGGAGACCGCATTGTTCTCATCCCTCTTGACGCTGAACCTATGCCTCTTTCATTCCGGCTTGAATTTCCCCTACACTAATAATAAGCGGAATCCGAGGCCCTTGTTCTGGTCTCCAATTGCGTTACCTTAGGTATCAAATTCTATCATATTTTTGGCGACTCTCAATTGGTAGTCCAACTCAAGTTATGGCATCTACAATGTAAAAATGAGACTTAAAAAGTACAAAACACTACGGGATTCACTCTATCCTTATTTACTCACTAGTCTATTCAAAACCATTCCTGCTCCACTAACATACGAAATGTACGGATACTATGGCTTGCTTAGCCTCGCAATTCAGCTTCATCACGAATCTGAATTATTCGTCATGGTCCAACAACTTTTTTACCGCCATCCTACTCAACCCGGTAGTTTGTATATAATACTGTGGTCTCCTCTATTTGTATGATACCTGTACCACCAATTTCACGACTATCTTACAATCCTCTGTTCTCCAACCTGACCTTACTAGGAACGGAAACGTGCTTTGCTTAAAAGTGTTTCACGGTTATGTTGTCAATGGGGGACTCCTCTATAAACGTGGGCTTTGATGATCCTCCTTCGCTGTCTAAATCCGGCGCGGAGGTCACCTATACTACCATCCAACACGTCACATGATGGATTTGTGGTGGACATTTTAGTGCCCTTGCCATGGCTAAACGAATCCTTCGCCTAGGTTATTATTGGCCTACTCTCAATAACGACTGCTACGAATATGTTTACGCGTTGTGTATGTGTCCAACAACATGCTAACTAACCGTTAAACATACTCCGCGCCATCCGCACAGTGTCGCACGAGATCTTTTGCCTTTTCTAACAATGGGGTTTAGACCTTTGGTAGATTCACGCCAACGCCGTCCTCATTCTTCACAAAAACGTCACCGATGGATAAATCACAGCCACCGAATATTAACAAACAAAATGGTGGAGGGGCCATTCGACTCGTTTCGATCAAAGGAAAAAATTCTTGTTGAAATTCATTAACCCTCACATTATCTGTCGTTTTTGGGGTATTTCCCTCATCACCTAATAACAGATAATGGTAAAGCTTTTAAAACATTTGTTAACACAATACCTTTTTGACAACTTTTGGTATCAACTTAGTTTCTCATCACCTTATTATCCTCATGCCAATGTCAGATGCTATCTTCTAATAAAACCCTAACCAAATCCTCATGAAAGTTGTCAATGAACCGGAAGAATTGGCACGATCACCTTCCCTTTGTTGCCTTTGGGTTATCAATACTAGCTTCGTCCCTCTACTACTACGCTACACACACCCTTTTGCGTCGGTATATGGTACCGAGGCTGTCTTGTCCTCTCGAAGAAAATAAAACCCTCCCTCAGAAATAGTCTCTCAGGATATTCTCACAACATTGATTTCCGCAAGAGCGGTTAGCCCAATTGGCTTCTTGACGAACGTCGTCTTACACTCTTGATCCCTTCAAATCTATAAAAAACGCATCACGCGTGCTTATGATAGCGCCTCATGAGCGTACCTTTAAGGTTGGTGATCTGTCCTCAAAGAGAATCACAGCATGTACCAAAACGAGAACGAGCAAACGTGGAAAATTTGCTCCCAATTGGATTGGGCCTATATAATCACTCACACTTATGGATCAGGCACTTATCATTTAGCTTCTGCTTAATGGTAAACCTGAGCCTGAGCCCCTAGGCCTTGCATCTTCGACCATTCTACTGTTGACTAGGTTATATCACTTCTTCTTACTAAACCTACGGACTCTGTCCCTTGAGCTCATTTACCGCTACATACCTTTGTTTTCTACATCTCAAAATAAATTCCAGCTCACTTCTCACCTCCCCTCAATGATGCCCTCCCCCTTTTTTTAGTCTAGTCCATGACTTCAAAGTATTAAATAAGCCGTTATTCTTATGGTATTTTCTTGAGTCAAACTTCTACTAAACTAGATGCGTCACACGCCAAAGAACATCTAGCATCTTAAATTATATATAGTTTCCCTCGAAGGACAACTATATCAAATTATTACTAATTACTGCTATCTATATAGACTGCTCCCCCAAAGTGACAGCATGCACTAAATTATATCTACTACTAAAATAAGACCTTCTCCCTCGAAGGAAGCTATTAACAGAGTCAAGCCTTTATTATTCGAAGCTCTCGCATTGACAGCTTTGCGAAGACCTCAAGACTAGTACAATCGACTCTTTGTAGACTTCCCGCATCGATCAGTCTATATTCAGTCAAATAAAAGCCTCATTCAAAAGAAATTTTTGGGTCTGGACTTGCTATTTAGGTAGGTTCTCTTCATCCAGAACCTCACTTTGGTCACTCGAGGTTCTCTTACCTCCGCTTATATCATCCACCTCACCCTCACCAGTTTGTTTTCAACTCAAGGACATAATGTACCCGATATATTGTATCATACAACTCTTTTCACCGATTGACTTCTCGTCTATGCACATTACGCACCGAGGGCTTCAAGCTCTTCTCTTTGGGGGTGGTTGTTTAGCTCTTTTCACCTAACGGAGCACTCTTTTTCCGCTTGCCTCGCATCTAGGATTGTGGTGTTTATCTAATCAGGACATGGTTCCCTTCTACTTGGGTAGGCTCACTTTCACTTCCCTTATACCTTTTTACAACATCACCATCAGACCACAACACAACCTTCCTTCCCAATATCAATATCAATATCTTACCAACCAACCAATGCCTAAACCGTAACCAAATTTCCTGAATTCGCCTCCTCCCTAACTATAAGGGAGAACTACATCGGTCGGAGCCCCTCCTTGCTTTGTGCAATGTGGGGTTGCGTCTGTAGGCACGCACTTCGAAGACATGGGGTCTCCAAGGTTAGCTCCGACCACCCTACCAAGCCCTATCATGTGTAGGGAGTAAATAGAATATTTTGTGTATTTCTATTTCATCACCCTTTCCTCTTTAATCTTTTTTGGTTCAAAAAAAGCAACCGAAAGTAAAACGAAAACTTCTTATGATTTTAACTCAACCACCATACATATCCTCGTTTTATTAGAGGTTAAACAAATACATATTCTCTATAATCGACAACGTAGGTCGGTACTCTTATTTATTCTTATACCTTCTAACAATTTATTTAACCCTCACGCCTGCATCCGACTAGGTGATGAGCGTGATCCGTCGACCCCTCGCGCCCTCGCCAGGCCTCTCGTCCTCAAAGGTATCCACGCTATTGGTACCACGCCCACTGATCTACCAATTCTCTGTCCCTGAATATGATACGCCCTCTCGTATGAAGGACGCCACCAGCCTTCTATCCGCTTGCCCGTGACTCCGTAACCGCTACAATCTCTTGTCTCATTCACCTGCATTTGGGAGCTGCTGAACAAACCTATAGATAATCTCTCTCTGCTGTAATCACAGCATGTCTTGACAATCCCGTATCCCTCACAGCTCGCTACCCACCATAAGTCTATAGGCCCTGCGTTCCTCCTGCATCCATTACCTCTTGCGATCGGTGGCTATTTCCTCTGCCTTCTGGAGGTGTTTGCCGTGGGAGGTGAACTTGGCTGCCCAGGGCTCGGCACGTCCTCATATATTGGTCTATAAGCCTGGGGTATACCTGACAAATCCAATTGTCGCCACAACCGATCTATAGGAAATCCTCGCATATCAAATGCACCTCGCCTTTCTCGCGATCTTCTCAATCGATCTACAACACCCCCATTCTCCATTCGATATTCCTGTTACCATATAGTTCCCGTAAGGCCCTCCATAGAATCCCGCATCGTCTCCCTCTCCCATACCTGCTTGTAATACCAAAGTCCTCCCTCTCGGCCCTTGGATCTTGCCCGTCTTGTTCTGTCGGACTCATCGTTTGAATCCAACCTTTTACCTCCGGTCTCGCCTGACTGGATGGGTCGGCCATTGGTCGCACACAAATAATGTGCTCATGAGCCCAACAGTGTAAAGAAGGTTAACAATCCGCGTCAACCTGTGATTCACCTACAATCCTTAACCCCTTATAGCTTCCCAATATTCAGGTGCCCATGCAAAATTCACTTTCCTTTCTATCATCTCCCAAATAACACACATCATGCCTTTGGAATCTTCCCCCATCTGCCCTCGGTAACGTGGAATACCCACCGCTATCATTAATATCACTGTAACCTTGTCTCCTCAGGGTGTGCTGCATACATAACCCATATGTGAGACAAACCTCGCTGTGTTAATCTCTTGCGTAGGACCAATACTTGTTATCGCCCCCGTGCCCCACTAGTAATGCTGATTACTGGTTTTCCTGTAATGGGAGTCTCATAATACATAACACATCTTCCAATGTTACTAGCATTTCCCCTGTTGGCAGATAGATGTATTTGTCTCAGGAATTCCATCTCTCAATCAACGCCTGTAAATAGCATGGTTACATCGATTCGTGAATATAGCGGATTCCACGTAACCCAACATTTACAATGTCCATTCATCTGGCATTACATCCACTGGATTGTGACAACAGCGCGGTAACCTATCATTCATCCTCAACATGCCTCTGCC